>JBAMHW010000010.1:14609433-14626543 GCA_037177495.1 Rhadinocentrus ornatus
TGGTCTATTTTGTCTGACTAGAAGGAGGACAACTACCCCATCCAGTTGACAAATCAGCTGAAATAAAATATGAAACATGAGGGAAAGATCTCGGAAAATACGTCTGAAAGAAGCGCACGGTCACCTGCTGGTATGACTTCTGTGAAGAGTAACAACAACTGAAAACAGTTAGCCTACAGTGGAAACAAATTAACCGTTTCTGCCGTTTTATATAGCAAGTAACAGTAAATGATCCAACTTAAACGGGAGAATAAAGTAGTTGCTGGACCACCCTGCCCTGTTTCAAACATAACACCAAGATAAACTTCACTGTTAGATTGCATTAACTCACCTATCCAGCAAAAAGCTGCAACCTCCACGTTAGCTTTAAAGTTGCTCTCCAGCTGCCTCCATCTTGTAAATGCTCCACTGATGTACAGTCTTATTTTTTCCCGGTTATTAGTTCTTTTTCTTTTCTTGGATATTTCTTTCCTCCGTCTCACAGGCAAAGAGTAAAGATGGTCCTCCATTTCAATGTAAGCTGGCAAGCTGAATTATCCACGGTCGTCTTGGCTCGTTTACACCACCCCAGCGCCCTCCCCCTCCCCCCAAAACAGCGAGGACCCTTTGGCTACTGTATTCAAAGATGGCGATGCAAGATGGCAGCCTCCAGTTGGGTGCAGCGCCACCTACGTATATATAAACATCTAATTCTAAGCTAAGAGAACACTTTTATTTGTATGCGATTGTGATTAGACTTTGGTAAAATACGTATTTATGAAAGCAATTCTTGATTTTTGCTAACAAAATACCTTTAAATTAAATGCTCTTAAAACAAAAAATACTTTTTAATGATCATATAAAAGGAAAATCAACTCAAAACAAGCTACCTCGATATATAAACAATTTTCCCTCATCCTATATCACGTGAAAAAGTCTCGATATGTTTGAAAATCAATATTTTGCCCAGCCCTGATGGTATCACACAATTGCTACAGATTTGTCGGCTGCACATCCATGATGAGAATCTCCCGTTCCACCACATCCCAAAGCTGCTCAATTGGCTTAAGATCTGATGACTGTGGAGACTGTTACAGTAAACTCATCGTCAGGGTCACGAAACCAGATGGAGACGATATGAGCTGTGTGACATGGTGCAGTATCCTGCTGGAAGTATCCAGCAGAAGATGATACACTGTGGTTATAAAGGGATGGACATGGTCAGTAACAATACAAAAGTAGGCTGTGTCGATTTTTTTTTTACCCTGTCCTGTCCAGCGTCCTAACATACATAACGGCGGTCTGTGTGCCATATTTAGCTGGACAGAGCAGACAGACAGAACTACCTCAGTACTACATGATAAAGAAAATAGTACAATATTGAAAAAGTATAACAGACATCAAACATACCTTTAGAGAGACGTACCAACACACAAAGAGAGACGAGCTTGTTTGTGAGCATGCACGTGTGAACGTGAACATGCATGTGTGACCATGCAACCAGAATGAAATATGTGCTTGCAAGGGGGCCGGGACCACGCGACACCCCGAAGCATCAGGGGGAGACAGAGGGGAGCCCAAGGCCCCAAAGGCCCAGCAGGTCCACAGAGCAGAGCCCAGGATAGCCAAAGCAGAGAGCAGCGGCCCCACTCAGCCCAGAGCAGAGGGGCCCCCAGACCGGAGCCCCCCGGCGTGACGGGGCAGGGGCACTGAGAAGCCCAGGGTGATGGTGAACAGGCCCAGCGGGCATTGGGCGCTGCAGCGCGGGCCGCACGGAGAGCGGGCACCCCACAGATCCAAGGGCCACCCATCCCCTCGGCAGAGCCATACCCAGGAACCCGACCGCCTCAAGGAAAACCACCGCTGGCCACGCCACCCCAACACCAAGGCTAGATACCCCAGGGGCAAGGACATGTCCGCAGGTCTCCCCTCCCGACCAACCCTGCCCCTTCCCCCCTTTACTGCCCCCAAAACCCCTCTCTGCCCCGACCCTTACCCACTCTCTCAACCAAAACTTGTTCACGTTGTTAAATATATGTAGGTTTTTGACAGTGTATAAAGTGTTGAAAATTATTATAGTTTGGGAAAAGGTCTATAAACACTTCGAGGAGGGATAATTAGGCCTTAACATGCACTTCAATTGTGAAATATTAATATGGTCATCATTTTGCGAATTTCATTTATCGCAGGGTGTTTTCAGAACGTAACCCCTGCAATAAACGAGGGAATTTGTATATAGTTATTTCATTTGTGTACATGCTCGTGCTTTTTTAATCTTGCAAGAAAAGGAACACTGGTAACAACCTCAGGCATTTCCTTCCCTCTCATCTTTTCTTATCTCTTGAATTCACTTTAATAACTTATTCTAACCGGGATAAGCAGGCTGACTACTGTTTTTTATTTCCTTATAAGCAGTGAGCCTCCTTTGTATTTCTAAAACAATATGCAACTCTAACATGAGCTATGCATCATCAGAGACATGATAAACACAAGGCTGTGTTCTTACTGTATCTTAGAGTGTCAGGAAGCTTTTCTGCTCTGTGAATATACACATAATACAGGTTTTTCTTCTAAGCAATCCCATTTTTAAACTACTTTCCATTTTTAAACACTTTTTGATCATCTTGTCATAACAGCTGGGAATCACCCACAGCTCAGCTGGTGACTGGAACCAGCTGATTTTCAGTTTGACTGGACACAAGCTTTGACATCTGTGCTTTTTCCTTTGCTTTTGATCACGTAAACACACTCTTTAGTGGGAAAGTCTATTCAATGAGAGTCAGGAAGATTCAAAGCTTGGACTTCGTCAAATTTGTCAAATTCACTTCACTCTGCTAAACATGCTGAATTTGATGAAGGCAAAGTGGTTCAAATTAAGAAATATCACATAGGCAACAGCCTATGTCGAAAAACGGTAAAGATCTCATCAGGAAAATCAGTTTCTGGAAATAGATGTCAAACCATCTCCTGTCACAAACATGTACAACCTGCTGAAAGCAAGTCTTTAAAAAAACAAAAGAAAAACTAGCAATCAGCTGCACAGAGGGGATTTGAGGGAAACCCTGTAATTTATATCAACTGCATTGGATCTTTACAAATATCTCCAGTAACCTGAATAATGTTTAAATAACTACATGTTAAAAAAAAAAAAAAAAAGTGCGGGGTGGAAGGGGCATTGAGGATGTCTCACAAATCCAAAATCATCTTTGGCTGGAAAAATGGAAGTTTGCCCAAATCTCGATATTTTGTTAACTTGGAGTCACTGCCAAAAGAGAAAACAATGGTGTTGAATCTAAAGTCAGGTTAAGATCTGAAATCAAGCCACAAAAATAAAAAAAATGTGACAGATTGTGCAGACTGAAGCATGACTGGAGCTCAGCTGTACAACGGCTGAAGTCTGACACAACTGCACAGATTTTTTTTGTTACAATTTTTACTTTAATTAGGAGAGAAAACAGCACTATATTTTGAGGTATAGATGACAGATTTATAGTGTGAGGATTCTGGCTCCAGTTAGGCTATTTTCATGTCCACATTGCCTAAAAATAAAAATAAATAAATCCACACAGTTTGAGCTGAGAGTCAAACCCCATCATATCCAGAATGGCAGGTCCTGTGGAATTATCACATCATCTCTAGCTCATGAACAGAGTTGTGTTACCATCGTGCCAGGGGAGGAAAGAGTTGGGAAGTTGAATTAGTGCTCTGTATGAACTGTGGATTTGGCAAACTAATTCAATAAAGGCATTTCCTGTCTTATCTGCGTCTGTCGGGGGGGAAGGAAACATCGGCAGGAGGTGAAGTGACCTGAAGCCAGACACACTCTTCTTCCTGTGAGACTGCACTATTTTCTCTTTGTCTATCTGGAAACTGAGAGGACATTTATTCCTTTATCTCCTATCCTTTCTAATATTAAAAAGCTGTTTTTGTTTCTCTCCTTTTGTCTGTTTTGGCAGCAGTCACTGCTACATTCCTTCATCTTTCAACACATGTTGCTTTGTCATTCATAAATCTTTTTGTCTTCTTTCCTGATTTGATGCGTTTCAGACTCCAGGATGATGCTTCACTCAGCAGTAGAGGACACACAGTCTATTTTTACTGAAGGCAACAGCCAGGGATGCCGCAAAAAAAAAAAAAAAAAAAGAAGAGTCAGAAAAAAAAAAAAAAAAAAAAAGAGTCCCAAACAGTCACAGATGTTCTTAAAACAAACGTATACAGTACTGTACCATCACAGAGATTCGGTGTTAATAGTTAACAAAACTCCATGTGCACCATAAACGCAGCAGAGACCTGGCTAAGCCTGCAAACTGCCTCTAATCATCCTTGTCATGATGGTGCAGCGATAGCAGCATCTCATCCACAGTTCATGTCATCCCGATAATCAAGCATGAGCATTGATAAGGTGAAGGTCACAGAGTATGTCTCACCCAAAAACAAATAAAATAAAATAAAAAGTCTGTTGTTAAATAGTCTGACTAGTGTGACAACTGAGCTCATTTTCCTCGACCTCCTTCCTGTGTGCACCATTTCTGTTTTGTCTTTACTTGGAGGAAGAGCTAAACGGTACAAACTGCAGCAGACCAGGACTAATAAACACCCTCAAATGATCTTTACGGAAGTCCAGGCACTGAGGGCTCTTAGACACACTTCCTCATGCCACTTCTTTACAAGGTGAGGGAAGGCTGGTAATGGCTAACTGCTTTCTCCCCCTCGAGGCAGCATTTCTCCTGCACAGCTACACTTCTGATGCAAGCAGACGGCCTTCAGGAGGAGTAAAATCTGTCTGTGTTATGAACCTCATCTCGATTTCACTAAAGCCCTGAAACTGGGGCACTTGGCAACCCATTTGCTTGAAAATTATTCTCTTGCTCTCCATTATTGAAGCGAGGATTTCTCTCATCTTACTTCTTCCTTTACTGCTATACTCCCCCCACTTCTTTCCTTTTTATCTTCCCTATTACCCCATGCGCCCCTGATCTGGTGCAGTGGGGTGGGTGGGATGGAGAGAAGATGATGGCAGGAAAGCAGGGTGCTGCAACAGAGGGCTTTCATGTCCTCTCTGCAGGGATGTTGCATCAGGGAGAAGACACAGCAAGTTGCAGTGATACAGCAGAACCAGGACACAACAGATTTACACCAGCCACAATATTTTTAATGCCCTGGAATCCACCACTCCCAAATATTCTGACAGGGTTTTAGCAGGATAGCTGCAGATATAATAAGAATTATTTATTTATTAGATTTTCCTGCAGCATTTGGACTTATTTAAAGGATTTTATATTACTAAATGGTGAAATGCATCATAAATTTAGCAAGCTAGTAACTGATGCTGTTTTAGCAAATTTATGATTTGTTTTAAAAGTGGATTGAGTTCTAATGACTTCTAACATAGTTTGTCTGAATTTACATTTGCGTTTCTGCATTTTCTATTTTTACTAGATACTGGACACTAGGGCTCGGCGATTAATCAAATTTTAATCACAATTACGATCTGGGTTTTTCAAAGATCATAAAAATGAAATGGTCCGATTATTTTGCTCCTTCGCAGTTTACTATTGTGCTGTTTTCAGTTGCAAACCGAGCACCACTGGCATTGCAGCGCTGCGCTCTGCTGCAGACTCATCCCCCCACAGAGTCCCAGCCGCTTTGGTTTAATTCAACTCGAGTTGCAAACACAAGTTATGGGCTGGACACACGGGACGCGAAGTAGCTCATTCTCTATTAATTTTTTATGGAACTTGTGCAATGAGGCGAAAATTGCTGCCCTCCTCCAGCCAAGCGACAGGCGACATTCGTGCATGTGTAATGTTGCGCTCCTTCATGTAGACGTGCACACGGGGGCTTACGACGCAACACAAGGAAATCAAAATATGTTCAATTTTTATGAGTCGCGACTAAATAATCCACCAGCTCCCAGAGACACAGAGAGAAAACAAACGTCATAACAAACATGAATTTTTTTTTTTTGCCAAAGACCAGCGCTAAGTTAGCACAGTGAACAACCTTCTGATTTAAGAAACTCACCAACACTTTGGACAAACGGCATCACTGCCATCTCGTCACCATTTTAATCGTGTGTCTCTCCCTGCCCTGTATGATGAGTGTCGTGAGACAAAATAGCTACTGGAACGTGGTGGAAAGAACCTGGTCTGTATTACCACAGACAACTATTCAAATTTTAACTTCTCATTTTATTTGTTTCACCTGGTTTACTCCTGCAACAGCATCAGATCTACATAGGGTGATTAAACGTGTGAGAACAGAAGCATACAAACATATCGCTCATATTAAAAACCTGTGCACCCAACTAATAACAACCAATGAGCAACCAATTATACCATCAGAGCCTCTGCCAGGGGAAGCATCGACTGCACTGTTATGGTCTGTTAGATTAAATTAAACTTTAATTATACCCATGGGGGAAATTAGGTCATTCCACCAGCAGAACAAGGGCAAAAATTAAAAGAAAAACCACAAACACAACAAATAATAACGACAATAAACAGCATCAGTCCACATCCTCAGGTTTTTAAAATATGTTCTTATTGCACAGAAGTGGTTAGGATAAGTTTGAAGACTTCACTGCTTAGATGCATCACAGGGAACAATGCTTTCAGATATGATTTTTGTTTCTTTTACAGAGCCCTAGTTTGGCCATGGAGAGGGAAAAAAAATATAAAATCCAAGGCCACGTTCAACCACTTTGAGCAAATGAGATATATTTCATTGCACATTCTCTATGCTCTGAATGCTCCTGATTTACACATCAAATAATAAAACTGTGTAAATAATAAGGAAACAAAACAGCAGTAAGTTGTGCATCCCAAGAGGTGAGGAGCAGCAATGAGGGAGAAATGGAGGATGAAAATCCCAAACGTTTAACATTTGAGACCCACCAAAAATTCACAAATCATGTTTCCAGGAGAGCTCATGTCATATTAAAAGGGGACTAGCTGCTTTGATTGCACACTGTGACCACTCTGATTTATTTAGCATTTTATCAATTTAGGTAATAAAGAATGGTCTTAATTTTTTTTCTTAAAGGCCACCTTAGGCTGCAAAAATTCAATTCACAATTACATCTGAGAGACAGTCACACAGACAATTATCAGTAAATTGAAGATATCTCATTGTGTTGCAGGTAACAAGAGACTTAATGTAAAGAGAAGATTAACATATGCTGTAGCTGCTAGCAGAGATCAGATTGGCTCAATGCAGCTTTGCATATACAGAATACTAAACACACACACAAACACAACAGGCAAAACAAAATGATAAACCCTGTCACCTGTCTGGTTCTGGGTGGGAGCATGTTCAAACTTCCACCTGCCACTCCCTGCCTTTTCATTCACCCACACACTCGCGAACAATGCAAGACAATGTCAATGGCACATCTGCACCATTCATCCCATTATTCATTTAGTTTACCCACAACAGCCTCCTTTAACTGTGCTTTATTGGGTTGTGCTTGGCAGACCTGTTTCAACCTGACCGTCAGAGCTTCATGTTTAAGTCCTTGGTGTGTCAAGCCACGTTTGTGAGAAAGTCCAAAGACATGATTAGGGCTACTGTTGTTTAAATTCCTTTAGTTATCCGCACTCACAAAGACAAAATCTCTTCAGTGTGGGTTGCACACAGACCGCTGATGACTTCATCCTAATCTGCCAAAACTATTACTCAACTTGCACAGCAGCTGAACCAAAAGCCAAGAAAACGGAAAGAATCGGCTGTCACTGTGGAAAAAGTTGGTTTGCTGCCATTAGAGTTCAGCTAAAGTTCTAACAGGATGCTGTCTCACAGAACTGCTTGCATGCTGAACTCATTTTGACAAAATCCAATATTTGTAATCCAAAACTAGATTTTAAGTGCATTGCTCACTGAAACTCTTTTTCAGAACATGTTTTCTTCTTTGGAAGAAATAAAAACATTTTTAAAAAAAAGAAAAAAAAGAAGAGTGATAGGGGTTTATGAGAAATTGATTAGGTTAAAGATCAGGGTTGGAATTACTGTAGTGGTAAACTGATTAGGAACAAGGAGGGTTTTATCTGATGAAAGAGAAAAAAAAAGCTAATCCCAATCCTGATAAAATGACTCCCGCTCCCATTTTTTAAAATGTATTTATTCTTTGGGCAATGCACTGAATTTGATTAAATGTTATCACTATTCTTTTTTAGACCAGCTGCTACGTGCTTCTAGCTTCTTTTTTTTTAAACAACCATAAAACCGCACATGGTTCACACCATGTCTACCAAAGTTGAATAAACCCAAACAGAACATAAAATTGTATTTCACTCATTTATAAATGCCATTAACTAAACATGTTTACAAGCGGCATACATTGTGTTGACACCGTTACACTCTCTTTTTTTACTTTGTTCCAGAGTAGGTTTATTGAGCGAATACTACAAAATGGCAGCGCCTATCTTTTGTTTTTTCCATTTGGTTCCCGCTCCTGTTAACTTTTTATCCTCTACCGTCCCAATCACGTGATAAATAATAAAATTGACTCCCATCCTGTGGGAATCCCGCGTGAATCCCATGACCCATGGGATTCTTGAAAAAATGTCAGCCTCTACAGTCAATCTGTAAACTGCAACACAAAAACAATAGAAAAATGCTGACAATAGAAAAAAATGGGGATTGTTCAGTTAAATTCAGACAGATGGATGTTAACCATTTTGAGGGGCCAAGATCAAAATGCAGATCCAGTTTGCTCGCCTCCATCGGCCCAGATGGCCTAAGACTTCTAATTTTTGTAATCTCATATGGGCCTGATTGCTGTGACACCACGTAAGCAGGCTCAAATTGAATCAGGCCCATTTGGGCTATCAATTTCCTGTCCAGGGCCCCTTTGCTAAACCTGGTGGGTGGAGCCGAGGAGGTTCCTCAAGAGAGAAGGAGAGAAAGGAAGAGAAAGCCTGGTCATAATGAATTAACTCTATGGGTTGAAATCAGCAATGGGTTTAAATAAAATTTGCTCTTATAAGTGTGAGACTTGGTGGGCTTCTATTTGGTGGAGAATGTGCACAGACAGCCTTTTTCTAACCAGCAGGATCATTCAAATATAGCTCAAACAAACGTAGCGTAAGTAGTTAAACAGAGCAGAAAATAATTTCCCCAGCTTCAGAAAGAAGCAGCTGGGGTTAGAAAACCTGGCCACTGATATCAGCCTGAACCTAGTTAGGGTCAACTATACAGCCACAGAGCATTCAAGTACATTGTACAGCTGTCTGCAGGGATAAATGCAGACAGGGCTGAGCTTCCTGTGAAAGGAAAGTAGGAATGCTCCAGAGAAAGATGGCATGAGAAGGACATGGGGATAATCCAGGGAACAGATGTTTGGGAGCACACTGCAGAGCACTCACTGCCCAGAGGGCAGAGATTATAAGGATGAAGGTGCTAACAGGAACAAGGAGGGCCAGAGATGGGTGATTAACGAACACTCACTCACGATGGCTGGGCAGAGCATGATCCTTAGAGGTATAGGCAGCGACTATTGTTTAGCCACATGTAATGAAAGAGAGGTACATTGCTGCTCCAGAAAAAGCTGGGATTTGAAGAGAAGGAACTCATTGCATCAGCAATCCACTTGGGAAGACAATACAGGAAGAAGGATGGATTTGCTAAATATGCTATCTGTGCTTTATTATTAAATGAAAAGGGAATAGTTCCTTAAGTTCAACAAACGTGTTAAAACCCCAGTGTGTGCAAAAGATGAATGAGAGCTGATGTGTCCATTAACTGAGGAAGGCACTCCCACAGCTGCAGTGCCAGAGCGTGCAGAACCATGCCATAAAACCAGCCTGCTAAAGCCGGTCTTGATAGCGGAGAGCTTTTGGATGTCTCATTGCGATTTAAAGACCAAGGACACAGTCAGTCATGGGTGAACGTCTCCTGTTCCCCCCGTGCTGGGAGAGCTGCCTGCTAACACGTTCTGACAGGCACCTCTCCTCCGCACAGAGGTTAGCAGCACACACACATAATACACACAGAGCATTGGAAACAATTCACAGCAGCAGTGCCCTCATTCATGAGGGAGTACAAGCAGCTCCCCCACAACGCACACACGCCTTGAGCAAAAGAAACCCATGCATCTTTTGTAAACCTCTTCACAGGTATTATGGATTTCATCTGGTCCATCAGGTTCAGGGAGTTCACACACTGAACAATCTCACGCTGTTACTATACGGTAAGTGTGTCCATATGCCCAAGCTACCCGGGATTTAAAGCTTTAAAGTGAGTAGTGGTCTCCGATCCCACCAATGGCGGTGCTGGTAAGAAGTACTGGGCAGCCTCTCAAGCCCTTCACAGTCATCTTAATGATACTCACTCCTTTGAACATTTTTTTTTTTTTTTAAGCCAAAGGGCCGAGGCACTACCTTGAGCCATCTATCAGCCACAGGAGACAAGTCTTGTCCCTGAGGGCCTGGTTAAGAGCAAGACAGGGAGGGGTACATCTGGATGGGAACCATCTGGTAAAGGGGTGTCTGTATGGCTACCAGTGCATTAAGCAGTTCTGCTGGCTACACCACCAGAACAAAGGCTGACTGTAATACGGCTCCATGGTCCTGAAGGAGCCCTCAGTATGAGGACCAAAGGTGTAGCAGAAGGTTTAAAATATATATGGTGGTCATGCAAGAATTGCTTCACCTTAATTTACATGTGAAAAATCAGGGCTGCCTCGACATTGCCACTTTGAGAACTGAGTCATTCTGAAAAATATGCTGCGTTAGAGAGGCAGTGATTTCATTTGATCTTATGATCAAGCATATCCAAATAATAATCAGATTCCACATTGTGTGTAAATAATAGTCTGATAATCAATAAGCAGCAGTGCTGAGGCAGGGGACAGAAAAAAAGATGCAATTACCCAATGGCACAGCAGAGATCAGACTACTAGACACAAATGACCACATGAGCCAAGTCCTTCCCATCAGTGTGCCAGCTGTCGTCCCGACAGCACTATGTTCATATCTTCGACTGTCGCCTGGCTCTGAACGCAGCTCGAATTACACACAACTGCAGTCACCAGCCATCTGCGGAGAGCTATTAAAGGTTTTTATGTGACAAGGAATTATTACAGTAGGTGCTCAGAGCATAGACAATAGTTTAACGATAGCGCTGTCATGATGTAATGGTGATGGCGACCGCACTGCTGCATTTCTGAGAAGTGGCACAATGCAGCTTAAAGGTCACCGCACTAAGCAGAGGCTGAGAGCTGCAGGTCGTTGGGCACCACTAGTAGAGCGCTGTTGCTCTGTAGTCAGCAAAAAAAAAGGAAAAGGAAGGCTGTACAGTTCCTTTTAAAGCCTCATACATGGACATGCACACACAGACACACACATTTTTGTGTCCTTGAAAGAAGAGCAAAGTCAGTCACAGTGAGCGATTGTCTACTTCCTACAGTTTACTGTGCCCTCAGCAAAGGTGCACAGTCAGTCTGCTGGCATGAAGATGCAAAGTTATGAACATGAGAATAAAGCAAAGCGAGCTCCAGATTGAAGAAAACAACTATTTCATTAATTTGGTTACAGTGCGTTGAGGAAAGTAGTCTGTAGCAAAAGTAGCAGTTATACCTATATCTGATATCAGATATCTAGAGTGAATCAGAAGATTAGAAAAAATCTTTGGGTAGAAAGTGTTAACAGTAGTGATATAAAACTTGACCATTTGCTAATTTGTTTTAATTTTGTTTTATGTTGAAAATGGACTGTAAAGCTACCACAAAATGCATCTGTGCAACATTTTCTGCAATCTATATTTAGTTATATATGAGAATATTATGTGTAAGACTTTAATATATGTGTCTTTGGTTGTGTTGCTGTTGATGGTAGGGATGTTATAAGACATTAATACATTGATTTAATGATCAATGAGCCTATAGCTTAATCCAAATGGAAAAGGATATGCTGATATCCAAAGGTGTGGTGTGTCTGACTGTACTACCTTGGTTATTAACCCTTTCAGACTTGTGCCGATTTATAAAAAATTGATTGAAATTCTGCAACCAGAAAGTCAATGTGAATACTTGCATTACTGGTGAAGAATAAATGGCACATAGCAAAATCATAGCACAATATGTGAACATTATCAGTGTTGGCCTTTGCAGAGATAAAGCGAAGCAGAAAAAAATTTGAGAGGTTTTAGTGCAGAAAGTTTAGGCGAGGTCTCCAAAAGTGCCATTTTGGTTTCTCAAAATCTCAGAAATTACTTTTAACCTTTTAAAACCTGAGAAAAGAAGAAAAATATAAGTAAATAAATCAGCATGTGATATCATGTCAGTTGCTGGATCCTGAATCAAACTGGATCATTATCATACTGTAGCAGAATTTGTGCTATCAGCAGAGATCAATTTGTTCCCCACTGTATCGATATAGTGGCTGTTGTGACAAAACTTGTGATTTGCATCCCTAGTTGATGGTGATACAGAGGAGAGATCAACAGCTAAATTAGAACAAAAGCTTTGCCTCTAACAGAAAGCAACAAACTCAAGCTGTCACACACTCAATTTTTTTTCCTTCATATTCAGTAAAAGCTTATTTTCTTCCACTTTCCTCTGAGCAATAAGATATTTTCACCATTGAGACTTAAAGCAGAGGGAAGTAATCCTAACTTGATGCCTCACAGCACACCCTGCGGTGCCATTTAAATCACTTTTAATCTCATCCGTCCAACGCAGAAGGTACACAAGATTTATAATCATTGATTTAAAGTGTTTATAATGAACAAGGTTTAAAAAATAATATTTCACTCATCTGCAGGTTCCCCTCCCCTCCCTCCATTCATCCAGTTGGCAGTAAGCTTCTTAAGTGAATCCAAAAAGAATGACTTATCTGCGTATACGGGCTCTTATACAAATGTTCTCAAATCAAGGCCCGACCGCAGCATCTAATGCCAGTGACACATAATTCCTCCTGAAAAATATTTTCATTTCTATCCCAGACTCTTTTTGTGATGCTGGTACAAGTTTAATGTCCACGTCTGAACAACTGCTAATTTTTGGGAGGATGACAGAACTGTGAAGCACAGAGTTATGGAGTAATGATATCTAAATTAGTCTATATCACTTTCTAAAATATGCAGATTAACCAAGATCTTAATTAAAAAACTTCACCTGAGTTGCAATATATATTAATTAAAATAATATACTCCACATATAAAATTGGATATATGTTGATGATAGTAAATATATGTAATATATACGATAGCTTTATATTGGCTAACTAAAAGGAACTGAGGCTTTACAGCCAGTCAGTCGAGGAATTAGTAGTCAGAATTTCAATCCTATATCTGGCTTGTACTTGAATTGAATTGAATAAGCCTGGGTGACCTCATATTTTCAGGCTGACTCTGCCTCAAATATGATCAAACTTCCACCAAGCTTCAGCTGCAGCATCTGACCGAAGCAAATGATTCTGTAATTGCCGTCACAACTTGTGCAAACCAAAGAATTTCAACTGGTGCAGCTCAGCAGTCTTTGTGCCGTGGCTCACCATCATGGTTCCTGGGCATTCACAATGCCACATATTATCTGTGCATCCAGCTGCTGTCCTCGGGTTGCAAGCGGTCTATTTACTCAGACTTCATGTTGGACTCTCACTGGGAAAAACAAGAGCCCACAGTAAGCAGTTAATCAGTTAATATTATATGTTTTGGTGTGAGTAGATGAGTGGTGAGTGCAAGATTGCACATGTGATGAAGCCATTTTGTTGCACTAAGCCTAATTTATGTCATACTGATGTGGCCTCGTGTTTATTTTAACTGAATCACCGATGTTTACAGCTGGATTTTAGATTAAACTGTTTTGTAGGCTTGGCAGAATGTATATATTACATTATTATTTGGATAATTATTTGATTTAATGCTCAAAAGTATGATTTTTTTCCCTAAATCAAAGCACTAACTTAGATTTATATTTTTTCAGCCTTGTAAATATTCAACCATTATTATGGATCTCAAATAGATTTTCAAAAAACCATGCTTAATAATTTTAACTAACAACAACAACCAGACTTTATATCATGCCAGCATTTTTAGCACAATACCGATGACTTCAGGAAATATCACCTGATGTCATACCAGTACTGATTCTTTAAGCAGCCTTTCTTTGTGCACTTATTAATAATAATAATCAATAATTAAAATGATTAATAAAATATTTCAAACTATTAAGAATTACAAGCTAACATCTGTTACAAATTAATACATTTCAAGCTAGTTGACAAAATCCAGCTACTAGCATTTTTGAAGCTCATAATCATCATCATGATTGTTTAATCCGGTATTTTAGCAGGTTACAAGGATGGTGCAGATTAAATTCTGTAGCTTTACAAGTCCTAAAAGGTGGATTTCGTTATTTTACAGAGCCTGACTGGCTGATTCTCAGCTCATCCAACTGGTCTGTAACTCCATGCTTAGAAACATGGAAAAATAAACAAATAAATAAATGGTGTGTCACACCATCTGTTTTTTGTTTTTTTTAGCAGTTTCTGACATGTAACATGCACACACTCTGCCTCTCACACCACGGTCAGACAGGTGATTTATGGGGAAGTAATCACATGGAAAATTTTTATGCTTCCACACACAAGCTGCTAAACAGTGCATAGTTCCCCAGTGAGTACAGTAATGTTCCTCTATCGGGGTTATTATTATCAAAACAAGCCTGTCGCCTCTGGCATGTTCGCACTGACAGGTATTCATTCTACCTGCAGGGAAGGGCTACTGTCCCTGCTTGATGTTCAGGTTCACAGTTCTGTGGTAAAAACAAAATGTCATCTTGAACACATGCAACACATCTACTGTGCTGTTATTGTGCAAGAGTCTCTTAGAAATGCACAGCGTAATGTAATTTTAACAAAAAATAAATAAAATAGTTCAGTTAAATCATTTGCCAGATGGCGAACAATACATCCATGTGCATCGCTGCCTCCACAGACATGGTGTCAACACACTGCTGCATACTGAGATGACATCTCCACACATCCTGAAAGGAAGCTTTAAGCTGCAGAACAAAATGGCAGAAAAAAACAAAAAACTACTAGGAGGCAAAAAAAGACCCTGTTGCCCCTCACAAGATCTAGCCAAAACATAAAATTCCCAATGAAATTCCATAATCCATAATCCATTATTGATTCATAATCCAGGGTGGATTAGGCCAGATACCATTAGGTTTTTTTCCCCCTTCAATACAGAAACTGGACATAGCAGAAAAAATAAACCCTTTCTGGGTCACGTAATATATAAAAAAAAGTCATATGTTGGAAAGCTGGGGCTAAATATAGGTGTTCCTGTCTGTTAAGGCATTCCAGCTTCAGAGCGACACTTCTATAATCCATTTCATGCCTGGTCTCATGAGCTGACATGCATGTGGAAAAAATGCTTACTTCTCTTCAGATTTCTTTAAACCTTTGTCATTTCCTTTCCACAACCAGGATGTGTAACTCACAACCTATAAACTGCATTAACCTTGAACCTGCAGCATGAGTTGAATAATCCAGTTGAATAAATCGGTCCTACACAGGACGTCCAGGCTCAAAACACACCTCTTTTCCCTAGCCTTTGAATCTTCCTGATTGGACCTCATTTTCGCCTGCTCTGCATTTATTTGTTCCCTTGTTTTATGATACTGTTTTTGCTTTGGTCAACACGAGTTGTTTATAGATGTGCTTTATAAATAAACTTGATTACAGAGTGCATTAAACACACCAAGCAATGACTAATGTGCATCAATGTCAAACAAACTGCAATAAAATTCAGATGAACAAACATCAAGAAATAATCTAATCTGAAAAAATGTTATAATAAGACACTTCTGCAATTAAAAAACTGAAAGGGATTTTTGTGGGACCCTGGAAAAAATGAAGGTCTTGCTCTGCTGTGGCAAAGAAGTACTGTCTTCAAATTATAGCTAGGCAACACAAATGTGTATTTCGTCTCATAACTTTCTAAGGTCATCAACATGTGTTGAACTAAACTTGCATTCTGCTTTGAACTCTTTCACCAAGTTAAATTAATAATAAAATGACTGGAAACCAAACCTAGGAACATAAACGGTTTCTTTTCATGTTCCAACTTGCCCTTATTAAGTTTCTAAACTGCCCACTTGCATAAAACAATGCAAGTTTCTACAGAGCAAACTGCATGTAAAGTATCTAAGATGGTTTGTAGAACAGCTAAGACCTTAAAGTGATACCAAACAAACTAGTACAACACCCTCTAGGGCTGCCAATTTTTCTTTAGATTTGAACATTGATTCAAATGTAGGAAAATCATTGATAACCCATTCCAATTCAGAAAGTAATCCAGCAAACAAAAAAAATCAGGATGTCTGCTTAAGGTCCACCTCAGAACATCCACCACACAACATTTTTGATTAATGAAACCCAAAGAAACCCAAAGCATTACTAACTGGTCATTGACAAGTACAACAACCTAAAAAGCAATAGCATCACTTTTTAAAAAAGCTTTAAAAGTATTTGATAGAAAACCGTTATCTTCTCATCATTGTCTCATACTTCAGAAATATAGTATTTTAAGTTTTGCAAATTTTAGAAACTTTAAAATAGCCTGCTCAGTATATAAGGTCTTAAATGGACTTGCTCCATCACCCTTGGGTGAGTTCATTATGGTTAAAACCAGTACTAGTGGTAGGGTAAAAAGAGACTCTACCAGAGGTGACTGTGTAATACCTTATAGACGCATATTCGGTCAGCAGGTGTTATCAGTCAGGGGTAAAGAAATCTGGCACAACAGCCCAGCTGCAATAAGAGACTCTACCACATTCAATACATTTAAAACCAGTCTGAAACCATGAGTCAAGAGGAGCCAGGTCTGTGATCATTGATGTTATGCTCTTATGCAAATGTCACTGTTGTATGTCATGATTGTGTTTTATTTTGCCGTTTCTATCGTGTACTATGAATTGTCATTGACAATTTGATCTTAGTATGTCTATTGTGTGAAGTTGTAATGTCATATGTTTGTATCTCTCTGGCCTGCCAGGGAGTACAGATGTAAAGTAGCCTTTGGGCTAATTCTGGCATATTTACATTTATATCCATCCATCCATTTTCTGTACCGCTTGTTCCCAGTAGGGGTCGCGGGGTGAGCTGGAGCCTATCCCAGCAGT
>JBAMHW010000010.1:14633682-14645570 GCA_037177495.1 Rhadinocentrus ornatus
GTGCATGTTGTTGATTTCAAATGCCAAACTATTTCTTGTAGGATCTTTAAATCAACCATATTAAATTGTGACATAACTATAATTACATAACTAAATTATTTCCAGGTTTTAAACACAGTAGTTTTATTGTTTGACTGTGTGAAATTAATATTTTGCCTAATTGCTTTATTTTTTGGCTAAAAAGGTTGGCAAATTGGTTGCATTTCTCAGTGGAAATGAGCTCTGGGCTTATCTGCACAGGAGGATTTGTAAGTTTTTCAATCAAAGCAAAAAAGAGTAAGAGAATTGTTAAGTACAAACTGAGAGACTGCTTTCTTCTACAACTCTACTTCCAAAAGCAAAACTATCCCTGCAGGTAAAATGAAAACTATTTCCAAGCTAAGTTTTATAACTCACAACAGAATTAAATTAAAAAATATTGGGGGGAAAAAGCAAAACATATGTATGGCTATAAGCAAGCAGGATGGCAAAAATTAAAAGAAAACTTGGTAGAGCTGGAGGCAACCTGTTATGCGATTTTTCCCCCCACTGTTTTTCAGTGTTGCATTGTGAGATAATTTAATTTTGTATGATACGTGGTGTTTTGTTGAATAATCCTCACTAAACGTCCAAGGACATTACCAACAGTGACGGCTCCTTCCATTAGAAACAACATTAGGACAAAAATGCCAGTTTAGTATCCTTTTGTTAGATATGTTTGCGGCATTTTTTTGTTTTACAGTTGTTTATAATCACTGTTGTTTGAGAAGCAAAAACAAATTTCTCATTTATTCCTTAAAAAAACCTTGAGAGCCAATTTGCATTGTATTAATATTGATAGAGATTTTATTTTTGTCTGCAGGTAAAAAGATGATGCTAAAAGCCAAATCTTATGTCATATGTGACTCATTATTTTTCATATCTGCCAACAATGTGCAACCACAAAACTCATCTTTCAAACACTTAAATCCCCAGATTATTATTGACAAAAGACAGACAGTGAAAACAGGAAATATGCAGCAGCACTGCATGGCTGCAGTAAGCGGGAGCACTAACAGGAGTCGGCTCGTTTTTAAGATCGCATAAAAAGTCTTGAACGCTGCCTGAGACAGCTGGTGCGCATCCAGGATATAGGTTGTATATGAGAAGCTCAACTCGTCTTGCAGGTTTTCAGTCTGGCTGGTAAACAGAGACACCCCCCCTTCTCTCTCAGGGTCAGTTCTCACTAACCAGCAATACACAACAAACATCAGAATTCCTCAACACTGCGCACATATACACAAACGTTTACACCAATGTATGAGGTGTGTTATTGCCTTTATTCATTATATTTAGAAAAAATCGAATCTGAAGTAAATTTGTTATCAAAAACCAGAAAGAAAAAGTTGGCAGAGAGCTAAAAAAAAAAAAAAAAAAAAAGGTAATTAATAAACTGTTCTGGAAGATTTTATGATAAAAAAAGATTAAATGGTAAAGTGGATAGGGTGTCAGGATTGGGTATAAAAAGACCATCTACCAAAGGCTTACCATTTTTAAGCAAGGATGAGTCATGGCTCAACATTTTGTGCAAAATAAACGATCAATCAAAAATATATATTTCCAAGTGCATTTCACAGAACGTTGACATTTTTACATATATAGTGTTAAATGTTGTAAATAGGAGTCTGAAGAAGCGAATGAGAAACCATCATGCCACCATGATCAGCATGTTCGTGCACATGACCTTGGAAGCATGTTGGTATTTTTTCTTCTTTCTTTTTTGCACTCAGTAAAGCTCATTTTTCCATGGAAAAATGTAACCTAAAACTGTATTACATGGGAAGGAAATCAAAGTCAAATAAACTGTGCAGAAACACCATAGACTTTTCTGGGCATTAACTCATCTCAAATGAACCGAAATACAGTGGACAAATGTTTATGGTCAGATCCCTGTTTCAGTCCTCCCCCTTGATTGTGTTAGTGCTGCCATGCCGGCCAGGCCACGCTCGTAAAATAGATAATTTAATCTCAGGCATCTGCCTGGTAAAATAAACGTTAAATAAATAAATTAGAAAGAAGACAGATTCCCTCTGAAGAACTGCAACTATTAGTGTTCTCGAGCATCATTAAACTGAATGGTGATCTAACACAACGCCTCTATCCCAACAGTGTTTTGCTGCATTTTTTTCCCCCCTTTTTGTATACGTCAGTTAAAAGTAAATTAGTTTTTCATTATTGCATTTTAGAACATTTTCTAAGTTTTCCGGGAATGGTTTGTAGTATTGCTCGTTTTGAATCTATTTTTCACACAGATTTGTGTGAACATTACATTTAAAATCTTTTGAAAATATGAAGTAAAACCACCACCAGATTAAAAAAGGAAAGAATAAAAAATACTGAGCACGTGAGACCTTTTTAAACGTGGAGCATATAGTGAAAGATTGATTCTTGTCTAGCTACAAACAGTTCTTGTTTTCAGTTCCTGAAATGCTGACATTTTCAGGGTCAGGAATTTTTATCTGCTACCACAAAGTTGCCATTTCAAAATTCCCACACAGTCTAAGGGAGAGGTGGGTGGAAGAAACAAATTAACAAATTTCTGTTTTTTAGTATCATCAGCTTGTGTGCCACTCTTTGTTTAACCCAAAACTGCACAGCCAGACATGCCAAAGTTCAAAAAACTGCATTTTACATGTCAGCAAAAGCACTAATAGGAACATATTAGAGTTCTTCTTGAATCCAAGTTGTCAGCTTGCTTCAAATATTTATGCTGAATCATAAAACTTCAAATCGGTTTCCCTCATTTCCTGATTTTTGTGACTTTGCAGAGCAGATAATGAGACATTTGTGCCAACCATATAAATTCTTCCCCCCACCACTCACTTCCAAAGAATTTTCCTGCAAACAGCTGAAGGCATCGCCGTTGAAAACCTTCTACTGTTGGAGAAAAAAGGTTTGCAGTGATTTACTACAACTTGGTCTTCACAAGAATGTCACGTCAGCCACTCCACCTTCAAGTGGGACCAGTAGCTACAAATATAATTTGGCTTTCAGACATGGCTGGATAAACTTGTTTGTTTAAAGGAACCATTAAGAGGTGTGTTCACCTGCTGCAGTGTTTAATGTGACTTCAACACAAAAAAAAACTATGTGTGGAGGCAAAAATGCTTTGTGTGTGTGAATGTGTGTGTGTGTGTGTGCGCACGCATTCCTGAATTCCAGCAGGCCACCACAGCTCACGGAACCAAGCCCACACAGACACAAACATCTGCCAGAAACACGCGCACACAGAGTGCCGAGTCATAGACTGCAGCTCTCTGATGTGTGCACTCCGGGAGTGTTTGTGTGTGGAGGAAAGTGTGTGCAAGATGCAATTTTTGTGCTGACAAATATTGCTGAAAATACATTCATTACTGGCAAATTTTTCTAAACCTTAAAGGCACATGTGACTTGAGCCACGGCAATACATTTTAAGTAAAAAAAAAAAAAAAAAAACTATTAGAGTCAATTATATTGTAAAAAGATTTATACAACTAAAACTATCTTCTGCATCTTCTCTTCACAGCATACAGCTTCCACTCTCCTTATACTGGTGTTTGACCCTCTTTGTGGAGGACAGGAAACAAGAAAGGTGAGAAAATGGGATAAAAGAGGGAAAGAAAAACAAAGAGATGACAACAAAAACAAATAAAGGAAAAAGAAGTGAACCATATGCCAAATTAGGAGAGGAAATGAGGAAACAAACTTTAAATTAAATTATTCGTATGTACACTTTAGAAGCAAATAGCCTATGTAGTACCAACAGGAATAGGTGTCTTGGACAACCATTTTTGATAAGCATCACCTTCTGAGAAAAACAATAAAATTTTGACTGAACACTAGTCACTGACCTGCCAACTGCAATGAAGACTATGTGAACAGCACACCAAAAAATCATCCAGGAACTTGCAACAACATCCAAGCACCTACAGGCGCTTAATCCAAACAATTTAGTGATGGTATTTATGACTTGAGTTAAAGGAATATACCATACATAAATGGTAGCCAACTCAGCATCAGATGAAAAATACAACTTGACAGCACCTTACACCTTTTGGAAGGAACAATTTTGTATACTGTTTAAGAGACCAGCACCCAATCATGTCTAGTTAAAACCAAACACAGAATTCCACTAGCAAAATGATTATATTTTATATTAATAGTCAGGCATGGAGGTGAAATTGTCATGCTTTGACATTTCAGTTGCCAAAATGAAGGGAAAAGTAAATTGTGCTGTGTGCGACAAAAAATTCTGAAGGAGAACAGAAATTGTAGATGATAGTTGATGAAACAGGGAACAGATAAAACTTTTTTTCCATGTTTATATGTGGGCACATCCAAAAACTGAATCCCAACTCTGAACAGCGCAGGGGCTCTTCTCCATCCTCCACACTGACGTCACCCCCATTTCCCTAGTGGCATGACCCTCTCCTTCCAGCACAACACCACAGGTATTGATTGACAACCTCACCCTCACAAAACTCAGATCAACTTAGTATCTCTGTTGCCATGGTTACAGGCTGAGTAAAACCCATTAGACGAAAGTGCTCTGGTGATTTTTCAGAAGTGATGTTTGTGTGCCTCAGTAAGATATTGCCTCACTGGTTGTCTGTTTTCAATCAGCCGGAACTGCTTTTTATCTTTGTGACCGGTTCAGTCGTTACTCTGTAGGTCTTTAGGTTATATTTAGGTTTTAAATTAATAATTTTACATACACAGAAAGAAGACGTTTTATCTCAGGCTCAGAGCTCGTCTATCAGTGTGCAGCCAACAGAGCCCTAAGAGAAGAAAACTAAGTGGTTAACAGCGAGTGGTTATTGATCCAAGCCTGTGAGGGGAGGGAAATCACCAACCTCTGTAGTGTGGTGGGGTGTGCTTCAGATTTAACCTAAATATGATCAACAAAAACTGAACCTCAGACAGAGGCAGTGTGCTCCTGTTTGTGTGCTTTTGCTTCTGTGTGCTTTATGTCATGTATAGTGTTATATTAAAACTGTCAGGTCAACACTGTATTAATGGCTGTAATTTAATGGCAATTGTTTCTATGATATTTTGGTCCAAACTGCAGAGATTAATTGATGGAATCTGCCATCCCACTACACATAGCTACGGTGCTACTGTGGCATTTCTTTCATCCTGAGCAAGACCAACAGAAACACGTGTGTTTACCTTGCAGCTTTGCTCTGGACTTGTCCACCAGAGCAAGAACTGACCTCCCCACAGCTTTGGGTCTTTCGGTGCGGTCAGCTAAACATCATCCAGAGGATCTATTACAGAGAAATTGCTGTACATGGCAGAACCATGGAAAATGAAAAAATAGAATTTAATAATGCGGCGAGAAACAAGAGATATGCTTTAAGATGCACAGGCTCCCCTTCAACACAACCGAGGAAACTCAAGTCTGGCATATCAAACCAGCCACATCAGCTGGACCCGAATCAATGGTCCCACTTTCCAAAGAGCCAATTTAACCATATTAGGTCACGGCATCACTAATGGCTCCATCGTCCACATTGATCCTCCAGTTTCCACCACTGCTTCCCATTGGCCCTGCAACTCTGTACAGGGATTTGTGTCTGCCGGATGACGATCAATAACTGTTTTGTACATTAAATGTGCACTTTTTTAAAATAAATTTTCAAATAAATCACTGCTCAGATAAACTGATGTTTTTCCTTCAGCAGCACAGCTTTGTCAGGGGAATGTCACAAATTAGGGCAAAACGCTTTCATATCAATGTTGGAAATTTACAGTACTTCACTACTCAATCCAAGATGACCGTCCACAGAGACTATCCTCTTGTAACCTTCTCTTTATTTCCCCTTTTTTTTTTAGTTTCCAATCATGTGGATTGTCATTACAGTGCAGAAGTTATGCATGATGAAGTGACGGCTTTTTGGAGTTCAATTAAGGCTCACATATCTGTCTTTACAGCTTTGGACCAGGAAGAACCAAACATTACAACCAGAGGGTTGCTTGCATTTGTTTGTATGAAGAACAGGTTTTGGATGCAAATGCAAAAATGTGGAATGCATGCTCCGGGCTTTGTGTGCGACGTCTGTTAAACAGATTCTAAGAAATCGGAGCACGTCAGCACACGCGGCAACAGCACGACAGGTAAAGTGATTGCTCAGTCCGAGTACTTGGCCACCTCCTCTCCACAGGCCTTTCACTTTGGCTTCAGGTCAAAGTGTTTGTGCATGCATAAGGGCAAAAGCAGGTCAGCAACTAATACAAATGTACATTCGATTTTAAGTGCATGCATCTCTGTGTGTGTATGAGCGTGTAAAAATACATGAGCAGCTGCATTTGATGTGGGCAGAATGAAATGGCTTTGAGATGAAGAGGTTTGCAGCACTTCAATAAAAGTGGGCTGAAAGACGACACTGTTCACCACACAGGCCTGAAAAAAGCCAAAGACCAACAAAACAAGGGTGCCACAAGAATTACTAGTGGTATGTTGTTTGACAATAAGAAGAAGACTATGTTAAACTATATCTTACACCCACATTTTGGGGCATTTCTTTGACAGTGTCTCCTTAACCTCTACAGAAATACTAAAATATACTATATAATGATATGACTTCTACTGGGGCCCAAGACTCCTTTTCTGAGGTTTTCATTCCCTTTGATCATTGTTTAACCTTAAAAAAGGACAAAACTGTCCCTATTCATCTTTTTTATTTTAACAATTCCCAAGAGAGGACTAAAACAGTGTTGAAACGATCTTATAAACAAAGATTTCTTCAAACTAACAAAGTGGTTTAAACAGTGAAATGCTGATTTAGAGAGCTGGAGTCAGCGGCAGCAGTCACCCAAACTTTGTTTCTGTAGCCATTTGTAGTACTGAAACAAAACAAAGCCCTGCACTTAAAAAGTTGTGTGTGTGTATATGGCTGCGCTTATAGAATAAACATCTGTAAAACATTTTACAGTGAATCTTTCAATTTAAATAAAAGCAGGAATTTTTGTATAGCTACATCTTAAATTGCATATGTATGTCATGATAGGCCAGTAAAGAGACACTGCGTTGCCAAAGAAAGGAAAAAAAAAAAAAAAAAAAAGTCGCCACCAACACAAAAAGGTCACACGTTTGTTGGACCACCTTCAGCTGTGACTATGGCAGCATTTGCTTGTTTTGATGAGCTTCTTCAATGTCACAAGATTTATTTCCATTCAGTGTTGCATTAATTTTTCACCAAGATCTTGTATTGATGATGGGAGTGTCTGACCACTGGGCTTTCTCAATGGTGTTCAGGTATAAACTCTGTGGTGGCTAATCCATGTGTGAATATTAAGTTTAATGTTTCCTGAACTGCTCTCTAAATTTGAGCCTGATGAATCCTGGCATTGTCATCTTGGAATAATCTTGTGCCATCAAGAAAGAAAAAAAATCCATTGATTGAATAACCTTGTCATTCAGTATATTTAGGCAGCTGACCTCATTATAAAACATGACCAACTGCAGCAACCCCAGATCACAGCACTGCCAAAGTTCTAACCAAAGTGAGTCAGGATTTCTTTTAAAATGCATTTCTTCCTGAAAGACGATGGTTCCCCACTATCCTTCCAGTTTTAAATAATGTGTTGGTCAGTTTTAGACCCAATTTTAATAGATTCTGCAATGTCCTTTCTCTGCTTGATGCATGCTGATGATTTGACCCTTCTGAAACGGACTAAAAAAATTTCCACAACCATGGGACGTGTCTTTTCCCAAGGTTATTTGAGAAATGGGAAGCTACTAATTGCATCATTTGAAGTCAAAACTAAAAGCACCCCAAAAAAAAAAAAAAAGTAAGTTTGTATCAAACCAATTTTTCGTTTTATTTCTGTACAGTTGAATCATACGCATAACAAAACAGTAGAGAGAGAAAGTTCAAACTGAAAGTGAAAAAAGAAAATCTTCATTCAAGCAGGCTGGTGGATTGGAGGGGTTGGTCGGGAGGGGGTAGGGTGGGACGGGCGGACATGTTCTTGACCCTGGGGTACCTAGCCTTGGTGTTGGATTGGCGTGGCCCACGGTGTTTTAGTCTGGGGTTGTCGGACTCCGTCAGGTTCCTGGGCGGTGCTCTGCCCGAGGGGATGGGTGGCACTTGGATCTGTGGGGCGCCCGTTTCCCCCTGAATTGCAAGGTCACACATGCACTTTCACATGTGCATGCTCACAAACGTGCTCCTCTCTCCATCTGCTTCCAACTAGATGTTGCTGATGTTTGTGTGTTGGTACGTCTCTCTACAGGTACATTTGATGACTATTATACTTTTTCATTATTATCCTATTTTCGTTATGTATCGTGTAGTACTGTGGTAGTTTATATTGCTTTTGTGCATATTGACGGATTTTGGCAGCCTAGACAGCTTGGTAGAGCAAATCTGTCCTGCAAAATATGCCACACAGACTGGCGCTCTGTATGTTAGGACGCTGGACAGGACAGGGTAAAAAAAAAAAAAAAAAAAAGATATGTTAGTTTTAACGGAAACGTTTTGGTTTTTTTGTTTGTTTTTATTTACTTATCTGGCCTACATAAGCTAAGACGATGTTAGTAAAATGAAACAAATAATGATCTGATTTTTTGTAATTATTGTTTTTTTTTAATTCTGTGCTGAGAAGTTCAGTCTTCTGGTTCAGGTGTAGATCCTGCCAACTTTTATGCAGGATACACTAGCCACTGGTTTTTAGAGCCAGTCTGGAGTGTCAGAGCCTTGAGATCCAAAACCTGGACAGTAATGTGCAAGTAAACACGCTTATAAAAACTTTAATAAACCCTAAGATGTCAGGAAAAGTAGCAAAAGAACAGAAAAAAGGAAGACATGACGACAGTGCAGTCATTGATGCAGATTCCTGTCAAAATGAGTCAAGAAATCCTTCATTGCAAGACTCAACAGGAAGAGGAACTGTAATTTTCTTAAGTCAGCAAAAATGGAGAGTGAGATCTCCAAGGTTGACCCACTCAGCAAACCAGTTCAAAACAACTAACGTTTAAAGGACTTCCTCTAAAACATGTTAAATCTGCAGGTTTCACATACCAGAATGACAACAGGTACGTTCACAAAGAAACTGAAGGAATTTCTCAGCGTCATGTTTAGTAATGTTGTTGTCCAACCTGAGGCAGAGATCATGTTAGTGAAAGTGAAGCAAAGGGGTGGGTGGGGGTCCTCCAGAAATCTGACAACACTGCACAAAAATAAGAAGAATGTGCCTCGACCAGATGTCGGAGCTTTGACCAACCCTACTTCTGGGCTTGTAAACACAATCAAATGCCGAGGTGCAAAGATCTTGGCCTTGACCCCTGACGTTGTGTAGGAGCAAACATGTTCGACCGGATCCTGCAAGCTCTTTTCAAAGAGTTGTGAGAGGTGATTCATTTAGGGGAGTGTTTCTCAATCCATGTCCACAGGACCCCCTGTCCTGCATGTTTTAGAAGTAACTCTATTTTAACACACCTTAATTAAAGAAGTAGCTCGTTAACAGGCTGCAAAGAATTTGATGAAGAAGTTCATTCAATTGAATTAGGTGTGTTGGAATAGGAACACATCTAAAAAATGCAGGGCAGTGGGTCCTGAGGACCTGGATTGAGAAACACTGACGGTTAAGGGCTGCTACAGTTTCTGAAAACTGTCCTTTTGATGCTTTGAGGCATTTTCTTAGGAAAAGCCGGTATTGTTTCCCTCCAGCCCCGCCTATTTTGTGTGCCAGACCTTGTATTTGAAGGAAATCAAACATGCCTGAACACTAATAACACTGCAAAAGCTTTGCTGCTTCTGTATGTTCATCAGCAGCATGCAGCGATGTATGTTCATCGGCATCATCTTGTTCTCTACTTTTCCACTACATGGTTAATGATAAAAGTTTATCTTGTGTCACTGTGCCACACTGCAGCTCCATTATTCGCCTGAAATAAAGCTGAAACATGACTCTTCAATTAGAGAAAGCGGATAAAGATTTCAAGCTCCTCTTACTCTGGCAAACATGACACGATAAGGAGGAGGCAGGGAGTTATACATGGCGACATGATCACTTTCACTTCCACCTCAGGAGTTCTCAGATGCAGATCTCTCTGGGTTGCTGTTAAACTCCTCCACATGAATCATTTTCCTGAGACGGCGTGTTAAAATTCGCTGATCAGCAAAAGAATCATACACCACACCATCTACCTAAAACTCACCAAATTGTCTACCTGGGCAGTGAATATTAAATCCCTGGAAAGCTGAGAGTGTGAACCAACCGGACGGCTGACATTACCTACAATCCTCCTTGACATGCTGTATTGTTTTCTATGATCGTGCACAATGAGGGGAAAAAAAAGGACAAATGTCAGGACCAGATCTAGGTGATGAGCTATGGAAAAATGATAGATAACAACGGGGCTCTGAAAGCTGTGTGGCCGATTTAACCATTCATTATAGCGCAGGAGTCTTATTAAGATAAGAGAACCTTTATCAGGCAGATTCGTGCTACTTAGCTCAGGTGTTCTGGGCAATTAATGTGGAAAAACAAAGCAAAAAGCAAAAAAAAACTTCTGCTATGTATTCCTCAAACTCCACCAAGTAAAAAAGCCTTTGAACAACCATTAATGAGCAGCTTAAATCATAAAGAAATACATTCAGCAAGAGGAAGAACAGTCTGTGACCACAGATGAACTAACTGATCAGCCTCTATCTGGAACGGTCTTGCCTTTATTTAGATTATCTCAGTAAAGTATATCCAGTCTCATTTACACACAAGACATACAATAGGACAGTTCACATTAAGCCTCTTGGCTGGCAACGAGCAGACCGAGTGAAAGCTTTTCACTGTAAGCCAAGGAGACACATTTTATCTGAAGCGCTTTCATTATTACAGGTTATAAATGTATACAGCCAGCCAGCACAGTAGAGCAGCCCGTTTCCTCAAACAGTAGAATACCTGCTGCAGCTGAATTAAGACATTTAAAGAAGAAAAAAAAAAATTTTTTAAGTAACAGTTTGATAGTTGTTGATATCAAATATCCTGTCACTGATTTGATTAGATTCAGAAGCCAGCGATTAATACAAGCGAATATCACACGCTATGTCAAATCACAAAAAGCAACTAAAACAAAATTGCTGAGCTCAGACATTTAAATGAAAAATAATCCGTATAATCTTGCAACAAAATCAGACTGTGCTAAATATTGCTGATCCAACAAACCAAACATAAATAATTCCTAAATTATAAATGATCGATATTATTTGTTTGGCTATGTTGTTGCTTCACTGATCACTGAACTGATGTATCAATGTATTGTTACTTCTTTAAGCCTCATTTACACTCCCTTTACATTCATAAATAGATGTCATGTCAAGCATCACTGCGCACACTCCCACACAGAAGACCGACACATCCGTATGCGTATACGCATGCACATTTAAGAGCATAAATGAGGCTTTAGCAGCATGTGCCAAACCAGCCGTCCTCCATGCTGGATAAGTAATACTGATCTCCATGTGCAGTCATCAAAAATTTTCACCTGAAAGAGCAGTAGTCACGTTTATTAAATAACAATATATTCCAATTAATTTTCAGTGGGATTGTGTGATCATGTTTACTAACAAAAAGAACTTAATTTTTTATCTTTTTTATTTATTTATTTTTTTTAACCTGTCTTGTCCAGCATCATAGCAAGCAGAATGATATTCTGGTTGCTGTATTGTGCCGTACAAATTTGCTTTGCCAAGGGGAGGCTTATAAGTATAAGGCTCCTCTTGATAGTCTGATTACTTTATTTATTTATTTACTGTTATTTATTTACTTTGAATCATGGAATCTATGTAATCTTGCTGGACCCGACCAGAAGGGACAGAAAAGGAAAGAAGACAGCAAAAAGAAGCTAAAGGGAAAGCAGAAAGAAGAAGAAAGAGGAGACAAAAACA
>JBAMHW010000010.1:14645670-14683749 GCA_037177495.1 Rhadinocentrus ornatus
AAGAAAAATGATCTCTTAGTGTATAAACCCACTGGACGACTTAGTGACTGTGTCAGCATGCAGAGGATGAGGAACAAGGAGTTATCAGAGATGAGGAATGATGAGTGAGATCATGCAAATGCGACCCCGCCTCTACGGAGGCTAGCGGCAGACCAGAACTTCATTTTGACATTTCAGTCAGATTTAATGAAAGTTTCTGTAACTTTATGCCATTTTGCTGAGTTGTTTTACGCAGCATGAAACATACAGCTGATGTCCAGAGGACTAGTTAGAAAAAAAGGCTCAGTCCGTCTGTTTGTCTTTACCTACAACAGATGTGATCCCTGATGACTGACTGTTACAGGTTTCCAAAATTTCACATCTCCAACATTGAAAACAACCTCAGCTTCGGAGAATTGGTAATGCAGCTGCAGCATCGGCCAAGTTTTGAGCTACTGGCGATCCTCATCTATCTGTGCTTGAGTGATTGTATTAATAAATGAAGACCTCTGGCACTGAGCACTCCAGCAAGTTCAATCATTGAAAAATGAGTGATGCATTCCAGGAGGAGGCTGCAGAGACGGCGTTCTGTGTTGACCCTTGAGGCTAAGAGTGGAGCACAGAAAGCTCTTTGGTGAAGACACGTCCAAATAGGGTCATAAATCAGGATCTTACCTCAATGAAACCGGCATCACTTGTCAGAGCTACTTAAACACCAAACAGAACAACGGATTCATACAAGCTTTAAGTGAGTTGGTTAATGTTAAAATTGGTTCAGGAACGGTTAGTTTTAGTGATGCAGACCGCAAGATTCATACCTCAAAGTCTTCTCTAAATCAGCTAAAGAGAAAATAAACATATTTATAAGCATAATCCCAAATGTGTCAAACTATTAGTAGAAAAGAAGAAATCAGCAGAAGAGTCAACTCAACTCAAACCTAGAAATAAAATTCTCATCTACCGAAGCACAGAAACACTTCAAAAACACACTTTTCCTGAAACCAGATTTTCAATGATTATCCCTTGTCAGAGTTACTATGGCAACAGCCCGGGCTCAGTCATCCTCTCTGCCCTCCGAATCCAATCCTGTACAGATTAGATATAGCCATCAAACAGAGGAACTGAATCCTCAGAGGATTATATCACAGAAACAGAAACTGTGACAAAGTCCCACTGAACGCTCTCCACTCGGGATCCAGACCGAGCCCGACCTCCAAAGCAAGCAAAAGGATGTTTTTAAGACCCTCAAGTTGCCTTCAGACCACATCTGAGTTTTTGTCTCAGCTAAAAAGATAGGAGGAGGAGGGAATGAAGAATTGCTCATGCTCATTGTTGAATTCTGCAGGATGATGTCAGAATACACTTTACATACAGGAACGAGGCCATTTCTGATCGGGGCTTTAATGTTTTGATGTGCCGCCTTCATGATGACATTTTAAAGATGTGCGAGTGTAGCTCTGGCCACTTGTCTGCTTCCTACGCAGAGGCCCTGAGTGGAAGACACAAGCGCTATCCCAATGTGTGTGTGTGTGTGTTAGTAGAGATATCAATGACACTGGATTATGTACACTCCATTTACTACCAAGAATGCCGCTACTAGACCAAACACATCTCCCACAAGGATGAGCCTCAGGGCATTTTTGTTTTAAAAAAAAAAAAAAAAAAAAAAAAAGTAGATTCACAAATATATACACACAGTCATCACCATCGTCATCATAGTCCTGTTTTGGCAGACGCATGACGACGTTCTGTGAATTTCAACACACAAAAACACAGAAAGATGAATTATCCAAGACACGTGAGTGAGAATCTACTCTGGGAACAAAGAGGTCGATTACATCTTCATCCATAAATCATGGCGTGGATGCCATGGTGAAATTCAGAGGAAGTTCACATCACCATGACAGCCCTCGTAGATGAAGGAGTGAGATGGAGGAAAAAAATCCTGTCAGTTAAGCAGAATTTGGGTTTTTAGATCCAGCCCCCCCTCCCTCCTGCACTTCATCACTTTTTGCCCACTATCAAACTTGGAGTACTGAGGAAAAGTTGGCTTATAAGCTGCTAACAAAAACAGTGGAGTTTTTTTTGTGTGCGTTTTAAAACTCTGCCAGCCTACCAAGAACACACTACACTTCCTTTCAAGCTCCACCACAAAGCATAACCACATGCAACACACACAGATACGCTGTGCATGCTTGAGCTAAATACAACAGCAGAGTTCGTCGTCATGTGCAACAACAGCTACTGATAAACATGTGATAAAACTTCAAATCAACAAAACACATAGAAATCTTAATAATTAGTTTACTACCTCTCTAGAACAGCTGGAAACCTTACTCTGCAAGGACATGCCAGCTTGAAGATTCAGAGTCAGAATTGGAAAGCTTTGCAACAGCTTTCACCAACAAGCTCATTCTAAAAATCTAATTTTATTCTTATTTTTGTTTCCTGAATGGTTTTCACAGTTTTTCTTTCTACCACAGTATGTCAAAAAAACATGTTTTTGTTTGTTAAGCCACTTCCCACTGACCTACGATGCATCCAAGCTTCCCCTTCCCTTCCAAGGGATGAACCAGCTTTCCATCTTAGCAAAGAACAGAACTGTTGCAGAGACACATTGTCTCTAGATTTTAGTAGATGCAACTAAAGACATAAAGATAAGTTTCACAGGCGTTAAAATTGTTTTTTGCACCAACAAGGTGATTCCCAAAGAGATATTAGCTGAAAATTTGTCCAGGCTTGGTTAGCAATGCACAATTTAAAGAATCTGGACAGAGGAAGACAAAAGAAGCAGCGTCAGAAACTTATCTAGAAAGTGATATCTTTTAGAAAGAGAAAAAATCCAGCAAATATGTGACGCAGGGCCTGAGAGATGCATCTGATCTACTATTCACTGAAGCCTCATCAGAGAGTGGCTGTCCAGAAGCCAATGTTAACCTCTTCTTGACAAGGCCTATTTTTTCTGCCTTCTGTCTGAAAGGACTTAATAAATGGAGTCTATCTACACAACTACATGGGCTGTATGCATACTCTTAGTCTCAAAAAAAGCTGAGAAGTGTGAGATTACTAAAGACGTGTCAGAATTTAAATGTGTTACTATGTTGGAGAAACTTTAGCTAGAACACAGCTTACATCTTATCTCCTTCTAAAAGAAAACTACATTTCAAATTTCAGTGAAAACCAGAGGACAGCAGCCCAATTCATCTAAGAAATAGTAACGGCTGATGAGGAACTGTGCAAAAAGTAGAAGCTAAAAAACTGAGCCTGATCAGTTTTACAGGTGTTTTAATAGAGGTGTTACACAGGCAAATAGCTCAAATCAGCCGATGATGATCGGCACCTCTGTCAATAAATTGAGGGATCGTTGGGTATTAGACAATCCGACCCCAACTGTCCTACTTTTTAAAACCCTTCTGGTCCTACCAATCCAACACTAAAGGGTGGAGATTGACACGCTACAATTTGTTGACTGGTTGAAAGAGTCATCACTTCCTGCGCTACAGTAGCACAAATAAATAAATGATGAGCTTGTTGTTTAAAACCACATACCACAAAGAAAGAACACAAACCGCTGGATGTCTACCTATCTCCTTTGTTTCCATATAATAATCTTCCTCGTTATAATTCAAGAAAGGCGTCACACCACCATAACATCACACCTGTAAATCATATAGTAGTTCATCATGGGAAAACTTCACTAAAAACTCCCTTATCGTCATAGAAAATATTAGGATATTCACGATTTATTTCAAACAGTAGAGTGATCGGAGAACACATTAGCACAGTTTTAGTTTGGAGGTGGAATAGAACTTTTGACCCCTAAACAGCAAAAGTAAGACATGATTTTCTGACGGTGATTTTTTTTGCTGTTTGCTACTCTAGCTAGCTCAAAGAGTTTTTTTCCCACAGCGATGAGCCAAACATCTTTGTAATCAGCAGTCAGATAGATGGGGTTGCTTGACGTACAGAAAATAGCTGACACTATAAAGTGGACCAATATATTTGCTTGTGTTTGAATTGTGTTGTGTTCAGATGGCAATGATCTGTAGAGTCTTTCAGTTGAGTTTCTCTCTGTTTTTTTGTATGCAGTTTGTTAGCATTTTTGCTTCCTAGCATGTATAATGATCTTTTGTGCTGCACATTTATTATGCTGTACACTATACATGGGGTTCTCATCAAAAAGACCTTAAAGACAGGAAACAGAGTGAAAATACTAAGATGTGCCAAATGACACAAGGACTGGACTAAAAATTAGGGGCAACAGGTCTTATAGACTAATGAATCCTGCCCAGGTCTGAACCTCAACTTTACTGAAGCAGTGTGGGATCAAACTGACAGGGAATGGAACAAAAGGAAGGAGACATCCACAGAAGAACTTAGAGATCCTTTAAGAAGCCTGGAGAACAATTCTTAAAGTCTAAATTATAATTAAATTAATATTTCAATAAAATCGCTGCAACTCTCTTGTTTTTAAAATACAGAAGTCTTGTAATTTTGCTCCACATTCCTTCTACTGACCAATGTGTTTAAATACTGCTGTCCCTGATCACACATTTACTGTCAATAGAAGTCTTTATTTAGTGTCCATTTTCATTTTCAATTATCCAACTGTATCTAATGAAGTGTTGGTGGAACGACCCAGTTTCTCCCACATTAAAATTTTATCTTAAACACATGTCTGACATATTGCTGCCGAGACCAAATCTCTACACACAAAACACACACATCTTCAAAACAAAAGGCACATCTAATCACACAGTCCACAAGCCGATCTAGACATGCAGCGCAGACACAGTCTCCCCTCCCCCCCTCATTTTTTTGCTCCCTCTCTCCATCCAGCCACCAAATCCACTAAGAGGCCAGTGTGCGACTGGCCGATTGTTTTCTCACTGGCAGCAGCTGCTCTGCCTCCCTTCTCAGTCTCGACCACCCTAATCAGCTGTCAGCAGGTTGGAGAGGGTCCGGAGAGGTAGGAGATTTAAATTTCCTTCTTAAATGAACACCTCCAGGCTCTCTGATCTTTGAGCATAAAGCCTATGAATAGGAAAATTTTACTTTGACACACTTCTCTTTGCAAAAACAGTTAGAGCAAAGAAAATTTCACCTAAGCTTTGAAAAGGAATTTCAAATCTAGCAACATTGTAGATTTTATTAGAAAAACCTTGTTTCTCTTAGTTTAATGCCTAAAAACACATGTTCAAAGCTGCAGGAAAAATAGATGTCAATCAATTGTGTGTGTGTGTGTGTGTGTGTGTGTGTGTGTGTGTGTGTGTGTGTGTTAGATTAATTTACACCTATGTAGCCAGAGTGGCTTTCACACCCTGCTTGGACTAAATTAAACCCCACGGTGCTCACCCCGACTTGATCTTTTTAAAAACCCACACACACATATACACAGATCTGTCCTGAGCCAGGTTTGTGCAAACATACACACCAACAGGCTGGTGGGATTTTTAAGCACCGTAACAACAGCCAACCACATCTGAGCGACTCCGCGAGCCAATCACTCGCCTCCCATCGCTCTTCCCCAGCCAATGTCGAAGCTCCATTGGAGACTCGTTTTTCATCAGCACCCCTCTTCATTGTTCCACATGAGGCTGTGTTGGTGCTGCTCAGCTCATTATACAGCAGAGCATCTGCTGCACGAGAGCTTTTCATTAACGACACGCAAACAACAAATCTTCCTCATCAGCCTCAGCCTCCCTTCTGACCGCCACACACTCCATTTCAAGTCTGTCTGGGCATTGTCCTAGTCGTGTTTCCATCATACAAGTGGTCATAAACATTTGAGAAACTGCAGTGATTTGTCTGAGATTTTTGCAAAACAAATCAATTCATATTGTCTAATCATTAGTTAATCGATCAACCCGTTGAGATGTAAGACAGGCAAGTCAATCGTCATCATTTACAAATCACAGCTGGAAATATTACACTTTCTCAGGACAAAGCGAAGGCAGACACCTGAGCAGAGTGAAAATGTCCTATTTATTGTCGTCAACTGATCTGACAGATAAGACATTTTTAAAAATCCCTCTTACCTGATGCTGCTTCTAAGTTAATAAAACCCTCAGACACTAAATCTGAGGCTCATCGTCAGCGCTACTTATTGTTAGCAAATAGCTGCTTATTTGCGAGCGAGTGGGTGAGTCTGGCTCCTAGCAACTGCCGCCTGACAAGGAAGGTTGAAGAGGTTATGTTGTCACGGGGACCAGGAGCCTGCATCGATGTATGATCTGCAGTAGAGTGAGGAGGAGGAGGAGGAAGGAAGCTGGAGAAGGGCCAAGCTTTTCAACCCCTGTACATCCAACACAATGCCAACCAATAACGTACAAATAATGATGATGATAACAAGAAAAACACAGACATGATAAAAAATGTGACTCTTGCAGGTCTTTGTGTTTAACAGCCAAACAAGTGAGAGATTAGCTAATAAGGAATAAGGAGAGAAGAAGAAGAAGGGATCGTGGTGACTGTTGCTACGCTGCTTCAGAGGTAAAAATGAGAATTACACCACTTTACTGCAAATTAGTTTTTTAACCTGATAAAAAAAATGTCAGAGAAAGCTAAAGGATGGTAATTAAAATATTTACAAAGAAAAAAAATAGACACTGATACCTGAGTGTTTATCATAAACATCTATTTTTAAACAGTAAGCATGAGCAAACCCCTCAAACAACAATGTTCTCATGCAAATCTCAAGCCAAAGTCTCCTGGTGAAAACGTCCATCAGCTGTGGTTCAGGAAGTGGAATGAGTTCTGCACAAATCTAAAGGCGGTTCAGTCCTGACCCTCTCCAGTCTGCAAGCTGAGGAGTCCGTGGGCAAGAATCTGAACCCCCTAATTGCCCCTGACATATCATCAGTGTGTGAATCTGTGGTTGACCACAATTTCTTGATAAGCTTGACTTTCAGAGAAAGTGAGTTTATTATTTTTGGCTGGCAGCATCAGAACGAGTCAGTCCTGCAGAGCAGAGGAGGGAGTGAGCTGCTAGCTGATGAAATGGATCCATCTGGCCTCTTTGTGTCCACAGGTTTGATGCTCCTGTCAGTTGTGAAAACCAGAGTGTGGCCAGTATCCCTTTGCCGATTTTTGGTGGAGCCGATAATTACTGCATAGTCACTTGACCAGAGACTTGATGACGGTTTTATGCTTTTCCAACAAGTATAAAAGCCAGATGTTGGTGGAAAATGGGGCTTTCGTTGCTGGTTCATAAGGCAAACTGTCCTGCCTAATGTTTGCAAGACACACTCAACACTTTAAAAAATCACTACCAGCAGCACTACTGTTTGAAAGGAACAATAAATACAAATTAAAAAGACAGCAAAAGGACTTTTAAGGACGAAGACAGCCCAAAGACACAGACGTTTCTTCCAAGCTGCAATGTCCCGTCGGCGCATCACATGACCGAGCCAGCCTCTACCTGCTAAATTCGTATTGTGCCGTCCCAGTTTAGAGTTGCACACTAAAAGTAGGACAGACCGCAGGACGGAGCAACTTTCAGACAACCTTGGCAGAGTGACTAAGCTTTTATAGTCTACACAGAAAAAAAGAGAAATTGGCAAGAAATAAATGGAGCTTTAACTAAAAACAATTTTTAAAAAAGGAGAGCGAACAAGGTTATTGTTATCAACTAACAATTAAAACAATCTATTATAAAAACTAAAAATCAAATTTTATTGAACTAACTTATCTCATTAACAATTTTAGCTGAATCAACTAAATATTGTAAGTGATCCAATAATAAGTAAACAAGAGCTTTGAACTAGGCAGATTCTAATGGTCAAGCCAACACACACAAATCAGTCAATTCTTGAAAAGTAAGTCAGCATTCGGTAGGCAGTCATCCAAGTGATCAGAAGTACTGGAGCACAAGTGTTGAGAGCTCTAAGACAGCGTAAACAGACTTAATTTGGTGCGCCACACCCAAATCCTCTGGTTGCAGACTGCTTTGTTCTGGCCACTCTCTCTCTCACACACACACACACACAGCCAACAGCATACTGCAACAGAGTGGAGGCAGACAGTAGGTCACATGGTCGCATGCTCGTCTTGCCCGCCTGTCATGCTCTGCATGTATTCAAATTCTTTTCGCGTACGTGGCGGCTGCCAGCGCTTTTCAGTAAGACGTCATCTGGCTTCCGGCCCACAGACGATCACAGAAATCAGCTCCCCTGCAAAGTAAGTGGCATCCCAAACATGAGGTAAGCGCTTATTAAAGAGAGTCGTTCAGCAGTCAGGGAAGGGACGTGAGAGTGGAACAACGTGGCCTCCTCACTTAACAGACATGCCATCAAAAACAAAGTTTCAGAACTTAACCACACCACACAAGACACTGACATTATCAGTCGCCTTTGAGCCCCTAAATAACACAGTGCTAATTGCAAGATGGTGAGAATTTGACTTACTACTGATTTACCCTTACAGGCAGTTCTCACAGGCTGTGTGGCTGGCTGAGCTAGATCTGTCAATCTGAGCAATGGCTCCATCAATCTGCTGTTAACACACAGACAAACATTGCAGGCGTCAGCATCAGCACAGGCTGAAGCCTAATACACACCACCTGAACTCACTGAAGGGCCTCCAGTGGAAATTGAGTCATTGGGACTTGTCTGTTTAGCCATTTCTTAACCAACGTGACTGCAAGATCACGACATCTCGTACTAAGATTTTTCCCCACTTTTGCAGCACGTCCTCTGAGCTCCTTGCAACTGACGTCTAGCTGCAACGGATAAAATCTTAATGTGCTATTTCACTAATAACTACAGAAATAGCCCCTTTTTTCACCTGAGTCTGTGGCCTTCTGAGACAGGGTCAGCTATAACCCAGTGACCCTGAGGCTTTTAGAGATTGAGGGTACAGATCAAAGACACTTTAATGAGAATGGGACTTCTCACTAAATGCTTGGGATGGGGTCATGTGGATCATGTGGATGGGATTTCTCTCTTAACTATCCAAAAGTGGACAATGAGAGGGAGATGAGCTTGACAACTAAAGGGGAATTCCAGTTTCATAAAATGCATCTCTTTTTGTCTTACTGGTTTAAGTCAGTTACAATCATGCTACAGTCAGTTCACTAAAGATTTTGAGCAAACTAGCCCTGAATATTTGGAGCAGGAAAGAGTGAATTCTGAAATCATGACTCAAACTCTGTTTTGTGACTAATCACAGTTCACAAATCAGCTCACTGGTTCAGCTGTGACCTCCAGCAGCTTAGCCGTATACACCAACAGATTTGTTATGCATGCAAAGGGATTAATGCAGCACTTTGAATGCACACACCATCATCAGCTGTTACTGGCCTCCAAACACCATGCTATATAAATCTGATTGTTGTCCTCATGATCAATGTAATGATTGAAAGTTTAAATATGATGTCAAAAAGCAAAAGCAAGAACTCAATGTGGAGTATCAGATTTTGGGACAATTTTTTTTTCAGATACAGAAAAAAACATGATGAACAACTGGCCAGGAACAATTGGACTGATCATCAAAACAGCTTCTTGCCATGAAACCAGCAGCACATGCGACCAAAAATGACTGATTTAATTTAAAATCTAAGTAAAAACCCTAGCTTTCCTTTTATGCATTATATATTCCACACACATTAAATTTAGAAGCTAGAAAGCTGGCAGCACAGTGCTAATCTGCAGAGAAAGGCCTGGCTGATTTTTATGCATCAGTGCAGACACTCCTTCCCTAAATCATGCCCGTTTCCCTGCCAGCATATCTCTCCCAGTCCTTCCATTTAAAACCATTCCAACAGGATGGTGGAGAGCCAAGCCAGTTTTCTTAAAAAGGAATAAACAGTAGCGCCTCACTAGAAATTGAGCTGTGCTCTTTTGCTATCATGCTAATAGTGATCTGTTATACTCTGTGGAGACACCTTTGAAGCAGGAAGTGGGGGAAAAAAAGAGACTTTAATATCATCAGACAGCTGCACAAAAGCAATGAAGAATTTCTTAAAAGGCTCGTTTTTTTGTCGTCAACACAGTTTCTTTGTCTTTTATCCTCTATAGAATATGTAAAAAGCCAAGAAAACATGTTCCTGAATTAACCTTAACTGTACGTGACATCTTTAAGAAAGAGCAAACGCTTATGTGGGCTGTTATTCTTGCATGTGTGTAACTGTGGTGATTAAAGTTGACATCACTTCTTTTTGTCCTCCTTTTCACTACAGACTTACAACTCCTCACCTCAACAACATAAATCTCACATCTTAACACAAGCACAACAATTTCAGTCTTGGGGAGTTATTAAATAGTTTTGTGGAGTACCACTCAGGAAGGAAAGAGCTTCAACATACACTCAGCAGTCCCTTTATTATTAGGTTCACCTGTTAAATGCTTTTTAACAAAAATATCTAATCAGCCAATCACATGGCAGCAACTCAATGCATTTAGTCCTGCAGACATGGTCAGGACAACTTGCTGAGATTCAAACTGAGCAACTGAATCAGAAATTGCTGATCTACTGGGATATTCACACACAACCATCTCTAGGGTTTACAGAGAATGGTCTGAAAAAGAGAAAATATCTAGTAAGCAGCAGTTGCCTGTATCCAAATGTCTTGTTGATGTCAGAGGTCAGAGGACAACTGACAGACTGGTTGGACATGATAACAAGGAAACAGTAATTCAAATAACCACTGGTTACAACCAAGGTATGCAGAATGCCATCTCTGAATGCACATGTCCAACCTTGAAGTAGATGGGCTACAGATAGACACTGGATACAATTTGTGTCAGCTAAGTAAAGGTAACTGAAGCTACAATTTGCACAAACTCATCAAAATTAGATAAATGAAGATGGAAAATATTGCCTGGTCTGATGAGTCTCCCTTTTAGCTCCATATTTAGATGGTAGGGTCAGAATTTGGTGGAAACATGATGAAAACATGGATCCATCCTGCCTTGTATTAACAGTTCAGGTCTGCTGCTGGTGTAATAGTGTGGGGGATAATTTCTTGGCAAACTTTGAGCCCCTTAGTACCAACTTTTGATCATTTAAACACCACTGTCTACCTGAGTATTGTTGCTGACCATGTCCATCCCTTTATGACCACAGTGTAGCATCTTTGATGGCTACTTCCAGCAGGATAATGCACCATCTCACAAAGATTAAAACATCTCCAACTGGTTTCTTGTCCTACGATCACCTCCACAGTCACCACATCTCAATCCAATAGATAAGCTTTGGGATGTGGTGGAACGATTGATTATCATCATGGATCTGCACACGACAAATCTGCAGCAACTGTGTGATGCTATCATGCAAATATGAAGAAAAACCTCCGAGGAATGTTTCCATAACCTTGTTGAATCTATGCCACCAAGAATTAAGGCAGTTCTGAAGGGAAAAAAAAGAGGGTCAAGCCCTGTACTACCAAGGTGGACCTAATAAAGTGACCAAAAGTGTAGTTTGCAATAAATTTAAAATGATTTGCATGACACATGAATATAATCAGTAAAAATTATCCAATAGCTTCCTTAAATATCTGGTTACCTCATGTTGGTGGATGTGCATGGGAAATGTGTCATGTTAAAACCAGATATTTCTAATACTATAAGTTTCATAAAGCTAAATTAAATATCCTTAACACATAAAAAATGGAGGAAATAAAAAGAGTGGCAACTGACACACTTCTCTACCAAACATCTCTGGCAACAAAAGAAACCTGACAACTCTATTCATCTCAAATCTTCTTGTCAATGTCAAGACAAAGATGCTATGTAGGATGCCTCATACACACACACCTCTATTGTGGTAGGTTCTATAAATACACCTAGTTAGAGATGCATACCCCAGCATTGACATGGTATGTGAGGCATTGACCTCATCCTGGTGCTGTCTTACACAAAGCCATGAGAGTCGCAGCAGCAGGTTTGAGTGAGACTACTGCTCATGCTCGGACTCCTGGCATCCATCCAGCGGCACACTGCTCTGTACGATAAAACCTTTTGTCAAACAGTGGACTAGAACTGAAACAAAGCGTGGGGTTTTAAAGGATTTTCATCAGTTTACAGTGAAGATGTGCTCGTTAAGTCCTCCCTTAGATCTCCTGATGATTTTATCTCTAACATCTAATACAGACAGTCTCATCAGAGTCTGTAGCTTTGTGACATTCCTGAGAAAATGGCTGTATGTTTCCTTCCAGAGAAATAGAGGTTGTTCCTGATAACTGATTATAGGCATGGTAATCTTTAGGCTGTGGCAGCTGTTGATTAAGGGTGGGAAAGGGTCTGGTTCCCAAAAGGCTGAGACTCACACCACAGGCCCACCATCCATTCCTGCATACATTTAGTTGCGTCCTGTTCCAGACCAACTTAAACTGCAGGTGTCAAAACAAAGAACAGCTGGACAGAAACCTGGTTTGTTTCTGATACCAGGGAGAGTAACTCCAACACCCGAATAAATACATTATAAATCTATTTTTATCATGCAGAAAAGCTTTGTAATGTCAATATCCTTTTGAATAATAAGAGAAGCAGCTCTATAACCTTCAGATCTGGAGCAGTGTCATTCCTCCTCCTTCTGCACATAAAGTTGACTTCATAAATACTGAATGAACAGCTGGCAGCAGGCTTGCATCCAACTATTTGAAAAATTGATAAAGTGGACACCTTAGGATGTTGAAACCACAGAAGGAGAAACATATCTGAGAATAGGCTTCAGAAAGTGCCAAATCTAAAAGAATCCCTAGAGCCTTCAATCTGTAGGGAGTAAATTCAGCACTTTCATTTTCTATAAATAATTTAAATGAAGATCATCTCTTTGAGAACTGTGAGCATTAACTCTGATTACTGCAGCAATATTAATATTAACTGTGACTGAGTAGGAAGAAAACATCACCGTGGATGTCTTTATCTGTGACAGGTTTAAAACCAGACATCTTTGAGCAGCTTTTGAGCTTCTGCGCTGCGCTCCCAGAGTACATTGGCTGGGCAGCTGGAGCTGTCAAAGCAATGTTTTTAGATCTGCTCACAAGGGCTTTGCCACTTACATAATAACCTGAATGAAATCTTAATGTCAGCAAAGTTGACATCGCAATCAGGGAATTCTCCAGTGACTAAGGCAGCAGCAAAGGGTGGGTGGATGGATAGAGAAGGGGGAGCAGACAAGTCGGCTGCTGATCACAGAGGTGCTGAAAACCAGTCCGCTGTCCCAGCATTTTTAAATAACAAACTCGTAACAGCTTTATCTCTTTCCCTGAAAGTGCCATCACTGTGGCATTTTGTCTGGATTGCCGCAGGCAGAGACTCATCACATGCAGGCATGGCTCCGCAACACGGCCACCTTAGAGCCAGAGGACAAGGAGGAGGAGGAGGAGGAGACACACCGGACAGCCACTGATGGAGCAAGACCTTGGGGGCACTGGTGGTCTGGCCTGGTCTGGATGTGACCAGGCCTGTTTCAACATGCCAAATTGTTTTGAAAAACCTAATTTCTTCTCTGGTCGAGGGTTGGCCAGCAAACTAACTTTGGGTTTTTATAGCTTTACAGCTCTAAACGGAGTAAGCGTCATTTTAAATGTCTCATTACACTGGGTTTTTCTTAAAGTGCCCACTTATTTGTAAAACTGATAAATTCTCATTAAATATCAGAAATGGCCAACAGTCATTTCTAAATATAAAGGACAAAGACTCCCTGGAAGTGAAGCACCAGCCTCTTCTACAGCTGGTTTGTTTGTCAGTGAGTGTTTGCTGCGATCAACATCACTGTGTCCAGCTGTAAACAGCAGCCCTGCCCCATCAGCCAGCAGTAGTGATGTAAGCCGCCCCCCCAACGCCTCATACATGACAGGAAAAAATGTCACAGCTCTCAGCACCACGAAGAGTGAAGTAAAAGGCCAAAAACAACCAAGCTCTGCGGCGTTCACACACAATCACCCCGAGCCTCCACTGCGACAATAAAGCCAACAGCAGGGCTGGCTCTGAATGGATCGAGATCCACAGGCGGGATGAAACAGTCCGTTTGTACCAGTGCGTCATTACTGCTGCTGCACCGTGTCAAAGTCCACGCGGATGGGCTGCAGCCCCAGATGTGGCGTCCGGCATACAGAAGGCAGCATCAGTGGGTGCACATTTACGCATTATGTAAGAAAACGGCGTGAAATTTATCTGAGGTGGTGGCGATGGAAGGGGGTAAGGTAAGATGAGGTATTGGGGGGGGGGGGGCTGCGCGAGCGTCCTGACCATATCGATTAATTATTCAATCAGGATAACGCGTGTTATGTACTCTAACGTTACTGTGAGATCCAGCTGGTGGACAGGAAGCTGCAGTAGCTGAGCTGACACACAAGAGTGACAGACGGCAGGACGGAGGACGTTTGACACTGACAACACCACCTAAATACAGCGCGAGCCTATATGAAAAGAGGAAGCCTTACCTCCTCCACTGCGCCTCCAGTCCGCTGCTCCGTAAAACCTCGTCCCCGCTATAGACCCTCTTTTTCCCTGACGAGGAAGAGCAGAACGTCGGGCTGGTTTCACCGCAGGAGGAAGAAAAAAAGCTGACCTGCGGAACAATCCGGACCACACGGACCTCCGTTTCTGCTGCAGATACGATCCGTGTGTCGTAGTCCTGAGAGCTTCTGTTTGTGTCCTCCCGTCACGTCGTCTCCCTCCCTCTGGTCCTCGCGCTCTGTTCTCTCTTTCTCTCTCTCTCTCGCTTTTCCTTCACGTCTACAAACGCTGCAAGTACCTACGTGCACTCGCGCAGCGCGTTCACGCAGGGACGTTGAGTGGGAGCTTTATAGCAGTGATACGGGTGGGTGGATGAGTTTGCGTGTGATTTGGGAGAACCCTCTGTCGTTAATTGTTTTCAATGGAAGAAAAGCCTATTCACTGGACTCCGTTTGGTTCTTTTTTGTGCATAGAATAATTATGTTACTATCTGATAGATCAGCACATGACTGACGTGACGGTGGGGTGTGGCCAAAATTGACCCCAAGTTGTCTATGCCCCTCTCCCCCCACCCCAACTCCTTTTTACACACACAACAGTGTTTTCCATTATTCCAATAACACACTTGTTTTCAGGCGAATATATCATTATAATCAGTTTTATGTACAAAAATGTAAAGTTTGTTTTACTTAGTCAGAAACAGAAGTCCTGTTTTATTAATAATGCAGTAGGACAAAGCATGTTGTTGACTTACAAAATATTTAATTTGTTACTGACTTGGAATTGTTAATGAGACTTTACCATCATATTAAAGGGACTGAGCTAGAGGGGCAGCCAGGATGGCACTGGCTACCTCTGAAATCTGAATGAATACCCCAGGTGTCACCTCGGGGTAATTGACAGATCACTGGAGGAGCAGGATAGTAACATATTTTTAAGACAGGCATGGATCACCTGTGTCACTACTCCACTCTGAAGTAAAATTTAAAGTAATTTTCCGATTAGTCGTTCTTTAAATATATGAACATTTAGCTTCATATTTTGAGAAGAAATTTTGTCCATGTGTAAACACAACCACTAATGTTACAAAAGGCTATTACAACCTGTTAGCCTGAAGCTACATAGCATCTAGTGCTAATCTAATTTAAAAGTAGCACTAGATTAGTTTTAAGATAATGTAGAAAAATCATGTCATATTTAGTTTCCAGTGAGTGCATTTAGAGACTTCACATCAACTCAGTTAATCAAGATTTTCACTGGAGCTGAAAATCCTCCACAAAGAATGTTCAAAGAGTGCCTCAGTATCCATGTTACTTAGCGATGACTAAGCTAGAGCAACACGATGCAGTTTAATTTAAACAGGAGGCTAGCAAGGCTGCTAGATGATATTAAAGTAAGACACAGCATGAAAATATGGACAAAATATATCAATTTGTGTAGGAAAACATAATAGTGTAAAGAAAGGGAGATAGTTCTGATATTTTTGTAATCAGAACACATTTTAGGCAGAGATAGACCTCAGCCCCAATTTCAAAAGCTTGAACAGCTCCCAATGTGGAGCTAGCCCTGCAAGTGGCATTGTGGTTAGACACAAGTCTACCACCACCAGACAGTAAACCAGAATTGCTAGGGGGAGAAGCTACTGGTCCACCTTCTCTACATCAAGCACCACATACTGCGTCCCAAAACAACTAGCTTACATTTCCTTGGACTTTTCTTTTTAACTTGTATATATATTTTTACTTGGTGATCAAGATTTTTTTATTTCTCATGTCTTCTAATGTGACCATGGTAATGACAGCAGTCTTTGTGAATGTGTGTGTTAGACAGAGGAACTCAACAATTAGCTTTCTTAGTATATGACACCCCTGATAAAGTCTTGCCCACCTCTGGTCAGCCCATGTTTTAAAATCTAGCTCCACCACTGTAGTCAAATCCAGCAGGTTTAAAGATGTAATTTTACTCAGTGCACAGTAATCAAATCAAATCAAGTCAAACTTTATTTATGAAGTGCTTTTCATGCCAAAGGCAACACAAAGTTCTTTACATGACAAAAAATAAATAAAAAAGCAATTCTTGCATATTAAAATAAAAAAAGCCTTCAAAAATATATAAACATAGCAATAATAAAAAAACAAAAACAAACAACACACTCCACAGTCTCTTTCACACAAAGTTGCACATGCACACATGCATACACACACAAACAAAGCGGTTGCCCCCTGTATTACACCTAAATTCAGGTGAGTCTTAACCTACATTGGCCTTGCTCCACATACAAAACCTGATCAAATTAGATAACTAACACTGGACCCAAATCACCTCACAAAATGAGTCAATACCAGAACACAGTTATAGAGATCCAAACTGTGTAAATAAATACAATTCACCTGACAGCCTGGGTAAAAAAAAAAATTATAATTCTTTTTCCAGTGAAACAGAAATGAAAAACCCAGTTGTGAGGAGCTGCAACACCCACAATTGGCACTAATTGCCACTGCTGTCTGGGGAGTTAGCAAGAGATGTAATTACTGTATGTGCAAAAACTCATATGTGATGCCACAACAAATAAATATCTCTCAGGACCTGTTCTGTGACATCTTTAACTCTTCTGATTTTGTCTTGAGTTGTGTTTTTTAATGTGGCTTTGTACACGACCACATCTGTCTGTCAGTTGAGCAGAGCAGCATATCAGAACATCGGTAAGATGGATGGCAGTATGCATCTGCCTAGTAGCTGTCATAAAGCATACCACTTTTTTAGGCTTGTGCCAGCATTAGGCTTGTGTTTTAGTCTTAAAGGTGAAATGTCAAAATGACATTAAATTAATTGCTGTGAAATTTGTTGGCAATGGTGTTGCAATCCGGTAAATAATAAGGTAAAGTTAAAAATGAGGTTGGGAAACGTCGAAAGTCAGTAATCACAGGAGTTAACACAAGAGGCCACTATTCATTTCTTTTCTTTTCTTTTTAAATTAAGCAGTCACAAACGGATTTTTTCAACTCTGGCCATAATGGCATAACCATGTGGCTATGGCCATCCCAGGAGATTCACACTGTTATCACTCGTGGTGGCAATATAGTGGACCCAGGCTTTCACTAAGCAGAAATGATCCTGAACCCAGCTTTTGACATTGTTTTTCCACATTGCATGTCTGACTTTTGTTTTACCTTTCATCCACACTTTTATTTCCTTTTAGTTAGGTTTAGAAAACAAAGCTACTTGATATGATTTAGAAAAGGATCATTTCTCAGGGTAAAACTGAACATCTCAGACAATAACAACAGGGGCTGTCCTGCATACACTTCTTTGCATGACTACAGGCTTTTGCTTTGGTTGATTTCAGAAGGAGGACACTTTACCTCGCCATGAGATACATTAATGATGTGATGATGATGATGTTTACTTAAAGATTCCTTATAATTTGAATACATTTAAAGCATGCCTTCTCTGTATGGATAGAAAACCTTTACATTCTAGGTGCGTACTGGGTAAACGTAGAAGTAATTGGAGATTTTAAAAATGATATTCTCAAGGTCAACATCTATTGTGTAAATTACAAAACCTATGCTCCTATCCTGGCTCCCCTTTATTACGTTGGATTCCTCCCAAATCTATGTTGCAGTTGTTGCCAGTAAATGCAACAGCTTGTCACACTAGTTATTTTTTTGACAGTCTTTGACTCACATATTATGCAATGGTTTCCGTTGTGTTATTAGACGTGTTTTTAATCTCAATTCATTTTGTTTGCACAAAATGTTGTGCTACACTACAAGGAAGGAGTGCTATATGAGTGATAAATTAAAACATCTATAAATGGAGTGACAGTTATAAGTGACTAAACGTAACTAAACTTAACCTCGTCAATTGGGAGAGCATGTACCAGCACCATTTATTTTCTGCTGGAAATGTTGGAACAAACACCTTGCTAGCACACTAAAGTGAATATTAGCATTAAGTGCATGACTGTATATGTCGATCTGTTGCAGACACTAAAAATGACTAAAGTGCTTGTATGGCTGCCAAAATTATAAGCCAGGGATGATAGGTAAATTTAAAATTATATCATATGTTGATTAATTTCTGTTGAAACCACAGAGTATTTCTGTGACTTCACTGCAGGAATGAGTAAGAGGGTTTTTTCACCTCATAGCAAGTGATGACAACAAGCTAGCTATGAGTCAATTCTGCCCTCAAACAACACACCTAATGTCAAAAACAGATTTTTTTTCATCTGAAAGGTCACTATGGCTTCATTTTTTGTTATCAGTGTGGGGGTGTTGAGTGAAATGTATCTCTCTCTTTAGTATAGACATACACAGTGAATCTAATTTGAGAAGATTCAGCAGCACATCTCAGATAAACTGCTCTAGGGCTGCTTACACTTGACAGACAATACCTCTGTTGGCAGGGGATTGACCCTCTTTACCTTCAAGTGTGTGAGGGGTGAAACAGATCACACACACTCCTGTGGCGGCTTTGAAAACATTCCACCTGTTTTTCACAGGATCAGTTTACAGCCTGGTAACATATTTACCGGCCAGATAGGTTGAAAAGGAAATCCTCCCTTCAGCCCTGAGAGCTGGAATCCTACTCTGAGTCGTGGGGCCCTCAACCCGCACATTCAGGCCAACGTCAGGGTCCAACATGACAGGAGCTTCACATTAAATAATAGACGGTAGCTGAGGACCGAGGGTGGGCTGATGGAGACAACGGAGAAGAAATGCTTGGATGGTTTAGTGCATTCCCAGGAGGGTGATAGGAGGGTTCTGTCAACAAGAAAACGGAGATGACATGAAAAAAAATAGTGTCCTAAAAAAAGACAGAGACAGCTGAAACAAAGGACACTGTTGATATTTTGTCATAATTATGCTTGGACTTTTTTTGTTGCTGTTATTAATTTTGGGGGGGGGCGCAAAAGATCTTAAAAACTTGCAATCATCCTTATATCAAATTCACAATCTGTAATTCTAATCCTTTGTGGATCTATTTATTCATTTCTATTTTTTTTATTTATGTAAATAATTTTTCATTTAAAAAGTGTTGCTTTTTTCACTTTATTATTTGAAAACCGTGTTTGTTTAATTGGAAAATACATCTGGAAATAAATAATTTGATAAGACAGACATGAAAAACCTTAGTAAACAAATAAAATCTAATCCAATAAACTGACCAGATATAGCCAGGACATATTATTTTAATTATTCTGAAATTACACCCATTATCACTGAATTAAAAGAAAACTCAACTAAACAGACATTAATCATTTAGTTGAGGCAAGATTCAGTTATATGATTTATTGCTGATCATATCTGAACAAGCAAACAGGAGATCATGTCCTCACATCTTATCATTGTTCTCACGCATTTTCAAGTGTAGAAATAATAAACATATTCCCCAGCAGAAAATTCCACTGTCTCAAACTCACCTTGACAAACCGTCTGAAACTTGTGTCATTTACCAGCTGTGATTTCTTGGGCATCCCACAATTTCAAAATCTAGTGCTAATTTTACTTTGTGTCACTGTTACACCTGATAAGTAAACCCTGGAAAAACGAAAGTGAAACTAATTAGGAAAAAAGGTGATTCACCTTTTCTTGGACAAACAGTTTGAGAAGTAAAATCATGGCTCACTTCCCTCTCATAGACCATTGTCATGCCCCTCATAGGTAGGTAGTTTCATTGTTTAACAGTAAATAAAAGCAGAACAAATCTGTAAAAGCTTATTTAATGGGGCACAGACTGAATCCCAAAAAATACCTCCTTTAGTGTAAATATGCTAATTTGTGCAGATAAACAACTTAAGTAAGTAAGTAAGTAAATGCTTCTTTTTTTTTATAGCACCTTTAATAAATAAATAATAATAAAAGGTAGGAATTGTTGTATCTGGCTAACTGACAACAGTCATGTGAGTTAAGATTATGAAACTCCTAAAGTGTAATTTAACACAAATTGTGTGGCAAAAAGCTGTATTTGTTCTCAGTTAGCTGTCTAAAAGTTTTGTAAATACAAACAAAATGGGAAGGTTGTAAAAGGGAAATATACAGGTAAAAATAGGAAGCTGTCAATCAAGAAACAGAAGTTATAAGTGTTTGTGGTTGAACTGTAACAAGTCAGCTGAAGGAAATGGGATTAAACAAACATATTTCGTCACTTACACCTAAACAAAAAACTAAAATGTAACAGTGGGCTAAAGTGAAGCAGTTTTGAACTCCAGATTTGGAAAGAAGATGATGCCAGACTCTTTGTTTCACACATAAACTTGACTGCCTAAAGAAAACAAGGTAGTTGGCAGTCATTAATAAATGCTCAGGTATACGTTGAGACTTTTCTTATTTCATCCCTTAAATAAATGTACGTTTTCTGATGCTGAGGTAATTTTTTTTTTTTTAGGATTTTAATGTCATAGAACAGTGGTTCTCCAAAGAGCACAGGGGGTCCCTGAGGCTTTGAAAATTAGAGCCATTGTGATTAATGTACACAAATTGTCCCTATTTTAATGAATAAAAGTAAGGCTGTATGTTGTTCATTTAACTTTGGCTTTGTCAAAGAACAGAACTCAACCAGAATACAATATTTATGGTGAGAATCTCACTTTTGAAAGCCTAAAGCCAAGCATGGAGCAGGAGGTCCATATCATTTCAGTATATGCATGAAGGGGGTCCCCAAGGAAAAAAGGTTGAGAACCACTGCCCAATGGTTGTTTAAAGTTTTCTGCAGGAATGACATCAATTTTAAGATATAGTCAACAAACAGTCAAGATGTCAATCCAGTGGAAAATTTGCTGAGGAAAAGTCTTTTTGTTTTTTAAATGATCAAAGAAAAGGCTCCATCCTGCAAAACCTATCCATCAATTGATATGCAAGGACGTTGAAATCTTGATAAAGAATCATTATTCAAGTCTAAATCTGAGATGACACGTTGATGTCTGTCCCATTTCCAGACTAGACATAGACAAGCTTATCCTAGTCTGCAGGGTAGGTTTCCCAGTGCCTCCCACTGCAGGGCAGATTATACATCAAGAAAGTCGTCTGAGATGCACCCACAGATTTGTTCTTTATTATTATTATTAAAGTTATGTATTTTCTGATTTTAGTTTAAAAGAATGTATAAAAAACTAAAGTTAAAGTTATCAAAGTAAGGCAGCTGTGGGCTCACAGATAACTGTCATGGAAAATTAAAGTATCTGTTTAAGTAAAATGTCAAAAATTACACTGCACTCAGAACAATGCGAGACCTACACTGATTCCTGAATGAGATGTAAACTCTGTCTTCAGAGAGGATTGTCAGAGTGGACTCTGGGGGAAGAAAGATAAATCAAAACACTACATACTTCATGTGTATGATCAAACTGCAGCATCATTGAGGTGTTGCAACTGTAGCTCTACTTTCCTGCATAATATGGTTGTTTATGATAATCTCATGGTAAGCTTCCAGACTTTAATCACCCCCCAGTTTATAAAAAAAAAAAGCTGGAGGAAATCTTCAACACATATATTTAAATAAAAAGTTATAATTCTGTGGTCCTGTATATTTAATCAACTGAAATATAAATCTCTGCCTCATGAGCTACTGAAGCAAATGTAGTTTTACATTTTAGTACTTATTTTGATGCTATTTATCAGATCACATATACCACAATCAAAAGTCATTCTGAAAAAAATTAAGAAAATATGTAGCAATGTTTAAGTAGGATTTATGAAAACTAAACGTACCGACTAAACTCACCACAGAAACATCATTATTTATCAGTATCTTGTGCAATTTGTTTAGACTCTCCAGTTTCACCAAAACTTATTATCCTGATCTAAAAGCTAAAACAGAAATTAAATAAACAGCTGTTATAAACACAACCGCATGCAGAAACCATCGCCTAACTAGAGAATGATCAGAGGTCAGTGGTCAGTGTTCGCTACAGACAAATTCATTTACTGCTCTAATCATAAATCATCAAACTGCCTCTGTGGCTTAAACAAATATTTATTTTTATTTTTTTTAACCTGTCTTGTCCAGCATCATAGCAAGCAGAAAGATAGTCTGGTTGCTGTATTGTGCCAAACAAATTTGCTTTGCCAAGGGGAGGCTTATTGGTATAAGGCTCCTCTTGATAGTCGGATTCCTTTATTTATTTATGTATTTACTGTTATTTATTTACTTTGAATCATAGAATCTTGCAGGAACTGACCAGAGGGGACGGAAAAAGAAAGACAACAAAAAGAAGCTAAAGGGAAAGCAGAAAGAGGAGACAAAAACACCACAGACCGAAGACCCTTTAATCCACACTAATACCAGACAACAAACTTCTACATTTGTACATAAGCACACCATAAAATTTCCTACAGCTATTACAGAAAAGCAGAGCTGCCAGTAATTAAAAGTTTTTAAATAATGACCAAATAAAAAAAGACATATCACAAACGTATCACAACACTAACCAGATACAAACTCACAGAAAAAAAAAAGGAAAAATGATCTCTTCGTGTATAAACCCACTGGACAACTCGACTGTGTCGGCATGCAGGAGATGAGGAATAAGGAGTCATCAGTGATGAGGAGTGACGAGTGAGATCATGCAAATGCGACCCCGCCTCCACTGAGGCCAGAGGCAGACCAGGGCAGCCCAGAGACCCGGGCCATCAGCAGCAACCCTGGAGCACGAAGCCCACCCTAAAGAGAACCCCAGCCAGAGCCCCCAGCGGTCTTGGGGCACAGGCCAAGATCGGCAGCCGAAGGCCCCGCCAGGGACCGGCCATCCAGAGCAGTCCGAGCGAAGGATCCAGTGCCCCAGGAGCCCAGGGACCCCCCTCCTCCGCCCTCCAACCTCCACCCCATATAGCACCTCACTCACACCCTCTCCTGCTGCATAAGCACTCACAAGTCACATCACCCTCCCACCAGGCAGGCGGACCAGAGGACAGCGAGCTCCAAGCCTGGTCTACACAAACCCCACATAAAGCAAATTATTGACTGAACAATATTTGTTGACAAATCTTGGTTTTATTTATATTGTAATGAGATGACGCAAACTTTAAATAGAAAATGCTGAATATTACAGTAATTTTCCATTAAAGACAATGTCGGCCCCTGGTGGTCATAAAGGATTACCGCAGCTGTGACAACATGACTGTGTTTGGCCCTAAATTATACAATTATGATGTATTGCAATTTATTGTGAATTTTATTTGACTAACATATTTTTTCTGACTTATTATATCATAAACAAATAAAACAGCATTTCAAGACATTGTGTTTGTTTATCTATTATGAGATCCCTGATGACAATAGTGTGTGCAAGACAAGTTTTATAACTACTGTACTGCGCGAAAGTCTTAAGCCACCTTTAATTTCAAGTGACAGGAAAAACAACACACAAGTTCAGTGATCTATTGAAACACATACAAAACATATGGAGACACATTTTAAAGGCAAAAAGTTAACAAGCTTTAAAATAAAGTTTCAACACTTTTACTTTTCAGCACAGACTAAACCTTGTTAGAAAAACTTGTGTCCTCTCTCTGATCTGTAGCTGACCACTTTCCTCTCCAGCATCAGATGTCCCCTCGGTCTGTAGCTCCCCAGTGTCTGCATCTTGGTGGACCACATCTCTGCTGCTTGCAGTGTCTTTTTCTTCAGCTGATCCCGTCTACTTCGTCTTGCAGAGCGTGCAGCATTTGTGTGTGTAACTGGTGTGTGTCCTAAAAGCAGGGATGGTGCACACTCTGGGCCAGCCTCCATCATTTCATAAGCTTTATTAATTTGGTGTTATTAAAAAACTAGGTAACATTGGATGCTTCCATTACATTTCACAATCTTAACCACTTAATTCAACCAGTTAACCATCCCATCAGATCTCAGAGCATGCTTGGTATTTACCAGTATTTTTAAAATAATTGACTGACGTTTTGATATAAGATGATTAAACTAAATAAACACTGCTCAATCACAAACAGATTAACCCATTTCTATTTCCCTCCCTCTTTGCCTGTAGTTTACAAGTGAAATTAGCCAATGTGAATATAGCGACTTAAGAAAGCCAAATAAAGCACATTCATTAACATTACCTAAACAATAAAAAAAAAAACTCTCCTACTTGCCTTTATGAAAATGCCGAGAGCAAACACGTATGAAGGGAGTTACGGTGTTGAAAGTGATGTCCTTCTGCCTCACCACTGCGACCTAGGCCGTCCGATGTCTCAGTTACATCCTCAACCTGCTGTCCAAAGACTCTTTCACAAGTGGACAACCAAATAAATCAAACGTTGTGGCCTACTTTTCTACCTTTTTTGTCGTGTGACTTGGTATGGCAGTATTTTTGACACAACACAAGACTCCCATTTTATCAAAGATTATAACGCAGGCAAAGACGATGCAACCAACCAATGAAGATTTGCCCACAATGCACTGCGATTATCCCGCGCGTTTCGTCTTCTTCTTCTGCTGTTATGTTGGCGGTTGGCAAACAACGTACAGGTGCGCATTACCGCCACCAACTGGTAAGGAATGTGGAACGGACAGACAAAAAAACAAACCTGTCTCCTATATTCTCTTAAGCAGCCCCGTTGCAGATAGGAATTATAATAATATATACTATATTTATATTATATATAATATATAATAATAATGAGGAACACACCATCTTCTGAGCTACCCTGTAAAACCCCTGGTAATTCAAACTGCACCTTTATATTCCTGAGTTTATCTATCATCTTCTTCCTCTCTGTCTCATATCTGCTGCAATGAACCAGAACATGTTCTATTGTTTCACTTTGGTTGCAGTAGGCACACCGACCCGTATCATGTTTACCCATCAAATAAAGCGTATCATTAAGCCCGGAATGTCCTAATCTCAGCCTTGACAGAACTCTATTGTATTTCCTGCACCCAATCAATCTCCTCCCCTCTCCCACAGTCAACTGTATTCTGTAAAGCCATTGCCCTTTCCTTTCTTCCTCCCACCGTTTCTGCCATCCATTCTTTATTGCATGTTTAATGATACTTCTTGCTTCCATCTTACCATAGTTTACTGCCAGACTAATATCTTGTTTCTTTGCCCATTCCTTAGCCACTATTTGTTCCCTCTTACTCCAATATGAGCTGGCACCCAAAGAAACACCACTACTAAGCCCATCATTTGAATCCTGTACAGAGTCTGCTGAAGTTCAATCATTATATCAGGTCTGCTGTCAGAATAGCTGATCATTAAACTGGCTAAGGATGAACTGGAGTCTGAACAGATAAGCAATCTGAAAGGATGTGTGTCCTCAACCCACTGGGCTAATAATAACAACGCCAACATCTCTGCTGTGTACACTGATAAACTATCATTAAGTCTCTTGCCTACTAGCACCCTGAACTCAGGCACAACGACCGATACCCCTACACCTCCTGATTGATTCTTGGCTGCGTTTTGTATATATTTCTATATAACCTTAAAAGCCGTCAATGTACTCCTGAACAGAACCCGAATCCCAAGCCCTTCTCTTGTCCCTGTTCTTCTTTTCCAGTAAGGTTAAGTCCACACCTCTTTTGGGAAGGAACCATGTTGAAGCAGGGATACATGAAAACCCTGCTGGATTGCGGCCCTCGTAGGACCGAATTGGAGAACCCTGTTCTACCCTATGAATGGCCACCTGCATCTTTTTCATCATAAATTTCTCCCATGTCTCCAAATTGCTCCATCATCTGTGAAAAGTGACAAACCCATACTACTCTAAATGTCCATAAAAACATCATCAATCATAACTGAAAACAAACTGATTATACTTCCCTGCGGAAGTATAATCCACATCATATCATAGGCCTTGTTAATGTCAAACCTGAGCTTTCTTAATTTCATGCTGTAAACACACTGCAGGGTCCATGGCATTTCTGCCACTCCAAAACCCACTCTGGTAATTAGCCAAATGTCCTCTGCTTTCAATGTAATGTATTAGCTACTCATTTATCATTTTCTCCATAAGCTTGCAAACATGAGATGTTAAAGTAATTGGCTATAGTTTCCTGGAATTGTACAGTCTCCATCTGGTTTGCGTATTGGAACAACAAGAGCTTCTTTCCAACTTTTTGGTAACTTACCACAGTCCCAGATTTTGTTGTAAAGTTCCAATAAAATAACCTTCGCTGCCTCACTCAGGTTACTCAACATTATATAGCAAATCACATTCAAAACATCACATCCTTCGTCACCTCGTCCCACCACCTCACCATGTGAAGACCTGGTCGCTTCCATACCCCTTTTCCCCTTTTCACCAAGATTAGTAGAACTGGATTTGACAAAGGTTTGAGCCAGCAGTGCAGCCTTTTCCTCATTTGTTACAGCCAAGGTTTCACCATCAATCAATACCGGGTATCCATAGTCTTTCTTAATGCCACTCATCTTTTTATCCATATTCCAAACCTTTTCTTGTCTACCTTCCCACAGAGTTACAAAAGGTCCTCCAATATTCCCTCTTCGAAAACCTCACTGTCCTCCTGACATTGGCCTGCGCTCTTTTATACTCAATAAGATTTTGAAAGCAATGGTTCCTTTTCGACAGTTTAAAAGCTTAATTACGAGATTTAACAGCAGTGTGTCACAATCACCTAGCCACCATGGGACAATCTTCTTTTGAGTCTTAACCCCCTCCACAACCCTGCTCCCTATCCCAGCGGACACTTTCATACCCCTGGACAACAAAGTCCAGAGTCGGTTTCAACCATGTTTCTTGAATACAGATAATTTTAGGTTTATCCTTTAGCTCATTAATGTAGGCCTTAAATTCTAAACCGTTCGCTATCAGACTTCTGGCATTCCACTGCAGTACAATCATGCCACCAGGTCACCTGGGCCATCCTGTTTGCTGTCAGCCTCAAGTTTGTGTTTCACCTGTTCCCATGAGCCATCTCTCAGTCCCAGAAATTTCTTCGCTCCTTCCACAATTATTTAAATTTTTTCAGTTTTATGTTTCACCTGATCCAAACTATTTATAACATACTTACAAACAAGATGAGTTTGTCAACCACAAATGTGGTCTGCCTATTTTCAGGGCGGACCACCTCAGTTCTCAAACTTTGCACTACATCAAACTTCCTCTGTTGCCCTTGCACCTTCTCAACAGCCTCTGCATAACTCAAGTCACTTAAAATTCTCACACGCTGGATTCTCTCAGCTCTCAACCTAAATTCACACCCACCAAACGTCACCCTGTGCGGCCCACCATAGTTACAGCACTTTTCCTGTGCATTGACTTCACATTCCGTTATTTTGTGCTCCCCACCACACTTGGAACATCTCTGCTTCCCCTTACAAACAGCAGCTACATGACCAAACTTCTGGCATTTGTAGCACCGCAGCAGGGAAGGAACAAATTGCCTCACTGGAAAACTCATACAGCCTACCTTAACCTTATCAGGGAGCACAGGTGCCGAGAATTTGAGTAGAACAGATAAACTATACACCCGCTCTCTGTTAACTGTCTTTTGCAACCTTTTGAGGTTAGACACCTCCACCCCAGGTATACAACGTTTGAGTTTGTCCAAATCCTCATCCAGTGGAATCCCAGTAATAACTCCCTGGCAAATTCTAGTCCCTCTCAGCACCCGTGTATGATCCACCTTTTTCTTGCAAATGCTGTCAACCTGTAAAGCTTTATTTTTCTGCTCCTCTGTCTTACACACCATCAGCAAACTACCGTCTCTTAGAGCTTGAGCCATGTCAACCTCACCAAGTGTCTTCTTCACTTCCATCGACAAAGCTACAGGATTAAGCACAACATGTTCATCTTCTTTCCGAAATTTAAGAATAATTTTATTTTCCTCCCTCACAATCTTCCTACGCCCACTATGAGCACCTTCATTTGAACTGACATTATCCAGGTACCTTTTGCCACATTGACCATCATGCCCTCTTCTTCGTTCCCCAAAGCTAGACACCGGAGTCCAGTCACTTAATTCCATGTCATCATCATCAGCCCCCGCTCCCGTGGCCGCCATCCATCCTAGTCACAAACCAGCTCTATGCCGAACCGCCGGCTCAATTCCGGCTCGAGCGTCACCTGATAAAGACCGTTTGTATCTGGAAAGTGAGTGAGCTGCACAAACATAAATACTCTTATTTCATTGAAACCTTAGCAAGTTTTCAAACGGTTTGGTTTATTACAAAAGTTATTAACGTGGCTATAATTCTGGATACTTGAACATGTTGAAATTGCAGCTTTTGTCTTTGAAAAACTACTTAAACATGCAGCATAGTTGTGCTCTCCATTAGAAAGCACAGCCTCATCAGAGCAGCAGAGCGACTCATCTTCCAGGCATCAGCAAGTTCCAGACAATCACAGACCATCAGACTGCTAAAGGTCCTGTACTTTGTACGGAAGAGGATCGGGTCGAAGGATGTGTTTTTGCTGGAGGAGCACATCGGCTGCACACAGTATCGCGTAGACAGTTACCACCATATACTGCTGACATTGGTTGTGTTTTTTAAGCTAAGGCCGCACCACATTAAAGCCGCAGTGTGTAAGAATTACTCCCATCTAGTGGTGCGCTAATATATTACAAGCAACCAAGTAGTGCTTTACTGGAGCCTCACTGTTTAAGAGCCTTATTACGACTATGGAAGCTGCGGAGATTCATAAATGTGAAGTTCGAGTGTCCCATCAGGTGATGAGGAACAGAACGATACATAATTTATTTATTTTTTATGCCAATAAGTTACAAGCGTTCCCTCCATGTATTTAGTACCAATTTACTGCTAATAGCTAATGTGTATTTCAGCTTATTTATCCAGGGAGGTGGGCGACGTATTGATAGAAAATAACTATTATTTGAGAAATATTTTTGCGTTAGAATGCTGCGGTTCTGGTGATTGAATCACGCTGGGAAACTGGTATTACTTTGGTCTATTTTGTCTGACTAGAAGGAGGACTACCCCCATCCCGTTGATAAATTAGCTGAAATAAAATATGAAACACGAGGGAAAGCTCTCGGAAAATACGTCTGAAAGATGCGCACAGTCGCCTGCTGGTATGGCTTCTATAAAGAGTAACAACTGAAAAGCTTTTCTACTGTAGGCTAAATAACAAATCTGTATCTGGCGTTTTATATAGCAAGTAACAGTAAATGATCCGACCTAAATGGGAGGATAAAGTAGTTACTGGACCACCTTGTCCTGTTTCTACAATAGTGCCAAAATAAACTTCACTGTTAGATTGCATTAACTCACCTATCCAGCAAAAGCCTGCAACCTCAGCGTTTGAAGTCCCTCTCCTCATCAGCTGCCTCCATCTGGTAAATATTTCACCGATGTGCACTTTTATTTTCTCTCGGTTATTATTTCTTTTTCTTTTCTTGGCTATTTTTTCCTCCATCTCGCGAGGCAAAGAGTATAGATGGCCTACCATTTCAATGTAAGCTGGCAAGCTGAATCATCCACGGTCGTCTTGGCTTGTTTACACCACCCCCGCACACTCACCCTCCTCCTCCCCCTGAACAGCGGGGACTCACTGGTAAAACATACAAGGCCAGCAAGTTTGTCCCCTTTCGGCTACTGTATTCAAAGATGGCGATGCAACATGGCAGCCTCAAGTTGGGTGCACCGCCTCCTATGTATTTATAAAAAACTTATTCTAAGCAACGAGAACGCTTTCATTTGGATGCGATTGTGATTAGACTTTGGTAAAATACGTATTTTTTAAAGCACTTCTTGATTTTTGCTAGCAAAAAACTACACACTACCTTTAACACCAAAGATGACTCCACTTAGCTTCCAGAGAAAAGTCCTGCACTAGAAGCTCAACAAAACAGTCCTCTTCCAAGGGTTTTAGCCAAGCCATGTTTATTTTTAGGTTGTTTGTGTTTATATCTCCATGTGAATATCTCCGCAATCGTGTAGTTCTCTGTACAGGGTGGGGATTTGAACAACCTACATTCCTGGATGTATATGTGTAAATCTTGTACCCATTTTGTTTTCCAAATAAATGTCACTTTTATGTTCAAGATTTTACAGACGTTGCAGTGAATGCCAATATAGTATTATATGTTATGATAATCTAAATTACTATATAATAAAATAATTTAGATTATTACATGTTTAAACTAAACATGTAACAATTAATTTGTTATATATATATACGATCATGTTATTCTGAATGCTGAGTAGCCTAAATATTGATTTAACATACCTTGTGCGTGTGTATATTCACTGCACCTGTTTTTTACCATGTCAAAGTCAAGGTTGAAGATCTGCTTAAGAATCTTTAATTTTAAGTATGCGTGTCATGGCATTTAAAACGAACCACACCTTTTGAAAATCACTAAAAAAAAATTGGGCAAGTTATGTTTTTTTATAAAGTTCATGCACCATTAAAACAAGGGTGCGCGAGTTCACTGAGGTAAGATGGCCGCCAGCTGCAGCCGTACGGCCCCATTGGCCAACAGCAGGGATGAACTATGGGCAAAAGTTCTTTATTCGGCACACGTAAATGTTGTCACAATGCATGACGCCATAAACAAGCGCCTCATTGAAATATCTTCCATTGGTAAGCCTACTATCTTTTATAGAAAAATATAATTGTAATATCTTATATTAAGTCCTTTAGTATGTGCTTTTTTTTGTCAGTGTAAAAGGTTTATAGAAACACGTATAGAAATCCGCGCAGGTAACTAATTAGCTACATATCGATCACAACAGTTGGCAAGTTTTGTTGACTCATCTCCATTTATAAAACGAGAGCTTACTAACAGCATCACTTAGTCTAAAGTTAATAATTACCCCTTTCTTTTGGATATTTTATATTTGGAATGATATTTATCATATGTATAAAGTTTGTGCATACATCACTGAAACAGTGAAAGGTAGCTCACGAGCCATTGTTTTGCCTCTTTCACTTTCTGTATCACAACTGCGCTTAGCTGGTCAGCTGCTGAAAACAGCAGGTTTTGTTAACACAATAAAATGAGCTTTTATTTTGTTTCTTACAGCAACTCGGTTTCATCGCAGTTTTAAAAATGGTGAGTAAACACTGTGTACCGTTTTTTATAACTGCATTTTAGAAAAAGGGACACATAGCATCGCTGCCGCGAGACAGTTGGCCGTCAGGCTGAATTTGCCTCAGCATCTCCCTGTGGTCTTGTGACAGTGACTACTCTTCTAGTGGTTGAAAACGGAGTAAATCTGCTCAAAAATCACATGGATATTTGCATTTTATTAAAAGACGTTTATATACAAATGCGCGAACCTTCAGAACAACTTCAATCACTGTTTGGTAATTTGAATAAGATACCTGAGTTAAAGTTAAATAAGTGCAGCCTATTTACTGTTTTACCATAGATTTTACATTACTGTTTTTAAAGCATCATTTTAATAAAAAAATCATTTTAAACTATCTGCATGTCTGCTTTTCATTCGTTTTCAGCTCAAAGTATTAACTTTTAACTCTCTTTATATATTTGTAGTGGAAAAATTTTTCTTCTTTTCCTTTTAGTCTCGACGATATGATTCCCGAACAACTATATTCTCACCTGAAGGTAAAAACTTTTTAATTTTAAAAGAATAATAAAAAATAACTATAAATGTTAAACACAAATCGTCGTCATGTTTTTTTTTATTATTTCTTTCTTTCTTTTGTATTTTATTGCTTTGCACACATCCTCATTTTGAAAGCTGTGTGTCATCCATAGGACGTCTGTACCAGGTTGAGTATGCCATGGAAGCCATCGGCCATGCTGGTACCTGCCTGGGAATTTTAGCTAATGATGGAGTGCTGCTGGCTGCTGAGAGGAGGAACATCCACAAGCTGCTGGATGAAGTGTTTTTCTCAGAGAAAATCTACAAGCTGAATGAGTGAGACTTGATTGCCTTTTATAAATCTAAATGGTCTATTTGAAATAGCAGTGTCATGTGAAGTACTTACAGATTTACTTAAAAGTAACAGGAATCAGTCTACACTGTGATACCTGTGATTGAATTTTTTATTCTATAGAGACATGGCCTGCAGTGTGGCAGGAATCACATCAGATGCCAACGTACTGACCAATGAGCTGAGGCTTATAGCTCAGAGGTAAGCTCCAGCATCATCTTTTCAGTGAGGATCATGATTATCTCCATCTCTTTGCTGAGTTTGTTTTTATTTTTTTCCCTCTCCAGGTACCTGCTGCAGTACCAGGAGCCAATCCCCTGCGAGCAGCTGGTCACAGCACTGTGTGATGTCAAACAAGCTTACACACAGTTTGGAGGTACAGAGCTTATCTATTTGTATATATATGACTTACAGATGAGACCAGCTTTGATGTGATTCATGCAGTAACCAAATTACAGCTTTAAACTTTTTTTAGTTGCATAATTTCTTTCTTTCTTTTTTTTTTTTCTTTAACTAATTACACCAATGTGTGCAGATATTTTAGCTTGGCTGTAAAAAGGTTTTGCAAGTAAATCCCGAGCCAGCAGCTTTGCTCTGTGGGCAGATTCGTCCGTGTTTGGCTTGAATCAGAAGGAACTGTTCAGACAATTTAAAAAAACTGTTTAAACGGAAATGATTAAAATGGTTATTGTGCACTTTTGAATGCTCAGTATTCTTTTTTACAAAGCACGTAATCTTGCTGTAACTTCTGAAATATGAGGGGAGTGTCAAATTATAAATAAAAGTAAAATATCTGCGCCTGAAAAGCAAATTTGGATCATCAGAAGAATCTCAGTTAAATGTGTGTTTTTGACAGGAAAGCGTCCGTTTGGAGTGTCGCTGCTTTACATGGGTTGGGACAAACACTACGGCATCCAGCTGTACCAGAGCGACCCCAGTGGGAACTACGGCGGCTGGAAGGCCACATGCATTGGAAACAACAGCGCTGTAAGTCTTGAGGGGAAAGTTCAGCTCCATCTCTCAGCAACAGCCGGATATTTTAGAGTAAAGCAAAGAGATGCGTATTGCTGTATATGTGCTTTATATTTGGATGACACAGACAAAACACTAGAGATGTGTTCATTTGTCTATTGTTTAATGTCTTCTTTACTTTGTGTTTGAGCTGCTGTAACAGTGAAATTTCCCCATCAAGATCAATAAAGGATCTTACCTTTTCTTTGGGTTAAAGGAGTGAGGTAATGACAGAGCTTTGACAGCAGAGGGCGCTGCTGCACAAGGACTGAGCGCTCACAAAAAACATGCTGTGGCCCTCTTAGTGCAGCTAATTGCGCTCCCAGCTCGTTGTAGCTTTGCTAATCTAAGTCTGTCTTCACACAGTTGCACACAAAGCATTGTAGGTAACAGAACCTCATCAGGGAATTGTATGTACACTTTTGTCCAAGAGGCTTTACAGTAACATGAAACATGCAGGTTTTGGATTAGTGTCTGTACAGAGGAAACATGCACACTGTTTTCACACTGTGAGCTTGTGTGAGATTTAATAGACAACAAAAGAGGTTCAGCTGAGATTGACATGTAATTGAAACTGACTGACAAACTTTTTTTTACATATATAAGACTCTGCAGCCTTTTAACTATCTCTTGGTTTTTTCTGCTCCCTTCTAGGCCGCCGTCTCAATGCTGAAGCAGGACTACAAGGAGGGAGAGATGACGCTGTCCTCGGCCCTCGCCCTCGCCATCAAAGTTCTCAATAAAACAATGGACGTCAGCAAACTGTCTGCAGAGAAAGGTAGAAATTATCACAGTAATGGGGGCATTTACGCAGCTGAATATCATACATATCATAGAAACTTTTTACAAAGATGGTGGCATTCATGAAAATCTTCGTAGCTTGGAACACTACGCAGTACTCTTGCGAACATTTGAGCTTTGACATGGTTGAAGAAAATTAGTGTTTTTATTGTTTTCTGTTGTCCACTTCATTAAAATACAATAATAAAATTACTGTATTTTTCAGACTTTTTAAATAGCTTGTGCAAATTTACAAAGCATTTGGGTATTTTAAAATAAATGGCCAGAAATTGCAGATTTTGTCCTAACATTATAAATTCCCCCAGGGGAATAAAAAAAATTATGCATTTCATTAATTCAATAACAAGTTGCAGTCGAGATGGATTTAGTTCCATCGCCTGTCTTTCTAACATCATCGGTACAATAGACTGTACACATGTACACAGATCACCAGATCCGTCCTCAAAATCCCAAGAATATTACTCCATAAATGTCCGAGTCACCTGCGACTCCGAGTTCCACCTGCTGAGTGTGGTCTTTAATAATTAAAACTAGAAAGCACTCAGACGACCGCCAAGCCATAGGGTCACTGACCTGTGAAAAACTCCCAAAGCCCCAACAGCCCACCCAGTACCTACTATATTTTGAACCTTCTGGATCACCAGAGCCTGAATATCAACATGATCTAAGTCAAACAATGTTGATTTTTTTTTTGCCAGTGATTTTGGCCATTATCTGATGAGTTAGAAGCTGTAATGGCAAAACTGTCCCCTAGCTCTCAGTTGTTCCTTTATTCCATTTCTAAAAAATTTCATTTAAAGCTGTCCGTAACTTTTTGAGTTATGCTGCTAACCGAAAGACAGACAAACTAACACCTCCGAAAACAGTCAGTCAGTCATTATCTTATTCAATTACGGGTCGCGGGGTAAGCTGGAGCCTATCCCAGCATTGTTTCAGGTGAGAGGCAGGGTACACCAGTACATCGCAGGGCCAACATAGATGGGGACAAACAACCATTCACGCACACACTCATTCCTAGGGAGAATTTAGAGTCACCAATTAACCTAACATGCATGTCTTTGGGCGGTGGGAGGAAGCCGGAGAACCTGGAGAGAACCCACGTATACACAGGGAGAACATGCAAACTCCACACAGAAAGGCCCCCCAGCCAAGGCTCGAACCAGCGACCTTCTTGCTGTGAGGCTGCGGTGCTTACCACCACACCACTGTGCAGAAATTATTTAATTTTGTTAGCTGAAAGGGTGGATGTTGTAAGCTAGTATTTGACATTTTCTATTTGAAATACGGGCCAAAAGTAATCCCACGTTAATGAAGTATATATTCACTGAAGTTTTGTCTACTTCATGAATGATAAAAAAGAATCAAAGATTTGTGTAGGCGGCTTATCAGCCAGACAGGGATAGATGTGTCAACGACGTAATAGCCTTCCTTGATTTATAATAAAGAACGTGACACAGAAATCAAGGAGGAGCATGGTGGACATCCAGCAGTTTGGGTTATTTCTTCTTGACATGAAGCTATAAACAACAAAAATCCACCGTATATTTAAAAATGGCACTGTTGCCACTTTGGTCTTAGCGCCAAGTTGTACAGGAAATTATGACTCTTTTGACCAATCAAAGTGGGACAGTTAGGGTTGGATATTTTGTGTGCTGACCTTTTATCGTACCGAATCAGATCAGTCGGTTCCAAAACAGAGCAAATCCCCATAGACTCCCATGTTAAAAAGGCCAACTTCACAGCAGAAATAAACATAAAGCCTGGTACAAATAAACATTTTAGGAATAATAGGTCAAGTTTACCTTCATGAGAACTGTGGGGGGTGGGGGTATGAGAAATTCGGCATAATTAGGGGTGTGTCTTTTTGATTGACATGTAGCCCAAATTCACGGCAAGAAGAGAGAGTATAGCACAAATGTGGTTTTTAGCCGGCTAACAGTGCATCTTAGCGTTAGAGTCGAGTTGGCTCAGTTAGCTCTTAGCTTCGGGCAGCTCGGAGTTTGATAGACATCAATCATCCACCCCCACGCTCGCAGCCCCCCTCTCACTTTGCCCGTTTTTGTATTTTCCGGGAGCGACGGCAGGCGTGACGCTGCCAAGATGGCGATTGTAGGAACGCCCAACGAGCTTCACTTTTGCTCTTCAGAAACCTACAGGTGACGTCACGAAGGGTCCGTCCATCTTCTATATACAGTCTTAGATTTGTCCATGCAAAACTTTATTAAGATCCCACCCCAACAATTCAACCAGGCTGAGGTCTGGACTTTGACTGGACCATTGCAACACCTTGATTTTTTTCTTCTATAGTCATTATGTTGTAGATTTACTGCTGTGACTGAGATTATTGTCTCATTGCATGAGGCAGTTTCAGCCAAGGTTTACACATTTGAGTCTAGAATACTTTGGTATACAGCAAAGTTATGGTACACTCAATCACTGCAAGGTGTCCTGGTCATGTGGCTGCAAAAAACAACCCAAATGATCACAACTCCACTACCATGCCTGACAGTTGGGATGAGATGTTTGTGTGTAAATGCTTTTTTTTTTTTTTTAATGATGGTATTCTTTCTTAAACATCTATGTTTTCGTCTTGTGGCCAAATAACATTGTTCAAGGATTCTTCAAAAACACAGATTTAGCTTCTGTTATTACAGATTATTACGTTTAACTTGCACCATAATTTTATCCTTCTAAATCTAAGTAACCTAACGGTCCCCATTTAATGCTTAGCATTAACAAAAGAAAAAAAACAGTGTCGTGGAGTTGAGAGCCTGTCCTTGAGTAAGGAAAACACTGAGTAAAAGATGAGATGGGGAGATCCCATGACAGCTTGTGAATTAATAAAGCCTTGTCAACGCTCTCCCTCTAATGCAGCTCACATGCACAGCTAGCAGATGTCACTCTTTGACTGTATCAAATGCTCTGAAGTAGTGCGTCACTTCGAGGACATGTCGAAGTGATTCAGTGCTTCACACCATCCTTACTACCAGAAATCCAACAACAAGAACAGAAATGGGTGCCAAGTTAACACAAAGAGAGACCGTACACAGATGATGATGAACAAACAGGCAAACAGCAAAAGGAACAAAGGGGCTTAATTACTGACAGGTTATTAATTAGGGGGAGACACGTGTGGATTAAATCCACAAAACACATGCTGGTTGTAAAAACACATGAGGTGCACAGTAAGGGAAGTTAAGCAATGTGAGAAACGACAAAGGTACATAACAAAAATAAAGACCAAAGTAACAATCCCACAGACAGTAACATTAAACATGCTAACTGAGCCCTGTAGAGTTTGAGATGTATCTCTTGGGTTTTCAGTTGTTTCTCTGAGTATTTGATAGTCTGATATTGGGGTGAACTTGCTAGAAAAAATGCTAGCAAGTTCAAGGAAAAGGATAATCTCCTCAGAAGATTTTCTTTTTTACTAAATATTTACCATTTGTAAATACTTTTTTACTTAGTTGCTTCTTTCAGATCATTTCTCATGTCTTTCCTCCTTGGCATTGTGTTAACGCAATGTTTTTCATAGAAGTGATCACACTGATAATTCAGGCACTTAGTTCCCCAAAGATGCAAAATTTAATAAATCTGCTTTATTTCCAGTCAACTGAGACATGTAAATGTATCTGCTGTAAGCACTGGAGGCTGCCAGTGTTCATTTTACTGTACAGTTTTTTAGGTTTCATGTTAGCAGGTTAGATAATAGAATTATAGTGTAATGGTCATGGTCCTCAGCCGAATAAGGGTGGAGTGCCTTCTCTGGGTCGGCAATGGGGTCCTGCCCCAAGTGGGGGAGTTCACGTATCTCAGGGTCATGTTCACGAGTGAGGGAAGGATGGAGCGGGAGAACGACAGGCGGATCTGCAGTAATGCGGACGCTGCATCGGTCTGTCGTGATGAAGAAGGAGCTGAGCCAAAAGGCAAAGCTCTCTATTTACCGTTAGATCTACAGGAGAAGAGCATCGAGAAGAGCCAGATGAGGTGGCTCGGGCATCTGGTCAGGATGCCTCCTAGACGCCTCCCTGGTGAGGTGTTCTGAGCACGTC
>JBAMHW010000010.1:14696866-14709846 GCA_037177495.1 Rhadinocentrus ornatus
TCCGTGTCTGTGGTGTACGTCATCACTTACGTAGCCAATGTGTTGCAGCTCTTTCTGTTCGGCTTGAACGGCAGTCAATGAAACTGTAATTTTCACTGTATACTGTGTGTATTTCAAAATATCGGAAATTTGTTCAAAACTCATATTACCGTTATTAAATAAAAGTATATTGCGATATATATTGATATTGAATTATTGTCCAGCCCTATTTTGAATCTGTTTGACTTGAACCCGATTTTTTGGAGCAGGGAAACAACAAAAATCTGCAGGATAGTAGACCTTGAGGACTCCAATCTGATACCCCTGTTTTACAAGCAAGCAAAAGCACAAACATGCCACATATACACCCACTTACATGTGGGGAGAAAAACAGCACTAAACTAGACGTTAAAGGTCATTTTAAGACCACCTCTCTCAAATGGAAATGGAATCTCACACCTGCAGCTGAACTCTGATAGTTGAAGACTGTTCAGGCTTTGTCAGTACACTGGTACGTTTGTGGCAGACATCAAACTGGGATGAGTCCAAACAGATTTATAAGCACTTGGAGGCAAACATTTAAAAAGATGACAACTCATTTTAATATGCTAGGATTCAATAACAGGACTTGACCCCAGCTGAAGAGAAATAGTAAAATGCTAAAAAGTTTTAAACAAGGGAAAAACACTGAATGATTATGAACTCTGCGACTCCAGATGTGAGCTGAAACCGGTTGACACAGTTAATGTTTTGATACCATGATGGAAAATTCACTCCAGACTCTCCCAGCAACCACTCAAGAGATCCGTCTGCCAGTCTATTAAAGGGCCACTTAACTGTACTCAGGTAGTGCAAGATAATTTAGCCATTTCTGAGTGAATGCACCCCCCAAGTACTACTACCATACACACACACACAGAGATTCCACTGATGCTCAAGAGGTGAACCAGCAGAAGGGACGGTGTTATGTAACCAGACTGATGTAGGCCAGTTGCTGTTTTCAGCTGATAGGGTCACAGGAGTAGTGCTAATATAGTCTGCTCTCTGGCTCGCTGGATCAATGGACTGCTCCCTCTCCCCCTCGCTGTGTGTCAGATGATAAACCCAGATGATAAAAGGACAAAAGCAAGGCTTATGTCTCTGAGTGCAGAGGAAGACAATAAAAACTCAAAACTATTTAGCAATGAAAGAGCTCACAAAACCCCTCCAATATATCTCAAGTTAAATAATAATCTTAAGTCAAACGTCTTACAATGTTAAACATGGTAAAACTAATTATGTAACTCCTATAAAAAGACATGACTACAACTACCCAAACGGGCTGGCTATAGTAATGCAATAAAACATTACACTCCAGCGAATACCTACTATAACATGACTACTACACAGATCTTGTTCAGCATACCTTAACCTTCACTATCAAATCAGGTGATTTTAGGCTAGACAGATAAATCAGGATCAGTGTATAAGTTGGCAGATTTGGGAACTAGACATTATAATGCAGTCTGTGATAGAGCCTTTGCAGCAATGGCTCCTACTCACTGGAACTCCCTGGAGATCTGTGGGCTCAGTGATATCTTTTAAAAGGCAGCCAAAAACCTATCTTTTTAAATCTATATTTTTTTCCCCTTCGTGTTTTTTTTTTCCTCATCCTTTTGTTTTATTGTAAAGCACCATTTGATTATTTATCTTAAAAGGTGACCCTCTCAAAAAAAAACAAAAAAAAACGAGGAGACCCCAACCACAAACAAAGTGTACATACATGCACGTTTATCAACGAAATACAAGTAAAATCTTTTTCAACTCTGCAAGTGAACGTGATTTTCTGTATTCCAGTAATCACTTGTTTATTTCAGCACTAATGATGTTTTTAGGTAATCATTAATTTCTTTCTTTAGTAGTTTATTAGCTGATTAATTTGATTAACTGGCAATTGGATTTGCTTTTTATTCCCCTTCTTATCCCAATTGGTAGTATGCTGCTCCTTATTGATTAATATCTTATATGATTATTTTTGGGGTTTTAGGCGTGTGTTGACAAAACAATGTAACTTGAAGCTGTGCACGCTGAGACAGGTTAGTGTAGATAGGTTATTAAGGGTAAATGAACCCGTTGGGTAAACCTTTAAAACAGCAGGAAAATAGGGAGCAACCAGGAAGAAGCTACCAAACTGTGGTCTGAGGCGCTTTAAATTCTTTGTAAACAGTCTCGCCTATTAAATTGCTTGTAATATGACGCTTGGTTCTGTTTTGTGTGTATGGAGTAATTTTATGTTGTTAATTTAGTTAAAGTTAAATTTTTTGCATCTTTATGTGCAAACAGTCCGCTCTTCCTGTTTATGCACAGCTCTTCGATGTCACGGTTTTATTTCTGGATTTTCGCCTACATGCTTTGCTGCTACGTTGCTAGCTAAACCTACAAAAGTAAATCGGACTGCGCTGTCATCGTCGACTGACAATAACTGTTACCGTCTGTTTTTAAAATTTTTGTTAAAAACAAAAACAAACAACAAAAACCTTCCTACCTTTCCTCTGTGTTCAGCATTATAGCTTCGAGGAAACACGGGTCTTTAGGTCCTTTATGATAACCAAAACTATCACTGTTAATCAGGAACTCCACAGATACGTTCACCATTCGAAAATTTAAGACAAAACCTGAGAGTAGTTCAAATGTCAAACGCGTCTGTTTACATAAACACTTGTGCATATCAGACAAGAACAACCACTCTGCAGCCTACAGCGGTACGGCAGGGGTTTTTATAGCTACCGCAAAGTATCATGGGTAATCCACCTCAAGCGCTTGTCATTTTTATCCAGAATAAAAACAAAAAGTACACAAACAAAACAGTTTAAGCGGACAGATACTGCAATCATATCCGAATCATGTTATTTATTTAGACTGGTTTCTAAATAGGCAATAACTAAAAAGCAATAGGTAATTTAAATTTGATAGAAAAATCAATTAAAAGAATACCGAGAATTATATCTGTTTATTAATTGCAAATATAACGCTTATTAAGATGATAAAAGCCTTTATAGCTTTAATATAAACTTAATTTGGTGATAATTTATGAGTCAGTTTGGAATATTTTAGCATATGTTTCAGGTTGCTAGACACGTGCTTGATTAATTATAGAATAATATGCAGGTCAGATTTGGTCAGATTTATCAGTTAAATTAAACAGTTAGACATTTGTAACTGCTTAAATGTCCACACGAACTAATACACATTATTTTGTATTATTTGTGACATGTTACTGATAGTTGTGCTGTTACTAACTTTTAGCAACTAATAATTTAACCCAGGTCTTTTTGTTGTTTGTTTGTTTTTTGTTTGTTTGTTTTTTGTGAACATACTTGATATTATTGTGGAGTATTGTAATTTAATATGGGATTTTGGTTGATATTTATTGATATATGGTTGAATATGAACACATTTTTTGTACTGAAATTTCATTCAACTGCAGTGCAACAGCATGGTCATCCATAAAAATGTTAATATCACTGAGGGAAGAGGGGAAATGAAAAAAAAAAAAGAAACCAAACAAAAAGAAAAAGAAACAAAAAACGGAAAAGTCATAAATGTTTTACTGTTGCCTCTGGCTCAAGTCGCGATTGCAAACTAGATCTCGCTCTTAATTAAGATGTTTCAATAAATAAATTAAGTGCTTCTAATTTAGAAAGTCAGTTAACGATGACTATTTCTACACCTGTAGCTGTCAGCTTTACTCGTATTGCTCCAAATATTTATGCTTTGGACACAAATTAACACATTGGAACTCGGTGAAGTAGATTCTCTTGAGACTGTGACCGTGTGAACTACATGAGAAGGACAGGAGAAGAGCTCCTTTTGACACAAATGCTTAAACCTCGCTACAGGGCCAACCATCACACACATACACACACACACACACACACACATTCTCACACAGAATAAAAGAAATGCATAAAGTCTGTCATGTCTAGAGTGAGGATTTCACTATGAAATGAAAGTATGTGTCCGACTCTGAGTAGAGTGGCATCTTCTCAGAGTGAGCACAGTCAGGTACAGCCATGAATATATGGATGAACTCATCATATACTATCCTCTCGGAGCCGAAAATCATGCATCGCAGCTGGGGCCATGATTGGTTGTTCATGTCTTATTGTCTTCAGTCCACACACTGTATGCATGTTTGCAACTAACTTTTTTCATCAAAAAAACGTGTCGGCACATATGTAGGTAGCATTGCTGCAGAGAAATTGGGCTGTAGTGTCTTCACGTCACTGTTAATTTAGGCTCAGCTTTCTTGGAACTTCAGCTGACGTAGCACTAGATAAAAGTATCTGATACCAATTAGTTAAGCTCAAGGCTACCATGTAATCAAAAAAAGGTTAAAAGCCTCCCCACTCAATCCTCCGTATTTTCTACAAATGTCTTTTTCCCTTTCCAGTGCCAGCTAAAGTGTAATTTTTGGAGAATTATTAGAATTAGAATCACAGTGTAAATAAGTAAATGTCAGTCACTCCCAGAGTTCAGCTTGGCTCAGAATCCTAGTGTGAATCTGAACATAGAAGTTCCCAGTTATGTAAGGAGGCATGGAAAACAGCCCCAGTACCAAACAGATTATTGGATTAGTAACAAGATAGCAGCCAGGCTACTTGATCCTGGCACACACATCGCAGCATTCATGTTGGAGGTCCAGCATGCCTGGGTGAGCAGAGGACGTGGGGGTCATCGCCACCTGCCTGCCTCCATGAAACAGCACGTTTGTGATGTAACAGTGTGTGACCTATGGAAGGGGCCAGTGTTATGTGACAAATAAGATTTTGCAGGTAAAATGATTTTTCAGCTTCTCATGGCTAACCTGGATTCTTGATGAAATAGTTCTGGATCACTGACAGTGCAGAATTTGTATCTCATATCGTTCAAAAAGTCAAAGATACTTTTTAATCATCTCTTGATCTGTGTTTCCTCTTCTGAGTAATTGAGATTTACTAACAGTATTCAAGGATAATGCTTGTTTCCTGGATTTGACTCTTTAGTGCACGTCACTGGAGGATGCATTGTCCCGAACAATGAGGGCAAAGATCAGAGTCTAGCAAAAGAAGCCTTGAATTGGTGCATGATTAGATTTGAGGGAGAAAAGATAATCTATCAAGCAGATGTGGGTGTTCAGAACATAAAACAAAACCTTTGCGACTAATGTTAATGTACAGATATATCCGCCAACAGCACAAAGCTTAAATAACAATGCAAAAAGAAACCAAAGCCACATATCAAAGCCTCCAAACAGAAAAAAGAGACACAGCAAACGTAAGCCAAATTTATAAGGAAATGGGACAAAACATACAGTGGCAATCACAACTTTGATCAAACTTTATGTTAATCTTAACGCTAAAGTCAGTAAAAGAACTAGTCTTCAGATTGGAAGCAGTACCGTGCAATAGTTTGCAAGATCTGATGCAAATGTCAAAACTTAATAAGTTCTAGAACTAGTCCAACCCTGTCCCAACAATCAGCAGTCATCAGCTTCTCTGAGCAGCTGCCCAGCACCATGAAAGCTTAAACCTCTGATGACAAGCACACCAGAAGAACATAGCAAGGTACTGTTGAATGACTGTTTCCTCATTTTGTAATGTATTTAGGAAATTACTTAATTCAAGTAAGAAAAACTCAAAGAGAATTGATTTTTTGATTGCTGGAAAGGCAAATGAAAACGGCAAACTTTTACTCAAAGTTTAGAAGAATATAGCAACACTGAAGTGTTCCACTGAAGAGGCCAAATATTAGAAGCCTGCAAATAATATTCTAAAGAAAATGAGCCAACGTTCAAAAATGTTTGGGTTGCAATGAGCAAAGCTGCGTTTGATATGATGAATGGAAAAGAAAAACAAGTTTATTGCTATACTCACAGAAAAGTGTTAAATTCTAGCAGCAAGTACCATAGACAACACTTAATACAATACACTGGACAATCATTTAACCAACATTGGTAAACCACGGTAACCCAGGTAGGACAACAAACTTATGCACATTAAGATATTTTTTCCTTAAATTGAGACTAGACCAGATGTTTATATAGCCGTTTAAATCTGAGGATATTTTGACATTGTTTCTGTTGTGGACCCAGACAGCAGTTACATTATACTTAGAAAATTTGGAAGGAACTGTGCATGTAAAAGAACAAAAACCACACAAAAAAGGTCACAAATAACTTCCCAATAGACTCAATCCCACAGGCATTGTTTATTTGCTGAGTCTAATGGTGTTCCATGGGAAAATATTTTTTCTGTCCTTATCGCTGTTTTTCTTTATTTAGTGAGGAAAAAGTGTTATTGTTACATATACTATTTGTTCTTGATGTTGAAATAGGATAAAGCATATTTAGAAATAAAGTCTTGCATGCAAGATGAAGCCTTAAAAAATCCCCTGAACAAGAACTGAAAGATGACTGATGCTGCCAGGATGATTTTTGGTGTTATTAAGTCCCAGCTAACATGCTAACATTTGCTGTTGAAACCTATCAAACTCATTAACAGGTCGAGGCTGTAGCGTGAGAAGATGGCCATGGCCTAATTCTACCTCAGGAGAAAGTGTATCAGACATTTCCATTTTAGTACAAATACAAAAGCAGAGGTCAAATTTTTAGCCTCATTATTTGTAATGCAAAGAAACACTGAGATGTTGTTCTGCTGCCCTGTTCATGTTGCTGTCTATTAACTTGATATAGATGTGTCATAATGCTTGTAAGGTTATCAAAATGGGCAGTTCAGTACCAGTTTAGATTTAATAAAACCTTTAGTCTTTTAGGTAAAAGTAAACATTTCCCAGGACTATGACACCCACTTAAAGTGACAGTACTTTAACCCAGACTGTTGTGGTTCCTGCTCTGGTGTCTGGCAGTGGTGGGCGTGGCTGTTCCCCGGGCAACGGGATCCTCACCTGCACTTCATTCTCTTCAGCAAGTGGATATAATACCAGCTCAGCCTTCCAGTCATCGCCAGATTGTTGATTTGCCTGATTTGCCTAGTGGTAACAGCTCTCGGCCATCCCAGTATTTTTACTCTTCTTGTCTTTACCAGACTAACCTTTTGGTCTGCTCTGTTCTGCCAGAAATCCTGCCTGCCTGCCTATCACATCCTCATCATCCATTCATTTAATAATTGCTCAGAAATAAATCCTTTTTTTCGCCTCCATTCCAGTGTCTCTCGTGGATCCTGTTCTGACAACAATCCGTAACACAGACAGAGACATCTGACTGTTGCATGAATACCTGAATCATATTAGCTTATTAAGTTTTGTAGTCTTGAGAGAAGAAGGCTGAGAGTGAGAAGAAGGGCTCAAACTACAGCACTCAACATCATCATAGAAACATGGATTTCAGGTGAAACAAGCTGTAGCAACTATCCAGCTCTATCCTTGTAGTCGCTTTGGGTGCGGGGGATCTTGGTGAAACTAATAATAGTTTGTAAACACTGTTAATCAGCAGCATCAATGCGCAGTGAAATTAAACCTTTCACATCCTTTAGGTCTGTACTCATCAGTGGCGGAAGCATTTGTTTCTTCCTAATTTTTTATCACATTAAAGCATTTCTATTAAGCTTTTAGGCATTTCCCCTGTTTTTAATGTGTTCTATTTATTTTAATAAATAAGAAAGTTCTGCAAGTTTAAAGTCCAAACTAAAGTAATTTATTCAACCACAGAGGATGATGATCCTGAGCTGCCTGATCATCCCCTGTTTTCAGTCCAGTTTTCTCTTCCTTACTGAATGACATCTTCATGAAACACATTGACATATTAGGCTACCTGTCTAAACTGACTAGAACAAGCAGAGTTTTTTGTTGTTGTTTTATCACAATGGGCCATGCCTTACTCAAATTTGCTACATTAGACGAATCATTAGTTACTAAGTTTCGTTGCAGAGAGAACATGAACAATCCATACCTAAACATGCATAACATACATTCATCCAGACATTTTATTTAAAAACACAAATGGCCACCTCACACGTTTTTATTATATGTCATCCAAGTTACTGGGATTCATGATCTGAAAATTGTTAATTTGTCAAATTCATCCAAAAATCTTTTTAGGGCAGCACATGAGACTGCTATTCCTGAACCTTTAGAGACACTTAGGACTGAGTTTAAAAGTAAATATCAGCAGAAAATATACAAAACCAAAACTTTTAGGGGTTGGTTTGCTTGAATCATTTCGTAAAATAACAAAAACTTAAAGGCAAAATAAGTAACAATGACCCCTAGTGTTTCAAATCAGAACTGCAGTTGAAAGAAAAAAACAGAGTGTTCTTCCCATAGACATATATACGTAGACGCCTCATGCAGCGTCACCGCCATATTGGATGGGTGTCCGCTTTCCAAGCTAGCTTCAAAACTAAAACCTGTATTTTGTGTAGCCTAGGGTTGCAATAACCAGCGCAATATTGAAAGCCGATCGCGTGGCATTACCTTTCACAAGTAATCAGTTATTTCTGCATGTCTAGGAATATTGATTTATTACATGGTGTGTATTACATAATATATAATATAATATAAATATAAAAGTTTCCTTACTCACCCTCAATATATATATTTTTTTACTCTTACGGTCTGTGTCTGTGTGTTAATGTTTTTTTTTTTTAGGAGGCTGGAATAAAAATCCTACTGCAGGCCAGTTCCAGGGCATTTTTCGCCGTCTCACCAAGTGAGTCAGGCAATGTGGCAACACAAGATGATACTGTGTTCCGATCAGCTGCGGACATTCACTCTGCTTTAATGGCAGAGGAAGAGAATTCATGGAGTTGTGATGATTGTAGTTGGGCATACACGTGAGAAATAAATGCATTGGAGGCACATCAGACACCCATCCAAGATGGCGGCCGCATTAATCGCCAGCTCCAATAGGCAGCGTCGGTCTACGAGGTGCCTATGTATGTATGTCTATGGTTGTTCCTCCTCCTCCTCCTTAGGAGGAAAAACTGCAACAGACACCAAAACGACGCGCACCCCCTACGCTCGAGTGCGAAAGCAACTCACCAGCATCAGCTACGCCGTAGCGGCTGCACACAGACGCCGCTCAAGCATAAATCCGCCTTTAGTCTCACTTAATAAATTAATTTGATAGTAATTTCATAAGTTTATAAGGACAAACACACATTTCACTCGGCCAAAACATCATTACTGCAGGCACTTTTGCCGACATAAAAACCAAACTCTGCGCTGTTGTTTGGCAACTTGGGGAGTCACATGTGATCGGTTAAGGAACCAGGAAGTAGGAAAGAGCTACACAGTACACTGAAGTTATTCCGTCACGTAACACCGATTTTGAAAGGAGAAAACCTTGACAAAGACGTTGTGGATGTAGAGGAGAGATTGTTTATAGGGAAGCTTCCATTTATCTTTTGCAACAAAAGAGAACTTTTTAAATTATTTTTACTGAAAAATTCCTAATTATTTAGCCTTTAAGTACTAGTTTTATCTCATTATAGAAAACAGGTATTTAGTAAATCATTGATTCACTTCTTTACTGCACTGTACAGCATCAGCAGCAGCTGACAAAAAGCAATCGGAGCCGATGCTGAATCTCAGGTGAACACATCTTAGTTTTCAGGACAAACTGTCCACTGTGTGCCCTTGACGAACTCCCGTTCAGCAATGCTGAGTTACACATGAGAAGCTGGCTGAATAACAAAACACCTCTCGTTTCAACGTGTCTCCATGATGACGTTTTAGACCAACACAGGTGACCTGGTATTCCACTCTTCATATGAAAAACAAAAGGCAGATTGCGTGACACTATCTCTGCTCAAAGGATTAAATATTTAGCGGGAGTTCAGTGGGAAATGTTGAGCTTTGATGATGAAAACAGGCCCAATTGGAGGTGTTCAATCAATCACACCTTTACAAACTCTGTCTCACTTTTCTTCTTTTTTAAGTAAAAATTATGAAATGTGCTTTGGCAAATCTGCAGATAGAGATCTCATGTTATTAATATGTTTAATTAATCTCTATTGCAAATGTTACGTTATAAATGCTGGTGATTAATCTTTTTTATGTTGTTGAAGAAAAAAAATTGGTTTATTTTCACCTAAAAATGTTGTATACTTTTTGCATTTCTTTCTGGTTTAATGTGAGCATGGTCTTGTTGGGAAACAAAGATGTTCAATCAAGCAAGCCTCCATTGGGATTCCCTAACATGAGAATTCACACCTGCATTGTCCCCACCTGTTTTTTTTTTTTGTTTTTTTTCTTTTTTGTTTAATTTTGACACTACACCTGAGCTCTGCTATTTAGTAGCTTATAAACTTTGCTCAGAAAATCTAAAATATTTTTCTTTTATTCACAATTTCATGTTCTCATGTGACAACCTGCAGGGTAATGTTTCGACTCACATCAAATGGTGAAAAAACAAGCAGCTAATGGAAAAACAAAATGATCCTACTTTCCTCCATAGAGTACATCGTTGGGAAGATAAACACCACTGGGCCACTAGCTTGAATTGATGAACCTGTCTTCAGGTTTCATGCATGTAGCTGGAGCTGTATGCAAAAAGCAGGAAGAGAAAGGACCAGGGCTAATATATCTGTTTGCAAACATAGCTGTACAGGTGTGCAATGACAATTGACAAACAAACTCTTAATCTAATTCGAGTCTCTGACTTCCCCAGTTTCTTTCTGGTGGTGCTCCACTTTTTGCGGGTGTGCATTTTAATTTACTAGCAAGAAACACAACAATCCATTAAATTAATGTGCAAATGCATCACTTCTGTCACCCACCTCAGTCTTTGCATTGCCAGTTAGATTAATGGAAAATACAGAATGATTTGTTCAGTGCTGAAAGGCTTAATATACTGGGTGTAAACTTGTGTCTATTAAAGTTCCACACTCTAGCTTTAGATGGGAATTACTTGCATTCATATTACTTAAAAATTTTCTTCCAAATTTGTTGTTAGATTTTTCTCAAAGAAGAATTTGGACTCATTTCTTTCACATGACAAAACTTTCTCTTACCATGTGTTGTGTTCATACTGTAGAGCCCGCTGTTCTCCCTGCAGTCACACTCAGCACCTTTATAAGCTGATTGTCCTGGGGGAGTGCCTTAGTGTTTCCAAGCACTGCTGCTGGTGTGCCAAGCAGCTGATCACAGCTCTAGACACGTGTAATTTCAATGTTCACGCACAAGTTGAACAGTACTGAAATGACGACAGTTAGTCAGTCAGCTACAGAGATAATCTCGTTTAAGCAGGTTGGAGAAGTTACTTAGAAGATCTGAGTGAATTTATATAAAAAAAACAATTTTTTAAAAATGGCAAAAGCATGGTTTTTTAATTTGTTTTTGTTTTATTTTTTTATCAGAGCTCAGCTGTCTTTTGCATCAGGAAAAATATGAATCCCATTTAGAATTGAAAGTGTGATTTTCTAAGTTTCCAGTGGAAAAAAAAAAGTGTTCTTCTTGGCAATTCAGAAGAGTGTGACCACATCCAGCCTCAAACTTCAGCATTGCTGCCCTTCAAATAAAAAACAAAGATAACTATTATTAGTTCATCTGCCAGCTTGTGTCAAGTTAGATCAGTCACACAAGAGTTGCCCAATCTCTTTCAGCGAACTCATCGCTATGTGCAAAACAGAGCATAATGTGGTGTTATCAGCTGATATTAGGAACAGTAGCTGGCCCAGTCCATGTGCATGACAAAGAGGAAATCCTACTGGTTTTACAGCTTGCAGCTAAAACAAACCTAACCCGGGTGTTAAACTGGTCTTTTGCATGAGCAAAAGAGAAACATGAAATATGTTTGAGCTAAACTAAGCTAGAAAAGACAAAAGTCCTCGGCTGAGTTAAAGTAAAAAAGTGTCTCTATTTAAGGTTTGACACCTTATATGTAATCTTAACACAAAGGTTTTAGAAAAGGCCATCAGGAATAATCTCTAATTATTTGTTGGATCTCAAACCAGTTTTCAGAGCAGTAGGAGTTGACATGCAGGGTTTTGCTTTGAGGATGCTATGACGCAGACTGTAGGAACTGTGTAAATGGGTAATCTCTCCATGGGCTTCATATTGACTGGTGCCTGAAGTACCAACAGAGCTGCTCTTTCTAAAAAGAGCCCATCTTGCCGCTCAGATCTGTGCTGGATTATGTAAGCCCTGTTTCTGTCCCATTTCCATCTGCCGATACCACACATACACTACGCTGCAGTATCTAGCAGGCCCGGCAATACTTTTAATGCAAGTTTCCCTAGTCATAGTTCAGCCTTCTATATGATGGTCCATAAATATTGCATTGAATGGATACATGTGCGTTCATTCTAACTCTTCATCTGTGCATATCAAACTTGACGTTATGGCACCAGCACCACATCCTTTGCTTTCAGAAGTATAGTTAGATCAATATTTCATATGTTGCTTACACAACCTTTCAAGTAGGGAGTCAGCAGAAGCCAGTGCAACTGTTATTACCCAGCTACATGAGACGAGCAAGAATGCAGAAGCACTTTTATTGTTCCAGGAAGAGCACTTAACAGGGTGTCCACAGCTTTATCACATCACCAGAAGAATGCATCTAGGCCAACAAGGAAAAGCGACCTTAATTAGCAGAACATGCTGCACCTAGCAGAAAGAGCATAGAGGCCACCTAGTCTGTCTTAGAGAAAACTGAAATAGTTATCTTTTGTGATTTTCTTTATTAATTAAACTTTCATTTCAATCCTGGGATGAGACAGTTGTAATTAAGAGATGATGAGCCAATGTGGAAACAGTGCGTGGATTAAAAAGAAAGATTAGTTCTCTTCACTAAACCGCTGGTTATCTAGATGGTGTCCAATGAATAACGTGGGCTTTATTGATAATTGCAGTGCGTTTTGGGGTAAACCCGGTCTCATTAAAAGAGACAGTATTCATCCCACTTGGGAAGGTGCCGCTCTCTTATCCAGGAATATGGCTGAGAGTGTTTTTGACCGAAAGTGACAAACCAGAGATGAGACCAGGGCGCAGAGCAGTTGTGTAAAACTCCTCTCTGAGTTTCC
>JBAMHW010000010.1:14709946-14727229 GCA_037177495.1 Rhadinocentrus ornatus
ACCTCTTTCTGTAAAGTCCTCTGAGACAACTTTGTTGTGATATAGGGCTATACAAATAAACTTGATTTGATTTGTTTAAAACCGCATGATTGAAGATCCACTCTACTATTTGTGGTTCAACAACATATAACGCAATAATACTGCAGCTTATTCATAACTCTAAATTGCATTGACTTGTTTTTTTGTTTGTTTGTTTTTTTAATGGTCCAGTATCAGAAAATAAAAACCATCATTTGTGCAACACTGAGTTAAAATGCAGAGTCTGTGTTATTAACAGAATACTTACTTGTCATGTTTTAGCTAATTTCTTCTGTTACTGTAGCTCCAGAGCGAATGGAGATGTGTTGTTGCACGTTTTAAGGCACACATAGTCAATTAATGCATGACTCTTCTCTCTACCCCCCCTTTGGCTTTTTCTTCGAATTAGGGAACATAATCTGGTTCTGACTGGATACTGATTAATGTGATGAAGGCTACATGTTTAGCCTTCATCACATTCATACTTTGGTGACGTGACATCTGATCATAATGACATATGTAAATACTGGGCGTAAACAGGCTCAGTCTGTGGCATGCTGAGGTCACAATGTGGGACATTTTGCAGCTGTGTTATGCTGAGTTGTTTAAGTTCAGGAATAGAGCTATTTGTGGAAACAAAGAGTAACTGTACAGACCTTTAACATGTTTAATAATTATATTAATAAAAACAGATCAAATTTGAGCAAGTGCTGTACTTTGCTTCAATCCCAACTCTTCACCATACAGTATACTACAATTTCTCATCTTTTCATCTTTTAAGTCTTCGAGTCTCAAAAGATTAATGTACACATGTTTCAGAGAAGACACAAGCCCACCATTTTCCACATAATTCTCATGTAAAACAATAGAGACTCAGCAGACCTTTGCCAAAATTAGTACACACTCTCAGTGGCCTTGTTGCACTGTCTTCCTGTCCAGAAGGGTGAGCAAGCAGCAACTCTGGAAGGAAGGGCAAGAGATCATGAGAACCGGCATGTCACCACAGCCACGTCCCGTAGAAAGCTCCTTCCAGAAAACAACATAACTCCACGAGCTTTAACGGAGGGAAAAGAAAGCAGAGAGGAAACTGGAGAACAATGCAGAAATGGATGTGACACTGCTGTATGACTATAACTCTGGGTGGGAACCCAGAAGTCTGTTGTACTGGAGTCAGAGCCAAGCTTTCTAAAACTCATTGACAAAAAACAAGCCCCAGTTCCCACAGTGACTTTTCCCACGCTGCTGCTTGTATTGTATATTTAGATTTCTCTTGTAGTACTGTTTTCCCTCTGACTTGTACACTGCATGTTTATATTTCCTTATCTTTTTGGACGTGACTTGGCTGTTGTTATTTTGAACTTGGTCTTGGGTTTATTCGGACTTTTCAGCCACAAACATTTCTTGAAAGTGGTTGGAAGAAAATCAGGATTTTAAGAGGATCATCTCCTTTACAACACCAGGCTTTTTCAACTTGCTGCAATAGCTTTTACTTTTCAAAATTGTTTGTGTCTCAGTCTAATGTCCCAAGTAATCTCACACTCACCAGTCATTTATTAGGTCCACCTGTTCAATTTCTTGTTAACCCCAATGGTTCATCAGACAATGACATGGCAGGAACTCAATCCATTTAGACATATATAGGCATGGCCATGACGGCTAGCTGAAGTTCAGACTGATCATCGGAAGTCGAAGTGACTTTGAACGTAGCATGGTTGTTGGTGCCAGACGGGCTGGTCTGAGTATTTCAGAGAAAGAAAAAATATCCAGTGAGCAGCAGTTGTCTGGAAAGAAATGCCTTACTGATGTCAGAGGTTAGATGAGCATGGTAATACTGGTTGGAGGTGTTAGAAAGGTAACAGTAATTAAAATAACCACTGGTTACAACTAAAGTATGCAGAATACCATCTTGAATGCAGAACATGACCAACTTTGAAACAGATGAGCTGCAGCAGCAGATGCCCACACCGGATATCAGTCCTGTCAGCTAAGAACAGGAAACTCAGGCTACAATTTACACATATAATTTCTAAACTGGACAATAGAAAATGGAAAAATGTTGTCTGGTCTGATGAGACTCAATTTCAGCTGCCACATTCAGATGGTAGGTTCAAAATTTGGTGGAAACAACATTAAAGCATGAATCTATCCTGCCGTGTAGCAACATCTCAGGCTGGTCTTGGTGGTGTAATGTTTTGGGGATATTTTCTTGGCACAATTAGGGCCCCTTAGTGCCAACTGAGCATCATCTCAATCCCCACAGCCTAACTGAGCATTGTTGCCTACCATGTCCACCCCTTTATGACCACAAGTCATCTTCTGATAGCTACTTGCAGCAGGATTATGTTCCATGTCACAAAACTCAAATAATCTCCAACTGGTTTCTTGAACAAGACACTGAGTTCACTGTACTTTAATGGCCTCCAGTCACCAGATCCCAACCCAATAGAATGGATCACCTTCAGGATGTGGTGGAACAGAAGATTCTCATCATGGATCACAGCCAACAAATCCGTAGCAACTGTGTGATGCTATCATGTTAATGTGGAAAATTTTCAGTTTTCAACACGTTGTTGAATGCCATGAAGAATTAAGGCACCTTGCATACTAGAAGGGTGTACAGCGATAAAGTTTTCATGACATTTCTGTTGCTGTTATGTAGGAATGGTGCATGCAGAGAGGTACCTAGTAGAAATATTTGCCGTTTCAGTGGGCAGTTGTGCTAAAACAAAAGACACAAGACACATCTTCTATACTTAACTGGAACTGAATAAAAAATTAACATAGTGACTGAAAGAGACAACATAGCTTTTCAGCGCCATAAATTACAGTTAGGGGAATCTTGTAATCCAGCTTTCCAGTACAGACTTTTACACAATTAAAACTAGTAAAGACTCCGTTCTGAGAAGTTTTATAAGTAGCTGTGATTGAAATTGATAAATTTAGTTACTTTTGCAACAAAAAGAATAATTAAATGAATACGCAAAATTGATGTTCTTTTGCTTCTTGTGACTCAGAAATTGAGCTGAACCTGGTATTGTGTTTGGACAACAATACCAACATAGAAAAGCTCTAACAAGACCCCAAGGAGCAAAAATGAGCTCCAATGTGAACAAAGTCAACAGAACAGAGTCTGAAGTTTAACATCCTGCCAAAGTCAGCAAGAGGAGCTCCGGTCAAAAGGTAATGGCTGCAGTCTATTCAATGTTGCTGTATAGAATCGCTCAAAGGAACCAGGTCACATTTGACCTCAGACTGGAGACAAGATTCAAATTTCTGTACAACAATGATGCAAAAAAATTGAAAGGCAACATTACAATGGCTTAAAAACAAGTCTCCGATTGTGCTGGGGAAAAGGGTTCAGATTAGAACCCTGTTACCTAAAATCTCTGGAAATCTCTGAAAAGGCAGATTGTACAGTAGATGCTGAGAATCTGGGCTGAAAGAGCGGAGAAGGGATCTGCAAAAAAGAAAGAAGAAAATCTCTAACTTTGCATAGTCTTGGGGAAATTGAATGCGTTTTTAGGGAATTAATAACTTCTGGAGTGGGACTTCAAACAAAACACAGAAGAACTCACCAGCAGTAAAGCTCAGGATATTTTACAGCTATATACAATGGATGAATTAGGATTATGAATTTTGGCTGGTATATGATTAACTGGTGGGCAGTTGTGTTATTTCAACATTCCTGCTGGTTCCCTTCAGCAGATGAATCATGACTAAATCTTGCCTAAAAAGTGACCTGCAAGCTGCATGACTTCTGTAAGAAATGTGTTTGAACTTAACCTTGTAAAAGTTTTGAACAATTCAATTTAAATCCTACAATAAAGGATGTTTTTTTTAGGGAATCAAGGGAAAGCCACATTTTGTCTGTGATACTCCACGACAAGCTAGAAAAACTTTATAGTTTGTTTTTTGAGGGGGGGGGGGGTGTCTTGTGGAGATGTAGGTCAATTATTACTCGTTGTTCTTACTGTGTTATTAGTCTTCACTAACTTATTAGCAGGGATGGTATGACATCCTATCAAGTTGAATCTTGTTTCCAGCCAAAGTTGTTAAACGCTCCACTATGTTTAGTAATGGCTAGCAGTTCCCATTACATTACCATTTTGGGTTGGATGCAAATCCAGTATTTACATGTCTTAGTTACATAGCTTACTTGCTTTTTTTTCTTTTTACAGTGCTTTTCCCCTCCTGACAGAAATGTCTGGTTCTTCAACCGCTTACTGTTCCCCAGCTAATTTTGACAATGATCAGTTTAGATACAAGTAGCATCTTTCATGTCACATATACCCATTTAATCCACTGCTAGAACTGACAATTACAGCTTTATGCGAAATTAAATCACAGAATAGAGAAAATGGAGTCACCACAAGTTTTAGTTTCAGCACTTTTACATGGGAGGCATCGGATATCTTTCCCTTGAATCTACTAAGATATTTTCTATATGAGAAATAAAATAATTTTCTAAAAGGATTCACTTATCAAAGTGCATAAGATACACATTTTATATACTTCCTTCTATGAGATTAATCGGTAGCAGGATAGAAGGATGTGAATGTGGAGGACTCCAGTGTGATAGAATATGTCCACACTTCTTGTTGTGATTCTCTTCTCTGTTCCTTTAATCTCTTTGACAAAGCCTCTTGCAGGAAGCTATGCCAGATATGTCCGGCCCGTCGTGGCTTCTGCAGCACGGCCAATAAGTGAAGAATAACACAGTTTCACTGAACAATCCCCAATCGCCACAAACAAGGGCAAACCGGACAACAGAGGGTTTAACCAAGACCACAGATGTGCCGACTCCAGGGAATTCTTTCCATGTTTTGCTTCTAGTGAGTCATTCAATGCTCGAGTGAATCTGGGCAAAACAAGGACTGCCGGCCAGTAATCTGCTTTCTGCAATGCTTCAAAAATAGTTCTCGGCTGGATTGTTGACAGACATTTATTAAAAGAAACTTTTGAAAATGGATACCATGCCTTGAGGGGCAGATGACACCCCATTTTTACTTTGTTGAACCTCGCATTCTACAAACACAGTTCATCACAGCAAAAGTGGATGATATTATAGGGGGATCATATTTCTAAATTGCACAAATTATAGCTTTCCTCTCTCCTCTGTAATTACACAACGTCATACTAAACCACCGTTGAAAATCAAGATGGACTTTTCCAGCAGTGGGAAGTCTTCTGAGTCAGGGTGTGTACCTGTAATGTTACAGCAACATGATACATGAAATAACCAAGTCGAATGATCTTTTGACTTACTGAAACTCTGAAATGGATGAATTGTATTGGCACTTTCTGAATACAATGATATTTGAGTTCCTTCAGAAATGAACCAATGTAGGTTTTTTTCCCAAAAATATGTGTTAATTTTGAATGTAATGCTAGAAAGAAAAAAAAAATTGCCAATGGGCATCAAAGGACTAGAAACATGTCATAATGCTTGAAATAAAAAACCCTAATGGAACATTTTACAACTATTCAAGTCACAAACACGATATAGGATATTACACACTCGCTGACACTATATTAGGAACATCTTGCTAAGACTGGATGAAACTCCATTTTGCTTTTAGAACTGCTTTATATTTTCATGGCAAAGATTCAACAAGGTTATGGAAATATTCCTCAGAGATTTTGTTCCACAATGACATGATAGAATCACACAATCGCTGCATATTTGTTGGCTGCACATCCATGATGAAAATCTCCCGTTCCACCACTCCCCAAAATATTGACTCATCAGAACAGGCAACTCTTTTCCTAATGTCCAATTTTGGTGACTCTCTTCTCTCTCTCTTCTATAAAAACTGATTGGACATTTTTGGTCTGGATAATTCAAGTGTACTAACACAATGCCAAGGAGGACAGACATCAGCAATGGCCTTACATTAGCAATTTTTGCTGGCCATCAATTTAGAAAGTTTTAAGGTAATTTCCAAACTGTGTCACAAGTGGTAAAGGCCATTGTCAATCGTCCCTGTAATGGACGTCTCAGCGAGTTCACCACAAGATCAGACCGTGCAATACTCTCAGAAACCGCAAAAATATTGCAAGGCTCCTTTTCAAACTCCTCAGACTTCAGAATGTTAAATATTAAAGTTCAGTAGTTTATTGGGAAAATTACTTGACAAGTGTGGCTTGTTAGGAAGTGCTGCCTGAAGAAAGTCTCTTCTCTCCATGGCAGCACAGGTAAGGTTTGGAAAGTTGCATCTGCACAACTACAAGACCTATCGAACAATGTCCTTCAACCAAAGTGTTGATAGCTGTTTGTAATGCACAGTGCCAAATTAGGTGAAAACCAAACACGGCATCAACACCTTATACACGTGTCAAGCATAGTGGTGGAAGGTGATGATTTAGACTTCTTTTGTAGGCACCGACCTGGACACCTTGTCGTCAGTGAGTCCAGACCTCAACCTAATGAAAATGTTGTGCAGGGTTCTTAAAGCTTACATCTAGTGGTAAAGATGAGCCCTGAGATGACTTCAAATGCCAAGAACAATAGTGAAAGGACGGTGGCTGTCAGTAGACAAAATTCTTCCAGACATTAGCATATCTGTGGCCCCATTCAGGCTGAAGTGCAACAAACCCAAGGCACAACCTTGGTTGAATGAGCATACTTGCAAACTTGGATACGCTTGAAGGCATGGTGAGCAGCAGTGGAAGAAAGACCATCTTTCCCTGCAAATACAAAGAGACAGACTCGCTGAATATTAGAGAAGAGTTAAAGCTGCAAAAAGTAGTTTCCTGTCAAACCTGGTCTCTACAAGTTGTCCAGAACCTCAGATGCTTTTTTAACACATTGAAATTTCTTATAAGTCCATGTGATAGAAACATCGTAGTACCATCAGCCACCCTTTGTGAAGAATTCCTGACATTTTTTATTGACAAAATCTCTGATTGTCTGCTTTATCTGTTGTGGATCCAGTGGCTTTATCAATTTACCATGCTTCCTTTGAATGTTTTGAGCCTGTGTCTCTATGTGAATTGACTAAAATACAGTTAAAGCCTTGTTCGTTTACACTATACATTGTCCCAAACTATCTGTTGAAAGACTTTTTTGGATTGATTTGGTCTAAATTCCTATTGACTATTTTCGTTCTCCCATTAAGCATGCTGTAATCCAGCCGCTCATCAAAAACAGTAACCTTGATCCAAATGTCCTGTCTAATTATAAATCCATCTCAAAACTGCCATTTGTGTCTAAGGTCTTAGAGAACGTTGCCTATGACCAGCTGCAGGCTTACCTTGATATAATGAAATTGCTGAAATGTTCCAATCTGGCTTAAAACTGCAACATAGCACTGAAATGGCCCTCTTAAAAGTGTTTAATTATCTTCTTTTAACTGCAGACACAGGGAAATCTGCAGTCTTTGTGCTTTTAGACTTGTCCTCAGCATCCTTCTGATCTGCCTGGAGACATATATAGGCATAAAAGGTACAGCACTCAACTGGTTTTGGTCCTATCTCTCCAATAGGAGCTTTTCTGTGAATTTAGGACAGTAGCTACCTTTCCCCTATGTCTCCACTAAATTATAGTGTCCCCCAGGGGTCGATACTAGCACCTGTTCTTTTTGCTTTGTATATGCTCCCCCTGGGTTCTGTTTATAAAAAGCATAAAGTCTGTTTTCACTATTCACAGACGACGTTCAGATTTATTTGCCTATAACTGCCAGTGATGGCCAGTCCGCAGTTCTGCAGGACTGTTTAACTGATGTACAGGCATGGATGAGTGCTAACTTTCTGAACCTATATAAGAATAAAACTGACATTTTGGTGTTTGGACAGAGCAATCTCTTGTACATACATAACAGTTTGTCATCCTACTTCCCACCTCTTGTGAAGAATCTGGGGATGATGGTTGACCCTTCATATAAATTTGACAAACACATTTGCACTGTTATCAAGACTATCTTCTTTCAGCTGAGGATTCTTTCCTAAATCAAATTATATCTTTCTCCGTCTGATATTGAAAGAGCAATCCACGCATTTGTAACTTAGCATCTGATTTATTGTAATGCTTTGTATGTTGTGTTGGACCAGGGCTCCCTTCAGTGCCTATAAAAAAATACTACTGACTAAAACTAAGAGGCATGAACATATCCCCTCTGTATTGCGCTCCTTACATTGGCTTTCTGTTTGTTTTCGTGTCAAATTTAAGTGTTTGCACACTATAGGCCTTCTTATTTGAATGATTTGTTGCAGCCCTACTCTCCACCTAGAGCCTGAGGTCAGCTGACCAGTTCCTGTTGGTCATCCCTAAAACCAGGCTAAAAACCAGAGGTGATAGAGGCTTCTCCGTGGCAGCCTCCAGACTGTGGAACAGCCTCCCTCTGTCTCTCAGGTACTCTCATTCTGTCGGGCAGTTTAAGTCTAGATTGAAAACTCACCGTGTCTCCCTGGCTTTCAATTGCTAGAAGAATTGGAGTTTACCTTGGCTTGATACTATGGATTTATTTCATTATGTTTATTTATTTATTTATTTGTGTTTTATGTATTTACTGACTACAGTTGGTGTGATGGCTGCATTTACAGCCACACAGAAGTAGTAACCTGCACTGGACAGTATTACATACACACTTAAATAGTGTTTTCATATTGGCTTTAATTTACAGATCACCAGCCTACAGATTTTGTTTGAAATTAGTTTATTTTAATAAGTAACCTCACATTTATTCTAAAATTGGTGCACATTTTTTGTTTATATTGTGGTGTTGTAATCTGTTTTCTTTTGAGTTGTTTCAGTGGCTCCAGTCCCTTGGCGTGGGAACCAGCAGGTGGCCATGGGGTGGAGCCAACTAATTGGACCAGACCACATACCAGCATCAACAACAAAATCAAACTAACTGCTTTGTTAGTTTGGTCAGGTTTTTGTGTTACTCCTTTGTGTTACCACTATTTAAGTCTACCTTTGTATCTCAGTAGTTAGGTCAGTTTGTTTAATTTGTTTGTTTGGTTTGTTTCAGTTATTTTTGCCATAAGTTTTTTAAATGGACTTCTGTTATGTTGACCTCTTTTATGTGGCAGATTATTCATTCTTAATTGTTTTGGACAACTTTTTTGGGGTTAAAATAAAAAAAACTTTTAACTTTAAATCTGTGCCTGACTGTCCTTCACTGCTTGGTCCATCACAGTTGGTATTGTGAAGCATTTTGGTCAACTGAAGTTGATTTAATGTGCTATATAAATAAATTAATTTGAATTGAATCTACTTCAAAATTGTGCACATGTGTACCGTCTTCTACATGCCTTTTAATATGTTATTTATCCCAAATAATGCTCTAGCACATATCAAGCAAAGCAGTTGCAAAGCAAACTGGAGTTTTATCTATTCAGCGACACCATAGAAAAAATGGTAGCACAAATAAAACAGCTGCCATGTATGTGGAACCACGGCAAACATACTTAATAATAATTAATAACACTGTAATATGTAACATGTTGTGCATCTGAAGTGATGTTTACCTCATTTTAAGACCTGGTAACTACTTCACATTTTGCTTATTTTATTAAAAATTTAATTTTTTTTTTTTTTTTTCTCTTTTTCTTTCTGTAAAATTATTATGGAGTCAAGTATCATCAGCTTCAGGTCAGTCCATAGCATGTTACTCTGTTATATGAAATTTACTGAATAAGATGCATTTTCTCTCCCATCACTGTTCCCACAGCCCCTTCATGTTTTTACAGACTACTTCCAAAATGACTGAATGGTAATAAATTACATCACACATCAGTTGATGGGTGTTGTTTTTGGGATGCAGAGTTTAAAATGTTATTGCAGTTTAAAGTAAATATTAGAGATTTCAGGATGTTTTGTGCTGTGAGAGGCCTTCCCTTGCTGTTCATGACTCAAATAACCCCACGAGCTGCACAAAGTGTACAGATGTGACAATTAGCTGGACCTGAACTTTTATGCAGAGTGTTTATTTTAACATGCTTGAAGCTGCATCAGGAAGACTCAGACAATCAAAGAAAGAAGCCTCTAATGTCAACTTTTTTTGTGGTTAAACATGCTACTCAAGTGCAGTGAACATTACCCGCTGAGTAGCAGAGGAAAACAGAAATCACTTTCTTATGTGTTGTAACAAACCAGGCTCTCTGCACCAGAGATGTCTGAGCACCAGCTGAAAAGCCAGAGGAGCTATTTTACTTCCTAGAAATCAAACAGAGAACCACAGTTCCTCATTTTACTGCCCTAAAGTCACATGTGAAACCATAAAAATGTGTTGTCTCTGTTGTGGTGTGGAGCTGACATTTTCTGTGTGAGGGAGCCATCTGCAGATCAAAGACTGCACCATCAGTGTGGAAAAAAACTGTTGTATTTTTGTTAGTTTTTTTACCTAAAACTGTGTATAAATACACCTTAATTTACTTCTTTTATAGTCATATTTGGTATACCTGTTTATCTATACTCACCGGTCGCTTTATACTTGTTGTATTGCTTGTTAAAAAAAATAGCTAATCAGCCAATCACATGGCAGCAACTCAATGTATGCAGACATGCGCGTGGACAAGATGACTTGCTAAAGTGTAAACTGAGCATCAGAATGAGGAAGCAAAGGGATTTAAGTGACGACATGATTGTTGGTGCCAGACGGGCTGGTCAGAAAAGAAGAAAATATCCAGTGAGTGAGTTGTCTGGATGAAAATGCCTTATTGATGTCAGAGGTGCAGAGGAGAATGGGCAGACTGATTGAAGATGATAATAAAGCCAACAGTAACTCAAATAACCACTGGTTACAACCAAGCTATGCAAAATACCATCTCTGAACACACATGTTAAACCTTGAAGCAGATGGGCTACAGCAGCAGAAGACCCCACCGGGAGCTGCACCCTCCTGCCTTGGATGTAACAGCTTAGGCTGCTGGTGGTGTGATGGTGTAGGGACACTGGGCCCATTATTACTAACTGAGCATGGTTTAATGGTTTGGGATGTGGTGGAATGGAAGATTCATTCCTTGTCATGGATGTGCTGCCAAGATCTGCAGCAACTGCATCATGGTATCATGTCAATATGGAGCAAAATCTCAGAGGAATGTCATGAAGAATAAAGGCAGTTCTGAAAGCAACTATGAGTCCAACCTGGTACTAGCATGAACCAAGGTGGGCCTAATAATGTGGCTTGGTGAGCATATATAAAGCTGAGAAAGATGCAAGTCTTCCATTGTGTTGTATCACGTAAAAAAATCTGTAAACAGTGTTTAACAGTAAGGGGCCTTTACAGATGTTAATTAGTAAACATGGTCCTTTCACCATCACTCAGATGCAACGTTTGAAATTAAAAAACAAGCTGAAGGGTTCCCATCCTTTTCTCCAGTTTATTTTAAATTAAGTCAGGCTCAGGAAAAATGGAGATATATCTTGATGTTTTGGTTTTCCTTCTTTTTTTGCCGTTGGGTTGACGGTTTCATTTTGCAGATGCATTCAACTGTGTTGTCTGAAAGTGTCTGATTTTAATGCAGAGCTTCTGGCTTTGAGCCTTACTTCCTATATACAGCTCACAAGATTATTTACATCTTTAAAAATTATCACTCTCAATCATATCTTCTTAATCTTTATATATTTATGCTGAATGTTATGCTTACTAAGACATTGAACACTTCCCCATCTTCTAAAAATAGTCAGTCTTTGAACCACTCAACATTTTTCTTTTATTTGTCCAGCTTCACAAGTTTGTAACCATCCACACTGTATTATAAGGAAACTAAACATTAAAATAGACCTTTATTAGCATTTATCCCATTTTCATCTAAATCCTTGTTAAGCTTGGATTAATGCAGGACATATGTGCATGTTACTTTATCTTTGTGGCGATGAGACTGTAGCTGAACATGTGTTTTGCTATTCAAGCTCAGCATTTTAGAAAATGTTTAGTTTTCAATCTAAGCTTCTGTTTTTCGTGGCTCTCAAGTGTTCAGACTGCCTAGTTTTTTCCCTTGATGGACCACCAATGATCCTCATCCTACCTCCTGTTCCATGACCTCCAACCTCTTTAATCCATCTCAGTTGACCCCACCACTGGTTTGAGTGACATACTGGGCAATTTGATATATGATGAAAGTTAAATGTTTTTTCTTTCATTACTGAAATTAAACTTCGTGCATCTTGAGCAAGTCTATCAACCAAACAGGTAAATAATGCCCAGCAATAATGTATTTTCCTGTATTTAGTATAAATAAGATCTATTTTATCCACAAAGCTTGAACATTTTCTTTGATTACCTCTATGTGGTCACTCAAAACAATTCTGAATACAGACATCCATCTACCTCTGGAAAAAAAACCTCAGTCTCATATTTAACAATTATCACTTTTGTTAAGATTTTGAGGTGGTTGCCACATTGGGGGAAAAATCTTTCCATTTTTTTTTTTTAGGGCTGTCAAAATCTGAATGTGCTCATTTCTTAAATGCATTTAACACATACAAAATTATTCCTCATGCCATATTAAAATTCTCCGCATATGGGTGCTTTTTTCCACAGCTGTTAACATAATCCAGCAAAACCACTTTCCATATTTATGAAGATTCTGACAGTTTGCAAACCTTACATTTAGAGGATGGCTGCAGGATTGATATATTACACAACTACTCAGCTGTCGAACTACTTTACACCGTTGTTAGACATGATGGCAGTTCATTGATGCATATAGAAAAGAAGAAACCCACAGAGATAAGATGAAGGATCCTAATGCAGCAAATACAACACAATCAAAAAATGGAGTACTTTCATGAGGGTGTATAAAATCCACTTTTTAAACATTTTTTACGTCTAAAAAAAAAATGAGAAGCCTGACATCATTCATGTAAAAGGATCAAACTGACACAGATTAACAAAAATTTTTTAACCTTTATTGAAGATTTCATTTTTTCTTTTTTACAAAATATCCCAACAATGAACAGTTAAGCGCACCTTGGAATGCTTACCGGTATAAATGGACCCAGAGAGACGTCATGATTGTATTAAATGTTTGTTTTTTTTTCTGGTACATTAAGATGGCAGCCGAAAATGCTGAATGACTTTAAAGCCAGTTCCCCTGGACCACAAGACTTTTAGTGATAATACAAGATGGCCTACAACCCTACCATGTCCAATTGTTTTTATTTGTGTCTCCCACCCCAGATCGTTCTCCCTACAGCAGTGCTCTACTCCTTGGCAACCGCAAACGGCTTCTCCACCTCGATTTTGCCACAGTCGTGGATGGTGACGTCTTTAAGAGGTTTGTCACGGCCATCTGTCTTTGTGTTCTCAATCTTGTTCACCACATCCTGGTTGGAAAAAAGAAAGCTGTTAGAATGGCTCAGCTTTGATGAAGATGTCAATTTTAAAATACTGAAGCAAGAAAAGAGGCAAAGCATTCAGTTCTGTAAACAAAAAAGGGAGGAATGCATTCAGCATTTCCACACCATCGACATTACATTTACTGATACTGAAATGTTGTGTAGTTAAGCCTTACTTTGGCTACATTCACGCTGCAGGTCTTAATGCTCAAATCCGATATTTTAATAAAACCCAATGTTTTTGCGTGGTCCTTCAAGATGCTGAAGTGTGAACAGTATGTGGTCCTGAAGTGACACGCATGCACAGAGGATTGCACGCAGTCATGTAGTGCTTAGTATTTACGGATGTAATGGATGCTTCACGTCTGTTTATCAATAAGTACTTGCCCACTCTGAACCGATAAAATGATGCCCAATTGATGAATGAAGGGAGGAGACTGAGAAAAAGGAGAGCACAACTGTTAACAATGGCCTTTTTTGGAGCAGTGGCTCCTACTTCTGTACAGAGGCACGTACAGACAATGCAGCAGAGTTCGTGCAGAGTCCTGCACGGGTCTAATTTTACCAACCGGCCCTCGCTAGGATGATTACCAAACCCGACCCGTGGATATCTTCCAGTGGAATCTGGACCAGACAATGAAGGATAAAAAAACGTGACCCGACCGTAAACACATTGTAATTGTAAATACACCCTCGTTCCTTCCTTCATTGAATTACTTTGCTGAATTCGTTCATATGTTTAAAGTGATAGTGTCGTTTCAGAGGTCGCTTCTACACAGATTGGATACGTATCTGATCTAGGACCACATATGAAAGTGTCTTGGGTTGGCTTTAAAAAAAATAAAACATAATAAAAAAAATTTATAAATAAATTTATAACTGAGAACAAAGCCTTTGCTCTAACTCAGGAGGAAGAGCAGGAGCCGTAAGTTTGGAAGATGACTGCATGCTCATTATCACATTGAAAACCATCCTCAATAAATAATCACTATCAAGTTAAAGCTTCTTGACGAGTCTTGGTGGTGTATAAATTATTAGAACATACGAGAAAATAAATACACCGAGCTTCTACGCACCAATGATGGATTCAAATCACTGATTCAAAACTAGCCACTCAAACGAATGTGATTAATTTTAAGAACAAATCCATCAACGAACATATCAGGAACAGAGTTATTAAACATCTGCCACACATCAGCTGATCATTCAGTCAAAGCCCCATGGTCTTGACGTTTATCATAATGCTGTTGCGTTTCTAATATTAAGACAGGATTCCTCGTGCATTCATTTGTCTCTGTGGGAAACACGGTGGTCAAAACAAGTTTGCACATGTATGGCTGAATGTCTCCAACATTACAGCTCACCATTGCACAGTACAGTTAAGCTCGAGCAGACTTTAAGAGGATTCTGAAACGGCTCCGTGTTGAAGCTTTACAAATGCGTGACTACATGGTACAGTATTTGCTGCCACTTGGCAACATCATAAATGAGTCTCCTGGCTCAGACTAAATTTCAACTAAACAACATGCCCATGTGCAAACAAAGGAGTTCTGAACTAAAGCTGTATACATTACATGTACATATATGTATATATTGTATATATTAAAAAAGGTTTGAGGAGCATGAGCTGTGGTTTAAAATGCTACAAATGCATTGCCATGTCTTCTAGACATCCAACAAGTTCCTCATTTCTGTACTGCAACTTCAACATGCTGCAGACTTTAATGTTTTAGTTGCACATTTCAGGACATCACATCTGTGTGGGTTGTCAACATGTACCATGTCACAGCCAGGAAGTATTAAAGTTGAACAGTGAGCTGAAAATGTGTTCTAAAATGTGTGTTTTGCGATGCAAATCAAACATGCACCATTATGAATTTGTTCACACAACCAGTGAGATACCCACCATGCCCTCTAGAATTTTTCCAAAGACCACGTGCTTGCCGTCCAGCCATGGAGTCTGAACTGTAGTGATGAAGAACTGGGAGCCGTTGGTGTCCTTGCCTGCATTGGCCATGCTGAGCCAACCAGGGCCATAGTGCTTCAGCTTGAAGTTCTCGTCAGGGAAACGATCTCCATAGATACTCTTGCCTTCAGACAGAAAAGAAAATCCTTTTTGTACAATATCAGTTTGTGTATAACTTTATTCTAGGTCAGTTAACTTGTGTTGTTCTTACAAAGCAAGTAAGAACATTTTCACATAAATACTGAGTAAGCCCTCTGAATAAGGATGTGTCCAAAAAACAAATGAACTTGACTGCTGTCAAAAAAAAAAGCAACATTGTGTGGACACTACTGAACATTTTACCTCCAGTGCCATCTCCTCTGGTGAAGTCCCCACCCTGGATCATGAACTGCTTGATGACTCTGTGGAATTTGCTGCCCTTGTAACCAAATCCTTTCTGTTAAATTAGAACAAACAAAGCACTGTAAACAAAGCTTAAAAACATTTTAAAATGATACGCGCACTAGTATTTGACATTTTAGTAAAAACTAATTAGTCTGGCAGCAAATATGTGCACTTTTCAACATCTTGTTTTCCCAAGATATATGACAGACGATGTTCTTTCGTGAACATTCTGTAAGAATAACGGGGAAAAGAGAATTACATGTCTTACCTCTCCTGTTGCCAAAGCAACAAAGTTGTCAACTGTTTTAGGGACAGTTTTACCGAACACGCCAATGACAATTCTTCCAACATCTTCATCTCCAATTCTGATGTCAAAGAAGACCTAGAAAAGGGGTCCATGTAGTAATGTTATTTCAGATAGCACCTTCTCATTAAGTTCAATACATTTTTTGTCAGTTTTAGACCACAACAGCTGGACTGGCACAATTTTGCAAGTGTCATAAAAATAACTGAAAATACCCATTACAACAGATAAAAGACAGCTTAAACAAGTCATGGATTAAAGTTATTTGTTGCAAGTAAAGACAAATCATTTTATTTAGTACAACTGGACTGGCCCTACATGTGACCATGGGTCATTTTAGAGCTTCCTGGTATCTGCAAACGTGGACAACCCTGCTGCAACAGGACAAACCATCAGAGCCTCCAAAGCTGCAGCCAAAAGGACTTAGTTTGGGAAAGTTGGGATTAATCGTTTAATTCTGCAGTAACAACTGTGTCACATGGATGTGTTTAATAATCAATGCATTTACAGACAGATAAAAGGTAACAGTAAGCGCCAAGAATATAACCTAAGCAAAGGCAATGTCTACTAAAATTTAGTTTTGCTTTGATCTGGTGGCATGCGAGTAGTCACATATTTGTAAATTTATTCTCCTTTACTGTGTGCTCAATAACGTTATTCAGCATTAACCGTCTGCTAGCTCAAGTTAGCTTAAATCATCTTAGCTCAGGATAAAGGCCAACTTGTATGTGACGTGGCTTTACCAACTGCATCTACCGGCTAGCATAACTGGTTAGCATCGAGGAAGCGCTTTGATTTCTCATCCCAATCTAATCCCAACATGCTAGCTCGCAAGCTATCCGTACCTTCGCCGTTACTTTGGGGCCTTTCTTCTTCTCGTCAGCAGAAGAGCCATTTGGGAAAGCGAGGAAAATCAGGGATCCCACGATGACTGTAACAGCTACGAGAAACTTCATCCTTTTTTCACAGAGTCTTACCATCAACAGGAGAAAAATTAACAGCCCGAAAACGGCCTGTTAGTCGTACTAGCTTTATATGGGCCGGGGTGGAGGGGAAGGAGAGTATGTGGTATCCGGGGTGGGGACTGTAGCCTCCTGGATCCAGGCGTCGCTGGCTGCTCAAAGGGGCGGGACTTGGATGCGGAGCCGAGACGCACGGGGCCGTGATATGTTCACGTAGCTGCGTCTTTCAGCCAATTAGGTGCAGACGCGTAACTTTTGTCCTTTTCTTTTCTATACCACACCAGGGACATTGTAGAAAATGGCTTAAATTCTGAACAGACACAATTATTCCTTTTATTTATTTATTTATTTTTATTAATATATA
>JBAMHW010000010.1:14727265-14743034 GCA_037177495.1 Rhadinocentrus ornatus
ATATTGGAGAAGAGTGCTTGACTTCTGGACAGACACTATTGTTCTTTCTCTTTATCTCTCTATTTCTAGGGATATATATATATAGATATATATATATATATATATATATATATATTTTCAGTAACAAATATAGCCAAACTGCTTAATATTTACAAGAAACTATTCACAGTAGTCATTTTCAGTCTTTTTTGTTTTATATATTTTGTATATTGAGCAACTGCTCAATTGCTAGTCAAAATAAGCATTACAAATTACTTTACTAGCAAAATAAATTTGTCTTTACTCAGCACTTCACTAACAAAATATTGTGCATCAGTCACACGAAACAGATCCATCCAGAAACACATTTAATAGCAAAATATCAGTGAAAGAAACATGTTAAAAATATTAAAACATGAGACAGACTATTAAAATAAGTAAAGTTGAAAAGATTGTACTTGCCAAAAATAAAAGAGGGTTGGGGCCAAGGAGTTACATTCACCTTTGCAGCCATATTTGTCACTTCTGCTAGTGCAAAGAAACCTGCTGAAATCAAATGCAGTAAATAATGTTTTAGTATGTTTGCATTAAGACTATTTTTATTGCAGGCCTTTAGTGGCCATTTGAGGTATACAAACACATTGTTCGGAGAGATACTATACTTCTAACATGATGCCGGTGTTTTAAAGAGGTCCACAATTTCTCCTCCCATGAAGATGCATAATACACATGTGCTATTTTTACGCTGTCTACTACACTGACCAGCTTTTTGCACTAAGGAATCATGTTACATAATGGAATCTTAGCTTAGATTGTATTTCTAAGAGCATAAGACCAACAACACATAACAATTACCTCTAACCAGCACGGTAATAGGCTGGCATTGGATTATAAACTGGTATTAACTGCATAAACCAAAACCATTATCAGACCTGTAATAGCATTTTTTAAGTGTAAGATTTGACCATTTATTGAAAAAAAATAATAAGGAAGCTACTCTGGAGTCTTTAAGCTAAAATATAATGACAATGGGAGTGTTTTGGTCAAACACTGAGAAACTTAGAAGCTGTCGCAATATTCATCCTCTCACAAAAAGAAAAATCAAGTTTATCATGTAAATAAGTCAAACAGAAAACTGTTTGATATCCAGAGTCAGATGAACTTTTACACGTTCTACTGGTCAACTGAAATTAATGCACCAAGTAACAAAGATAATCAAGCTTATTACTTAAATTTTAAAACATAGTTTCCACTTTTTTTGTACACGTGTCAAATGGTGACTGATGTGAAGCTTGTTTGGCTTAGAAATATAAAGAAAATATTTAATATTTATTGTTCTTATCAAGGCACAGCATATAGAGAATACGCAGGTCAAAATAATTGTGGCGAGACAACAAAACTCCTTCAAGTTTTTGAAGGTGGCTTTAAGCTGGGTCCAGTGCATAGAGTTAGACCTCTTGGCAGCTCAGTGAGATCCAGTTTTGCCTCAGTTTTTGTGCCTGAACAAAGAAGGCTGAGCAGGCCGAAGGGGTCATCAGGCAGGATTTTAAAAAACTATCCCCACTAATCACTTTAACTCAGATGAGCTTTGGAAAAAGGAAACCTAAATCAGAACACAAGGTCTAAACCTGATCAGAAACCAGGACTGCAGTACAGTAACCACTACTGTGGTGAGTTTTTTCTGGATATTTTCAGTGTTTCTCATCAAGATTTTCCAGAAAAATTTAGTGTTTTATGAAGCGAGCCTCAAAAAGGCTGCTGCGTCTTTAACTCTGAATAAACTAATCCCTCTGCTGAGATGGCATCTCCGAGTCCTACTGTCCTAAGAGGCCGTTTGCAGACCAGCACTGGTGTGAGGTGGAACGTGATGTTTCCACGATGCCACACAGTAACAGGCTCTGATGGGTTCAGGGACAGCTGCTCTTGTGGATCAGTGTGAGAGCTGTGAAACTCCAGTGGGGCCTTAAGCTCCACTTTGCCGATGTCAACAGTCTGGAGGCCACAGGCCTGGCTGCTGGCCACCCGCGCTCCAGCCATCACTGCCGCCGCTTGGTTCCCCCAATATCCATCCACTGTAGCCAGGATGTGGTAGGCCAGTGTGTGGAAATGAATGCGAGTAAGATCGGATTCCGAGGACGGGTTGCTGCGGCCGTGATGCTCCAGGATCCAAAGGAGGATGTCGCTGACCCGACCCACATCTGGGATGCCTTTCCAGGCAGAAAGAGTTGCGTGAGGCCCCTCTCCAGCCTGGGAAAGGAAAAGCAGCTCCTGCTCGTTCAGCCCAATGGAGCTGACAATGGGCATGACCTGCTAACAAGAAGCAGGGGAAAAAACTTTAATTAAATATACAAAACCCCTGCGGGACCTCTAGAATCTGAGCATGTTAATCTTTTCTCTGGAATAAAATCATAATCACTGCTTTTTTCCACATGTACCTCCTGCATGATGCTGTTCATGAAGTCTTTGTCAGTCATGCTTGCCAACTCCAGATGGATGGGGATTTCTTTCGGAATGTCGGCTATGGCCGCCACAGCCTGAAAACACGAGTAGTGAATGAAGTAAGAACAAATTGTCCTATTAACTTGCAGATTTAGCATGTTGGTAAACATGCAAACAACAACCTCACGCAACTGACTGATGACAGCACTTCCTCCTGCCCTATTTTGTCTGTTTCCTTGTGAAGAGGGTGACTTCGGGTGACCATATTTGTAACATTTCCAGCAGTATGGTGGCTGCAAACGTCTAGGCTTTTATTTACGTATCAGTTAAAGCCATTTTTAAGCATTTTACCTCTTTTAGCCGCTCCTCCCACAGCTCTCTGCCCTGACCCTCCATCATGTGGAGCCCCGACAGGACAACCAGGTCAGGCTGGAACTCCTCTAGACTTGCCACAAAAGTCTCCAGTGAGCTCATCTCCCCATTGGACACGTCATGAGAGAAGATGAAGCGGTTTGCTTGGGGTGCCTGTGTTGAGCCCCAGCGTTCACCTAAGGACAGAGTAGAAGAGCAAACTTGCTGTGGCTGAAGTGCAACTTATCCTATGGAAGTTGAAGTGTTTTTTATTTTACCTGCTTTATACTCCAGAATCAGATGAAATTCATCCGTTTCCTGGAGAGATTCTGGGGGAACAACTATCTGCTCATCTAGCATCTCGTGAAGTTTAGGACCAACTGGTCCACATAACAAAACCTGTGGTACAGAAAAGTTTGTTTTCATTGTCTAAAAATGCATCTTATTATAATGTCTAAGAGCTTTTCAGAGAGGCATACAAATGTCTGGTATACCATCAAATCAGGGTAGGTCGCAAGCTTTTGCCCAATGAGGGCAGCATTCCCTCCCACATACAGCTGCAAAGAGACAAAGGTGAAGTTAATTAAAAATAAAAATCGCTGGGAAAAATGTCTGAAAACAAGAATGACAAGTTGTCTTCTTGGGAAGTCTGATGCTGAAAGTGGCCTTACCTTTGCACCAGGATACTCTGCTGCTGCTCGCGCAATTCTCTGAAAGGCCTCTTTGTCGCTGAAGAAACGCTCGGCAGCCGCTCCACGCTCCATGAAATGAATGAAGGCTTCCTTCAAGTCCTCCTTGGAGTGCAGCACTTCATGATCTAGACCGGTGCCCGGATCCACAGCCAGAGCCTGCAGCAGTCCCACACCGGTCACAACCACATCGACACAGGCATTCACCCTGAACGAGATGAATCACAAGCTGCACTTCACTTTTATCCAATATTCAGTGTGATGTTTAAGTATTTTTTTCTTTACATCCTCCTTATGTAGACACAAAGCTGCCATGCCTTCAGTGGACCGTCATTCAGATGCAGCCAATTATCTTCTGCCACCAGAAACAAAGATTCTGGTTGCTGGCCTTAACTTGTAAACTTCAAATAGACTGTCATGCAAAATAATTCACTGAGGCGCCTCCTAGGAATGTTATGCTCGAGCCGATTGCTCGATCACGTGTCGAGCATGTGACACGGAAGTGTTGCGAGCATTGTTTCTGAGCATTGACTCAGCATGCCAAAAGTCACGTGATAGACCAAACGAGGCCTCGTTACATCATTAGTGAGTGTCGAGCAGCCCGCGGGAATTTAGAAGGGGCGGGGCTTTTCAATCTGTCAATGAATTAAAAGGTGTTCCAAACACTTAGGAGATCGTGGGTTTTTTAGAGGAGGAGATTCTGCTAGCAATTGTGCAACATTACATTTGGAGAACAGATTTAGGAAAAGCATCACATCAGCATTAGCTTATATTAGATCACATTTAGCTGACAAACATTTATATAGACACACTTAGTGACAAACACAGAGGAGAAATACTACATACATACACTCACATACATACAGACAGCACACACATCTTCACATAGAGATATACATATAGTTAGGTAAATATATATATAAATACTGATAAGTGTAGAGAGTGTTTAAAAGACTGACAGAGATTGTGTCTGAGTGAAAGATGTGTGAGTGAGACAGAGAGGAAGGGCGATGGAGGGAGAGCCAGTGCCAACCAAGCGTGTACGTTCCTACGCATGGGAACACTTTGACTTCATTTCACAAAAAAAAGTCAAGTGTTACAAGCGTTACACATCAGCGATGCAGCGGCATTTGCGCTCCAAACACCCAGAGACAATTTCCTCCTGATATAGGTTTATTATCACCTATTTATTTCTTGTTTAGGTGCAACCCACGGCACTCAGAGTCCAACGTTATCTAGCCAAACCCTACCTCTCCAGAGGAGAGGACCCGCTCGAATACTGGAGGACACGCAAATCTGTGTACCCCAGCCTATTCAGGCTGGCAAAACAGTATTTGCACATGCCAGCCACATCTGTGCCTTGCGAGCGGGTCTTCTACAAAGCTGGAGAGGTAGTGTTCCACAAGAGGAGCAGACTAAAGCCTAACATTGTTGAAAAATGACTGTTTTTAAATAAAAATCTCTGACACATCACAAAGTTGCACAAGCATTGGTCTCATCATACATTTTAATACAACTGTATGAAATCAGTTACGCAATCACTATCCCCATTCCCTCATACGTCCCCGTTCCCGCTGTGAGCAGACCACTACTGTCATTAAAGATTGATATACTTTAAATTGCACCATAATTCTGTTACCTAAACAAATGTTTATTTTTTATATGAAAGACAGAAAATAATTATTTACTAATAGTAGAATACGTATCATTTATTGAACACTTATTACAAGATGAGACAGGAATGACAGATGTGTAGTGTCAACACTGTCCTTCTGATGCATCAGATGCCCACAGCCAGCAGATGGAGCCCTTGATTTGGTCAAATGGTTCAGAACACTGAGCCATTTTTATGCATTTGGTTCAAAGTTGACTCGATGATTCATGAGGCCTCGGTTTTACCATCCCTAGTTCCTCCTTCGGCTATCTGAGCTGAGTCATTAAAACACATTCCTTCAACTGACTGCAGCCTCTCAACACGTGCACAGCTGAGCTGAAGGAGAACTGATGCAGCAGTGAAGACCAAGTTCAAGTGACAGCATTAGAGTTAAAATATAAGCAAGGCTCCATATCTTCCACATCATAATCAGTAACAGTTTCACTCTGTGACTTACCCCACTGCCACTTTGCTCCACTGTCGGGCAGGTAAAGTTATTAGAGCCTCCCAGGCGGCAGAAATTGCCTGCTCCAGGCTGTTCTGGCTGTGAGATGGTGTCTGGAAGCTTGGCAGGCCGATGTACTGCAGGATCTGCTCCGGCAGGTCCGGTCTGCTGTTGTAGAAGTAGCCAACAGCTAATGCCAGCAGGACCACTGCCGAAGCCTTCCTCCACATGATGCTCCCACACACTCCTGCAACAAAAGAGTCTGTCATCATTTCATATCAGCCATTAGGATTCAAAACTAATCTACTCATGGAGCTGCTAGCATCCAAATACATGGCCTACATAAATGTCTACATCATCTAAAATTACAGACAAAAGGTAAATAGAAAAAAAATCATTCCTCCTAACAGCTGTGCAACAAAATTAAACCCAAGACACATTTATTATAATGTTAAAACCTCCACCATAGTTAATATTGATGGCAAATCTAATACAATCAATCATGCAGTATAACCGTCTTGTGATGCCACAAAAACAGATACCACAAATTATTTAAGTCTTTTTAAGACAAGAAGAACTTTTAAGGTTTCCCAACAATTGTTGCAGTGACAGATCAATTATTATAACAGATCAATGATTATCTGAAAAGATTAAAAGGCAACTCAATCATAACGATTGCTACATCCAACTAGTATAAACTGCCATGTTGGCACATCACTGCCAAGAAGAAAAACTAATGAGAATGCAACAAAGTTACCTAGTGGAAATCAATGAGCTGTACAAAGATCTGCTTGAAAAAAACAAGATGAGAGCTTTTCTTTACATAAGTATCGGCATTTAGCACCACATAATCAACAAGCAGATTCTGACTCAGTTTGTCTTAAACTTCGAGATAAAGCTTGACAGTTGAACGACAGAGCAGGTGCAAAATGTTCTCCATGTGTTTCCTTTCACTTTCAAGGAGAAGGATAGCAGTGAGTCGCATTGCCCTTTAAGTTGGAGCTATGTCCTGAACATTATGGGATAGTATACACAGCTGAAGTTACTGCTAACGTGGACACATTGAATTTGTTAGCTAACACGCTAGCAACAGCAAACAGGATGTACTTTTGACTACAGTTTAGCAAGGCAAACCTGACCGTAGCAAGCAGATTTAGCCAACCCGGCTTAACAAGCGATCCAATTTAGATAGGAACCTGGCAGCCAAACACCCGCTCCACAGTTCAGCCCTCTGTTTGATTACAGCTTTTGTTACACGAGCGAAGTAGCCAAAGCTTAATACTTCTTCGTTAGCGGCACGTACCGATGATGTGCAGACTTCAGATTTGTTAGCCGAGAAGAGGATACGCTTTCTTGGTAAATGACAGAAAGACCATTTAGTTGGTTTAGTACCGCCGTGGATGATGATGGAAGTGTAACTCGGGACAAGTCATTCAAGACGAATTTGATAGGGAAAGACAGAAGCAGCTCAAGACCGCCAGCACTTACTGCGATTCCGTCCACAGTTCTGCGCATGCACTACTGCAGAGTGAATGCTGCGTTTGTGTAAAACCGGTAAAAAGGAAAACCTGAAAATGCGCTGTGACTTTGACAAATATATGTAAATGTTTATGCATAAATTTAATCTCACATCTTTAACAAAAAAGATAATAATAAAAAAAACCATTATTTGCGTTTTTACGTGTTGTGAAATAATGGGACCGGTTGATTTTAAGTGACTACATGAAACTGCATGTGTAATCATAAGCCTTCAACGTGGCATCTTAAGTCACTACAGAGGTTCTGGATCCTTCGGCTTGTGGTCCTGTCCCTGCTCAATAATTCTTCCCTACATCTTCTATAAATGAGACATCTTACAGATCAGCTACCCCCTAAAATCTTTTCAAACCATTTTATGTCAATAGAACAGGGAACATTTTGCAACATGCAAACTGGCTTCTGTCAGCAAGAGATTCAAGTTTTGTAATCCTGAGAAGCTACTTAACTTAAGCTTCCTTGTGCAATCTTTAAATTGTTCATTGACTGCATTAGTGCCACATGGAGTAAATTTGATATTCTACTATCTTACAGCTCTGTGTTTTAAAGAAGGGACTACAAGCTCTGTACGTTATCTCTATAAATGAGTTGGGTTTTTTTTAAAGAAATGTAAGAAAACAACAGAACTGTTTATAATCACCTGGAGCTGAATATGGTGCGAAGGCTGATCTAAACTGACCTAATTTATTTACCTTGTATAAAAACTCTAATTCAGTCAAGTTTGGACAAAAAGGTTGCACAACTCAGTTTAGGTTTCATTGTCTACCTGAATATTTAATCTGTAATGCGGCGAAGATGGCTGGTGTGTTACAACCTTTATCTGCACATAACATGATGATCACTAGATCAGATTCTCTGTCTCTTTGTGTTTACTTGTAATAATGACCTTGTAAAAAAACAAAAAACAAACAAACAACAACAAAACAAACAAACTATTGTAAATATTTCTGTGGTTTGTTGCAATACTGTTATATCTCTCAACCCAAACAGAAAAGTTACTGAATGTTCCAGCCTTGGATATACAAGAGGTCCTATTTTCCTGGTATAACTTAGATAAAATATGAGTTAATATTATGTGCTGTGTTACACTGACATGTGATGATGTAATACTTAGATTGCATGGCTATACTAGTTTGTACACACATACTCTAGATATCTATCTTTGTCTAAATGTCGAAATACTTGCAAAACTGTGCCAGTAAGGAACATTTTATCAGCCCAGGTTAAATGCAGATGAGGAGACCTTTAAATTTATACAGTGTGTCAGTGTATTTATCAGGTTGTAGATAATGGGATTGCAGCTTTTTAAATACTTGTTGGTTAAATGTTGATGTCTGAAGTTTTTGTTCACAATTGCATGTGAAGTGTGTGTTTGTGGGTCTTTTTTTTTTTTTTTTTGCATAATAATAACATTATTTATTTCACTGCATAAAATATTTGGTTGGTCCTGGTGAACCGAACATTTATCCACAGGTGGGTTGCTGCCTGAAAAGGTTTAGGAACCCCTCTTAATATTGGAATCCTGTTGTGACTGTTGTAATGAGCCTTTTTGGTGTCAATGTCAGCTTTGTTTATATGTTACATTTACACAAACAATAAACATAAAAAGATAAAATTCCCGTAAAGGTGACTCTGCTCAGCCAAAGGCCAGGGTGAATAAGTGGGTCTTAAGATACATGTTAAAAATGAAGAGGCGTTCCACAGCGTGGGAGTCACAATGGCAAAGGCTCAATCTCCTCTGGTTTTCATGAGGGATCGAGGAACATCCAGGACCATCTGGTCAGCTGACCTAAGGACTCTGGAGGGTTGATGCACCTTAACATGGCCAGATAAATATTCTGGGGTCAGTCCATTCAAAGACATAAAACAAATAAAAGAATCTTAATACCAATCCTGTAACTAAAGGGAAGGCCGGTGAAGTGATGAAAGCACCGGCGTTATGTGCTCATGTTTCTTTGTCCCAGTTAGGAGACGAGGTGCTGCATTATGGACAAGCTGCAGACGGTTAGGATCTGCATGGCTAGTGCTGATATACAGGGAATTACAGTAATGAAGGCATGGATATCTTTTTCTAGATCAGCCCTTTTTAGATAGGGTTTGACTTTGGCTAGAAGATGAAACCGAACGAAGCTAGCCTTGACCACTGAGCTGATCTGCCTGACTAATTTATGTGTCCCATCCATTATTACACCAGATTCCTAGCCTGCGATTGCATATCAGGTGCTAGTGGGCCACGAGAGTTGGCAAGTCCTGGACCAAGTCAGTTGTTTTCATTTAATTTTAAGAAATTTAAGTCCATCCATGTCTTAATATTCCTCATGCAATTAAGCACAGCATGAAAATATTCCTTAGAAGGGACCTTTAATGGCAAGTAAACCTGCAGATAGTCTGCAAAGCAGTGAAAAGGAATATCATGCTTCCTAAATATCTACCCCAGGGGTAGCATATAAAGGGAGAACAGTAGAGGGCCCAGAACTGACCCCTGGGGGACCCCACAGGTCAGAGGGACCACAGAGGAGAAAAACTGCCCCAACTGCACACAGAAGGATTTACCTACGAGGTAAGAAGTGGTGCCTTCAATGTCTACACAGTGCTCGAGGCGTAACAGGAGAATAATTTGATCCACTGTGTCAAACACTGCTGTTAGGTCTAAAATAAGTAAAAAGGCATAATTACCAGAATTAAGGTTAAAAAAAACATTAAAAACTATTATAAGAGCCGTTTCAGTGCTGTGAAGAGGCTTAAAGCCAGCCTGAAACAATTTATCAACGTTGGCCCATTTTAAAATTATTTTGAAGTTGGTTAAAAAAAACTTTCTCTAAAACCTTGGAAATAAAAGGGAGTTTAGAAATTGGCCTGAAATTAGATAACCTTTTTTAAAAGAGGCTTCACCGTGGCATGTTTGAAGGATGATGGAAAGCATCCAGAGCTGAGACAGGTTAGTAAGAAATAAGATAAAAGACCCAACAGATCTTAAAACCTTTTTAAGCAAACGAGATGGAATGCTGTCAGTTGAACAGACAGCAGGATGTAGCTGTTCAACCATTTCAGTGAGTACAGGAAGTGAAACAGGCTCAAACTTGTGAAAGGCAGCTGAGCTGGTTGTAGGAATTGTGGGGGTAGGGGAGAGGGAAGAACTGGACTGGTGGCTGATAGTTATGTATGAAAATTGGTCTATGCGTGCAGTATATGAGTTGGGGTGCCTGACTTTTTGTCCCAGTCTGACCCAGCTTTCATCAAACCTATTATTAAAATAAAGTTTATTTGTAATAGCTGTGATTAGGAAGAAAGCTGATAAGATTTAAGCTTAGAAAGTGAAAAAAAAAAGAATTAATATGATTTTAAAGCACTTGTTCTGCAGTCACCCATCTGAGTCCCAAAGGTCCTCCAAATTAGTTTATCATATAAATCTATAAAGCTCAAAAGCAATAAATACATTAAAATCAATGCTATTATAATGTTTTTGTTTATTTTTTTGTACACATTCAAGGCTCTACTCTCCAAGCATTCCACTCTGCATTTCATAGTTTACATTTTTTTTCTTTCTCTATTATGATAAACAAATGGCACAAGAAGATATATTGTATTTCAAAACTTAACTTTATAGTCCTGACTAGAGCTGAAGCTTAATAACATTATCTAGTCAATTATTTCCCTTGCCGCTTAGTCCAATTCAGGGACGCGGGAAAAGCTGGAGCCTATACCAGCAATTAACAGGCGAGAGGCAGGTTACACCCTGGACAGGTCGCCAGCCCATCGCAGAACATTTTATAATATTAGATTATATGATTTTTATAACACTTTCCCTGAAGTGACCCATTTGGGTCCCAAGGGTCCTATGTGCACCCTTTGTCTTTGGGACCTCAGAGTGTTAAATAAAAACAACATTTAGTTGATCTGAGCTGTGTCTGTTTTGGTGTCAGATCAACTGCACTTTCACACAACTCAGGTTTTTCTCTCCTCATACATAGGGAGGTGGTGGAGTATGTTTTGAATGAATGAATGAATTTATTTAGAAAAAAATGAACGAACGAATGAATGAAAGAGAAACTACATACAAAAAGAAAATACTGAAAAAAGGAATAATTATTGCATCATAAAATCATACAATAAAGAGGTTTGAAAAAGGAGTAGGGAGAAGTAGACACTTTGGAAATCCCACCCCTTTCTACTCACTGTGGTTTTGATAATTTTCTTTTAATATCAAAATTACAAACATATGGGGTGAGAGGAGTAGTCTTAGACTGGTTAAGTAGTAGCAGTTTGCTGGCAATAAATCAGAGTGTATTAAATGTCGAGTTCCTCAAGGATCAGTTATGGGGCCTAAACTTTTCATTTTATACATTAATGAAATAGTTGAAGTGTCACAATTGTTACATTTTGTTTTATTTGCCGATGACAAATTTTTTAGTTCAGGGAATGATTTAAAAGCTTTATCAGAAAGTATAGTAAAAGAAATGGTTGAAATGAAAAATTGGTTTGATAAAAAACAGGTAAGTTTTAAATCTAAACAAAACTAAGTTTTTGTTTTTTTCAAAAAGAAAAAAGACAAGTTTCTTTTTAAAATATAGATGGTGTTAATATTGAGAGAGTGTTTGAGTTTAGGTTTTTGGGTGAGATAATTATAAACTGACATGGAAATCTCATATAGTTTATATTAAAAAGAAGAAAACAAAGAATATTTATGTTCAGAAAAAAGCTAAGTATGTGTTTAATTATAATGTATTAAGGATTTTGTATTGTTTTACTATATTTAAGTTATTGTGTGGAAGTGTGGGGTAATACATATGTGAGCAATTTAAAGCCATTGTTTCTTTTACAAAAAAGAGCAATAAGAATTATTCATAAAGTTGATTCAAGGGAGCACACCAACAAACTGTTTATGAAATCAAGCCTTATGAAACTTAAAGATTTAGTGGAGTTATAAGCATTATTAGTTATGTATAAGGCAAGAAGCAAAGTCTTACTGGAAAGTTTGCAGAAGTTGTTTGTTTTTATTTAAGAAGACCAGGATAATAGAAGAAAATTTAATTTTAAACACCAGTTTTCAAGGACTACTTTAAAACAGATGTGTATTTCAATATGTGATGTCAAATTGTAGAATACGTTACACATTAAATTAAAGATGTGTGTAAAAAAGTTTCAGTTTAAAACTATGAATAGTTTTAAACTGACTATTTAGTTTATATGAACTCAAATGATGGAAATTTTGGGATTGTAATGTGTATGTTAAGGATTTTTCAGTATTGATTGTCATGTAATTAGCTGATAGAACATTTATATGCGAGTTTTGTTTTAAGACAGGGGCAGGTATTATAAGTCAAACTTCTTCCTGCTCCTTTTCAATCATGGTGGTGCAACAAGAAGTGTTTTGATGTTGATGTTTTGTTATAATTGGATGTTGTGCATAACCATGTGTGAAATAAATAAATATGAATGAATGAATATATATTTGTGTACTACATAACATCCATATACAACATTATTACCATCAAGTTCCTGGGTGTCCACATCACATCTGATCTGGTCTCTGAACACTTGAGGAGAGCCTAACAACGTCTCTTTTTCCCCAGGAAGTTAAAACAGGCTGGACTCTCCTTTCAAATGCTTGCAAGCTTTTATAGAGTCACAATATAGAGCATCCTCTGGCTCAGCATGACGCACAACAGGAAAGACTTGACTTAGATAGCTAGAACAGCACAAGCCATTGTAGGATGGCTTCAATATATGCTGGCCGGGACCAGAATAAGACCATATGCACCGCTGTATTGCCCATCCCAGCAGAACTGTTTGTACCACTACCCTGTGGTAAAAGGTACAGAAACATAAGAATTTGCACCATTAGACTGAAAGACAGCTTCTTCCCCGGAGTTGTGAAATCCATCTCGCCCCGGCAGTCACAGGCATATAGATCAGCCAAGCCCTGCAGGTTTACACACATTTATTCAAAATGTCTAAAAGACTGGGACTTGGCATCTTCCTTTCATCTCACTGCATCTTTCTGCTGCTATGGTGTTGCACATTGCAAATGTTTATAGATAAAGATTTAAGATTCTTTATTCTTTATGTTACATTCTGTTAAATCAGTGACCTCAGCCCCAGAGATAGGATAGCCCACGCCAGGGTACCTTGACTCTGCTTCCTTGTCGGAAGACGTGATGGTGGGATTGAGGAGACCTTCAACCGATCCACAACATCCCGAGTTGAGAACAGCAGCACCCTATCCCCCACAGTGTTGTGGCACTGCTTTCATTTCTTTAGCCATCAGAAAGTGGACCAGAATCTCCTCAAAGCCATCTGGAAGTCATTCTCCATGGCCTTTTTAAACTCCTCCCATGCCTGAGTTTCACTGGTGTCCACCAATGAGTTCAGGGATTTCCACTACGACAGGCACCGACGACCTTACAGCCACAGATGCGGTTGGCTGCCTCTGTCGTGCCAAGGTATCTCCTGACGCGGGAGTGCGCACTTGTTGCATGTAGCGTTAGTTTCATTGTGCTGGATTTCACCATGTAAAATTCAAATGACTTAAAGTTTAAGATTTAAAAGCCCTTCTGCTAATTGTATGTATAAGGTACTAGGAAGTGGCCTGCATCTTAATGAACGGAACAGCGCGGAAGTATGGTTCCGATTCGCAAAATGTGTAAAGAGGTAATTCCACTGAATTTGGAGCAATCTAGACCACATTAGAAAGCCGCCCTCCACCTTCAGCTGTGTAAGTAACTTTCTGTTAATTTTCTTCATATTTAGATTATAATGGTCTGGATATTAATGAACAACACAAACGACGTGATCCAGTAGTTTGAATAAGTTGAAGAAAAAGAATAGAAATACACTTTACATGCAGTTAAATTCCTGCAAGTCATTTAGTCTCATGCACTGCCCCACACATCCACTTACTCGCCATCTGCTACATTTTTCTACTGAACTTGATTGCACAATAATATTGTAATATCAATCTGTTTTTCCATGTCAGGACTATGAAAAATAAAATGATGCCCAAAATGAGCCTCAGAGGAAGAAGTAGGAAGATTGCCTTCATGAGGACTCAATTTTACAAGATAATCTGTGGTAAGTTTGCTTTAACATAGGAGTTTTGTGATAGCGTTCGAAATAACTGAAAATAGTAAGCAGAATCATCATTCATTAACAAAATCATTTTAGTTGGAGGACTCTACATGCACAACTTAACTTCCTGTCACATTTTACAGCTGGTTTCCATCATTTAGCTATGAAAAATAATCGTAATTGAATTGACACGTGTTGCATCAGTGTGCATCGATTAAATGGTGAATCGGCCCACCCCTACTACCAACTCCTTTTGTAAGTTGCAAAAACATATGATCAATGACCATGCTGACTAATGAAGACAAATTTATGTACTTGAAACACAACAAAAATAGATTTTTATAAATATTTTTTATTGGAAGGGGTTTCTCTGTTATTAACAGTAATAAACAAAATTGACCACTTTGGAGTTGATTTCACTAATTGTCACTTAAAATAATGAGCTAAGTAATTTTTTTTAAAAGTTTTTCCAAAAATACAAAAACTCAAGATCTCATATGTGTGACAGTTTAGAGACCTACACTAACTTTTTTGTACAATGTGCTTTGATAGATAATGCAACATAAGGAAATTTTGTGTTTTGTTGTAACTGAGTGGTGAGTGGGTGCTATACTGATCTGCTGTATTTTTGTTCTGTTGTTTTTTCATACCAAAGCAGTTGAAATGTCTTTCTTGATGAGTTGGCCCATTTCATAGCTGTTCTGAAAATTTAAATGACAAATGTATTTGGTCCTTTCCGTGTATTGTAGATAAGATCTCTTCTAAGATTATTAATTGCTCAACACAAATAGTAAAAACAGTACATCATAACATGTCAATCTATGTTAAAAAGCAAGACCTCAAAGTGACGTTGAAATTTTAATGTTGATTAGATTTGCAAAATCGAAACTAAAATCAATGTTGGCTAATTCACCTATGTTGAGAAACATGATGTTGAAATGCCGTTGCGATGTCAACGTTGATTAGACTAGCAAAATCGGAACAAAATTGGACACCAGCAGTGAGTAATGCCATCAAGCTGAAGAAGGTGTCCTATCGGGCCTTTTTGGCTTGTGGGACTCCAGAGGCAGCTGATGGGTATCGGCGGGCTAGGCGGAACGCAGCTTCAGCGGTCACTGAACCAAAAACTCGGGCATGGGAGGAGTTTGAAGATGCCATGGAGAATGACTTCCGGATGGCGTCAAGGAGATTCTGGTCCACCATCCGGCGGCTCAGGAAGGGGAAAGCAGTGCTCCACCAACACTGCGTGCAGTGGGGCTGGGGCCTGCTGACCTCGACTCGGGACGTTGTGAGGGAATACCTCGAAGACCTTCTCAATCCCACCAACACGTCTTCCAATGAGGAAACAGAGTCTGGGGACCCTGGTGTTGCCTCTCCCATCATTGAGGCTGAGGTCGCTGAGGTGGTTAAAAAGCTCCTCAGTGGCAGGGCCCCGGGGATGGATGAGGTCCACCCAGAGTTTCTTAAGTGTCTGGATGCTGTAGGGCTGTCTTGGCTGACACGCCTCTGCAGCATCTCATGGACATCGGGAACAGTTCCCCATGACTGGCAGACTGGGGTGGTGGTCCCCCTCTTCAAAAAGGGGGACCGGAGGGTGTGCTCCAACTA
>JBAMHW010000010.1:14743134-14755528 GCA_037177495.1 Rhadinocentrus ornatus
TTGGTCCGCATTGCCGGCAGTAAATCTGAATCATTTCTGGTGAGGGTTGGACTCCGCCAAGGCTGCCCTTTGTCACCAATTCTGTTCATAACGTTTATGGACAGAATTTCTAGGTGCAGCCGACGTGTTGAGAGGATCCGGTTTGGTGGCCTCAGGATTGGGTCTCTCCTCTTTGCGGATGATGTGGTTCTGTTGGCTTCATCGGACCATGATCTTCAGCTCTCACTGGAGTGATTCGCAGCCGAGTGTGAAGCGGCGGGGATGAGAATCAGCAACTTCAAATCCGAGACCATTGACCTCAGCCGGAAAAGGGTGGAGTGCTCTCTCCAGGTCGGCAATGGGGTCCTGCCCCAAGTGGAGGAGTTCACGTATCTCAGGGTCTTGTTCACAAGTGAGGGAAGGGTGGAGCGGGAGATCGACAGGCGGATCGGTGCCGCGTCTGCAGTGATGAAGACTCTGCATCGGTCTGTCGTGGTGAAGAAGGAGCTGAGCCAAAAGGCAAATCTCTCTATTTACTGGTCGATTTACGTTCCTACCCTCACCTATGGTCAAAAGCTGTGGGTAGTGACTGAAAGAACGAGATCGCGAATACAAGCGGCCAAAATGAGTTTTCTCCGCAGGGTGGCCAGGCTCTCCCTTAGAGATAGGGTGAGAAGCTCGGTGATCCGGGAGGGGCCCAGAGTAGAGTCGCTGCTCCTCCGCATCAAGAGGAGCCAGATAAGGTGGCTCGGGCATCTTGTCAGGATGCCTCCTGAATGCCTCCCTGGTGAGGTGTTCCGGGCACATCCCACCGGAAAGAGGCCCCGGGGAAAACCCAGGACAAACTGGATGGACTACATCTCTGGGCTGGCCTGGGAACGCCTCGGGATCCCCCCGGATGAGCTGGTGAATGTGGCCGAGGAGAGGGAAGTCTGGGTTTCCCCGCTTTGGCGGCTGCCAGCGCAACCCGACTACGGATAACCGACAAACAATGGATAAATGGATGGAAATAAATAAATAATTTAGCGTACTTTAAGAAAGAGCAAGGCAAGCTCATAACTTCTTTTATAGTCAATTTACAGTGGAAAAAAATGGTAGTATACAGACAAACAAATATGAATTATGTTCAAATTGATTTATTTATCAAAACATGTACAAATACTTTCAAAACCCAATGCAATAGTATAATATGTATATGAAATAGATTTCCAATGTTGTTCTACCACAACTAAGGTCAAGCTTTATAGTTGAAAAGAGCATTGACCCCTTTTATAGATGCTCCTTGTATACGTTTTTGGTTTTCCCAACCTATCACACCCATCATCAGATATACATATTGTTTTGAGTTTTGCCTTAACATAATCACAAAGCTTTGGTCCCTTTAAATAAGTAAATATTAGATCAATTATAATTTTGGGTAAATTATGAAAAAAGGATTGTTAGAAAATTATTGCAAAAAAGGAAAATTTGAGTAATAAGTCATGATTATTCGGGGCTATTAATAATAAAAAGAAGAAGTGCATTTCTTTCTTTTTCTCCCTTTGTTCCCTTTATGCATTTTGAGTCAACATACTTCACATTTTGAAATAACCAAAACCCAGACCAGGCAGAACCATAATGAAAGACAACTTTTGTCTTCCTGTTATTTTTCCTATTCTGCCCTACAAGTTGCTGCTTGTTATTTTGCTTCCAGCTTAGCTCAGGCGTGGCAGCTGTGAAGTGAAATGGGGATTCCTTCTGCCCCTTCTTACTATATATTGTAATAATTCAGTCATTTGTCAAAGAAAACAAAAGCAGTAACACATATCTGTGTAAAAAAAAAAGGGGGACTGTCACAATGATTTATTCTCAGGTTTGAGAACTCAGTTGTGGATGTAATCATTACCTGGCTGCCTGATCAGTGACCTAAAACTAGTTAGAATACCACTGTATCCAAACAAAGTCTTCACTCACTTTTAAGGCTTTCAAAAATGCATTCTCTTTTTCAATAACTTGGGTTCAATAACAGGTTGAGATTTTTTTTAGTTTGAGGGAAATTTTAATATAAAACCAATTAATACAAAATCCCTGCAATGGGCTGACGACCTGTCCAGGGTGTACCCTGCCTCTTGCTTGTTAATTGCTGGGATAGGCTCGAGCTTTCCTTTAAATAAAATTTTTAATACGATTAATTAATGGGCAGGTAGTGGGGCAGGTGGAACATTTTAAATACCAGGGCACTGAGATTGACACAGCACTGTCCTTTTCTGACCACAAAAGCAGCATCTTCAAAAAGGCTCAACAGCACCTCTTCCTGCTGAGAAAGCAGAGGACTTTTAATGTAACTAGAAAGGCTTGTAAACAGCTGTTCAGAGTTAGTCTTGTCCTACAACATTTCGTCCTGGTACACTTCTCTCTCTGTTAAAGATAAATCAAAACTGTGGAAAGTTACAAACATGCTACTAAAATAACAGGCCCCACTCAGACCTTATTGACATATCTCCTCACACAAAAACAGTTAAACGTAAAGCTAACACCATCATAAAAGACTCCTCACATCCTCTCCACAATTCATTTCAGCTCCTTCGATCCGGCCGCCGTTATAAAGTACCATTACCAAGGACAAACATAGTAAAGAAATCATTAATTCCAACTGCAATCAATGTTTTAAATAAGTCTTAAATTTTTAGCTTTGTTGGTATGTCTTTTATGTTTTTTTATGGATCTTTTAACTTGTGTGTTTTTATTTTGTGAGCTGTTCTGTTGAAGACAAATTTCCACTGCTCTACAATGGACAATAAATTCTAAGTCTCTACCACGTTCCAGATCATAATGCAGAATTCCTTCAGCATCATCTCACCAACCATCTACACATGATCACATGGTGATAATATCTGTCATAAAACCACCAGATTTTGACAAATGAAGTTAAACAGCTGATACTGATGAAGAACCTCCCCCCTTAAAACATTTCTAGACCCGCCCCTGCAAAGCTGAAGTATAAATGCTTTAAAACGTCACCATCCTACATGGGGGCAATGCCCATGTGTTGTTTCATCAATGTTTTTTCTGTTCTTAAATCCATCCATAAAGTCAGCACTCATCTTTTCCATCTGGCCTCTAGACGCCTCCATGTCCTGCCATCATAATGGAAAAATAACGGATGTACTGGGCTTGTTATGCTGTGCATGCGTTAATTCCATTAAAAATATTAACACAATTACGTAAATTAGTTACTGCCGTTATCGTGGTTTTGACAGCCCTAATATTTACGTGATGTCAAAGCAGGGATATTAGGAACAGCACAGGACATCCATGTTTCCTGCAATTCTGGATTGTCAGCTCACACCTAAACTGCTCTTCAGGGCAAATTGTAACTGATAAATAAATTCTGTAAACAAGTTATTTTGAAACAATAGCAATTACTCCAAATACGGGTAAATCTAGCCTTTCAATTTCAAAATAAATTCCCATGAACTTCATTGGACTGTCACTGAAATGATTAATAGACATAATGCCAGCATTTTGCTGCATTTAACCTAAAAACACGGCTGCACCATGCTTTAGGACTCTTTAGGAGTGGTGGGGTCATGTTGAGCTAGGGTGGAGGGAGTAAAGCTGACCCGGACATCCCGGGGGTAGAAACCCTGAAGGACACCATCCACAACAACATTTGGGAGGCCTGCAGGACAGAGATCAGGGAACGGATAAGGATCTGATGCTTTTCTTTGGATTTTCACTTTTGCATATAAGTATTAAACATGATCAGTCTGTTATTTTGTACCTGATGTGCAGTCCGACAGATAAGGATCCTGAAAGAATCCCAACACTCGCTGATGTGAGAACTGAGGACTGAGAAAATAAAAACAAAACATTATCTCATTCAACAGTTGAAGAAATAGACATTTTTATATTTCATATGAAACATACGTCACAGGTTGAAAGTGATGACACGTCTCCTTGCTTGTTTTACAAAAGCAGGTGTGTAAAAATGTATGGAGCTGTCAATTTCTATCCTTATAAAGATCCAAGTGGGACATGTCATGTTTGTGCATAATTTGAGAATGAGAATGTTTGATGCAGCCATGGATGCGTTTGTGATGGGGGAAAAAAAAAAGGAGGGACAAGCCTGACCTTAAGTGTATAACAGAATCAACACACATAACTGAAGAGTTATCTTTAGGTGTGCCACACACAGACTGCATTCAACAGCCTAATTTGTTAAGCATTATTACACAGTCATAAACCTGTGTGTCCACAGTGAGTCCTGGCACCACATTCCATCTGAACTACAAATATAAACATTTTACCAACAGCTTTTGTATTTCACAGCAAACAAAAAACATGTAGTCATTAAGTGGCTGTACATGAATATGACCAACCTTACACATACATAGAAATGCAAGACATCTGTCACAGTGGTGAAAGTGATTGAACGTTTACCCGCCAGAACCGCCAGACATTGTGAAGAAAGTGCATAGTGACATACGCAGCATTTGTTTTAAACTCTCGAACTGGCTTAGTAATGGCCAAAACCAGATCTTACCAGTTAAATTTTGATGGTAACAGGGTCTGAATGAGTGGCAATGTAACCAAAAAGTGTTTATACAACCATGGATGTTGCATCACGGTTGAGCATATTCTAAAAAAGCATCATCTGATGTGAACAAGTGTGTTTTTAACCTCATTTGAATGTGTGTGATGTCCTGTCTTTATATACTATTATTATTATATCCACTCCCTGGCCACCTTGTTAGAACCAGGCTGGACCCCATTTTTCTTTTAGAACTACCTTAATTCTTGGTGGCATGGATTCAACAAGACAAAATTTCTGAGAGTTCCTTCAGCAATGAAACAATATAGGTTTTTTCCCTCAAAATATGTTAATTGTTATGTTAAATGTAATGCTAGAAAGAAAAAAAAGTGCCAATGGGCAGCAAAGGACTAGAAACATGTCATAATGCTTGAAATAAAAAACCCTAATGGAACATTTTACAACTAATCAAGTCACAAACACGATATAGGATATTACACACTCGCTGACACTATATTAGGAACATCTTGCTAAGACTGGATGAAACTCCATTTTGCTTTTAGAACTGCTTTAAATTTTCATGGCAAAGATTCAACAAGGTTATGGAAATATTCCTCAGAGATTTTGTTTCACAATGACAAGACAGCATCACAGAGTTGCTGTAGATTTGTTGGCTGCACATCCATGATGAAAATCTCCCGTTTCACCATATTTCAAAGCTGCTCTGTTGGATTAAGATCTGGTGACTGTGGAGGCCGTTGGAGTCCAGTGATCTCACAGTCATGTTCAAGAAACCAGATGGAGATGATCGTTTTGTGACATGATGCATTATCCTGCTGGAAGTAGCATCAGAAGATGGCTACACTCTGGTCATAAAGGGATGGCCATGGTCAGCAACAATACTCACGTAGACTGTGGTGTTTAAACCATGCTCATTTGGTACTAAGGGGGCCAAAAGTGTCCCAAGAAAATATCCCCCACACAGCACCACTACCAGCCTGAACCATTGATACAAGGCAGGATGGATCTATGCTTTTAGATTGTTGATGCCAATTTCTGACCGTACCATCTGAATGCTGCAGCTAAAATGGAGACTTTCTAATCTTCTATTGTCCAATAGAAGATTAATTAATGAATTAATTCACTGTGTGAATTGTAGCCTCAGTGTCCTATTCTTACCTGACATGAATAGCACCTGGTGTGGTCTTCTGCTGCTTTAGCCCATTCTGCACACCTTGGTTGTAACTAGTGCTTATCTGAATTATCAATGTCAACAAGACATTTTTGGTTAGGAAAACTGCTGCTCACTGGATATTTTCTCTTTTTCCCAGAACATTCTCCATAAACTCAAAGATGGTAGTGCATTAAAATCTCAGTAGATCAGCAGTTTCCGAAATACTCAGACCAACATGCCATGTTCAAAGTCACCTAAATCTCCTTTCTTCTTCATTGTTAAGTTTGAACTTCAGCAAGTCATCTTGACCATGTCTACATGCTTAAATTCACTGAATTGCTGCTATGTGATTGGCTGATTAGATATGTGTGCTAACACGTAATTGAACGGATGTACCCGTAAGTGTGTAATATTCATTATATAAATCATTCAATTGACAATGTCAACAGCATTAAGGTGTCTTATTGCAGTAACGTGCAATAAATCACATCAGTGGGTCAGTGCACTATATTCATCCCTGAAAAATACTGAGAATCACAAAATACTTCTAAAATGCTTACCTGTATTCCTGACTGTCCAATTCATCTAGTGACCTAAAATAAATAGAGGAAAACAGCTATTCAAGCATGCAAAGACATTTCCAAAACTGAAGTAAATATAAATGCGTTTATCTAAACACATACTTTCTAATATAAAGTAAGTAGTTTTCATAAACAGGAGACACATACACACATGTATGCTAGTGATAGAGAGGACAATCAGCTGCTGTTTAAATGTGTGTTAGGGCCAATGCAGCAGCTCCACACCACAGTAAGAAATTTTTTTAAGTTTTATCATGTTGCTGAACTGCCCTAAATAGAGGTGCTAAATATAGCAACATGTGGAGCATCTTGGGGTACAACCAAGGGAGAGCAGACTGCTGGACTTACTCCACACTGCTGATCTTGTTCCCTGCGTGGAAATGTTTCAAGTGGAGAAAGTCCAGCAGCACTTGTGGCACATCCTCATTTTGATAGATGATCTCCTGACCATTAATTAAAACAAGGAAACATTACATCTGTACACGTGTGAACATCTATTTAAAGTAAAATCAATCCTGAGTGATTCTGAGTAGTTATACTTCTTTATTTGGTAGATGTCTTATGGAAGGGATAAAAAATCTTCTCCCCAGAACCACTTCCTTGAAAATGAATATTCCCTAAAGATCTTTCTTGCACAGGATACTTTATGTCTCACCAACTTTTTTTTATTTGTTTGCATATGCATCTGCATTAAACTGCATTTCCATAAAAAAACCAAAACATTCTACAGCACAGAAGTTTGCTGCTTAAAGACGGCATCCTTCCAACGACAACAGTGATGTCGTCCCTGGGCGAGTTAAGTTACCTGGATGTAATCTTCCAGCTCCTGTCTCCTCTGCTTCAGAGGTTTGGTCCTCAGATGGGGGCTCCGTTTGCTTGGAAAATCTGGAGTCTGGATAATCTTCCTGAGCTGTAAAATAACACAAATGCCAACAAGAACCTTAAAATATTTCAATATTTGCAGCTGAAAAGTATATAAATTTTTTTTTAGTTCTATCATGCATCCCTCTTCTTCTTTGTAACCCTACATCTGCGCATGTTTCTGTTTTAAAACATGTATACATGTACATACCTTTCTGTGAAGACTCTGGAATTCACTGCTTCTTCTGAGCACATAATGCTTCCTCCCATTAAACAAGACTTCAACCCTAAAAAGCTGAAAACAAAAGAAGATGCATTCATAACCAGTCAACACTCTGGGATTGATCATTTTCAGACAACCTGAAGTACACTTACAATCCGAACATTTCTATGCTTTGGGAAAAAAAAAAGCTGGATAAAAATGTTTGAAAATACAATGTACTAGAGTTTGTGCCGTCATAAAAAATATGTTTTGATGTGGAATTTAAAGAGACTTGTAGAAAAAAACAACAAAAACATTTCTTGAGACTATTTCATCCTGTAACTTTGGCTTCTGTGTTTTAGCAGGTTATTCCACTGATGTCTACGTTGTAATACATCACCTCTCCAGCAGGAGGAGGTACTGAGCTTCAGATTTCATTCTAAAGAAACTTGTTGAGCCTGCTCCACTTTCTGCTGCACACACTCACTCCTGAGATATGTCAACACTTTAAACTGTTTGTTTGATGACATACCCCTGCTGCAGGTTATAAAACATTTACCCTGACATAAATTATTAATACAATGGTCACCAGTTACAATACTGGTTATTTCAAATCAAACATCTGAAAACAGTTTGTAGGTCCAGTGGAGTACATTTCTTACACTACCACTTTTTACTCTTCTGAAACACAGGCCTGAACGTGACGCTTCATAGTTCACAACTATGTGAGTGAGACTCTGCTCAAAGCCAAGTCTCACCTAAGTGTACCCCCTGAATTAAACTGAACCTCTTCTATTACATTACACTTATTCTGTTAGATATAAATTTGAAATTACTTTTTTAAGCAATGAAAACTTTAAAAAAAATACTGATGTTGTGTTACTTTTAGTCACTTCATAACTTTCAGAGTTGAAATGGAAGAAAAATGTCATTTTATGCCTAAGTTAGAAGCTTTCTCTGGTAGGAAACTGGTTGTTTTTAGGTCAGATTTTTAGTTTACAGTATTTGTTTTCAGAAATACTTTAAATGCTGATATATAAAGTCTATAGCCAGTAAAAATCATCCTGATGTTGACCCATTGTGTGTGGTCAAGCAATGTATGCTGATGTCCAGTTGCTGCCGTGTTATATGGTGCCGTAAAGCTTCTGTACAGTGACGCAGAGTCTAGGAAAAAAAAAGTTTTTGTGAAGTGCGGTTTCTCAGTCTCGGGACGCTGCTGGGCAATGATGACACCATGTACATAATAAATGTCACTGTGCCATCAAAACAAGTCAGAAACACATTTTTAAGGTAAAAAAAAGTTACATAATTATAGTTTCAAAGTCAATTTTTCATTGAAACATCTTTTTGTGTGTGTGCTTAAAAGCATTATTTGGTTGTCTGAAGTCACTACAAACTCAGAAACACCCTCCTCCACAACCTTGTCTTTTTGTTTTGAGCCCCTTGATCCGAATATGTGCCATTTAATGAGTCATTCTGATTCGCAGGATAAATTTAAGTCACTTTCTAAAGTATACCAGCCTTTTTCCTACTAATCTATACCTAACTTTAACTTCAGATGTTGCTGCATTTGCAGTACCTCAGAAATCTTTAGTTTAGCTCTCTTGATTGAAGGAAAAATGAATTAATAAAACTACTAATAGTTTAATGTTTTATGTTGTGACAAGGAAATCTGATTAACTGATACCATACAATACAATACCATACCAATTTTATTTATGAAGCACTTTAAAACAACCGCAGTTGAACAAAGTGCTGAACAGTAAAAGCAAGATACAAATAAAAACAAATTGACAGACAGGAGCTCAGCCACCAATAGCAGGATGAAAAGCGAGATTCACAAAGCACCTACGCCTGAATCTCATGACGTAGAGAAGCACCAGTACGGCTCTACATGACGAAAAAAAACAACTGGTTTTACCCTGTAGGGGGCATTATATTATTATTATTATTTTTAAGTTCATTCTTATTTATGTATTTATTTTGAGTTACAGAATTGACATAATATTGCCGAACCTGACCGGAGGGGACAGAAAAAAGAGAGAAGAGTGAACAGAAATGAAAAGAAGGGTAAAAAAAAAAAAGGGGAGACAAAAATACACCAGATAAAAGGTGATGACCCTATAATCCAAACAAGCAGACAACCAACTCCTACACCTGTACAGTAACACAACAGAGAATTTCCTACAGCTTTACAGGAAAACAGAGCTGACACTCATCAGGAGGTCCTATAAGAGATGAAAGCAGCAGAAAAACCCAAAAAACAAACAAATGTGTATCACAGCAAAAGCCAGAGTATTAGAAACACTCACACAAAAACCTAAACAAAAGTAGATCTCAGTTTATAAACCCACTGGACAACTCAGTGACTGTGTCAGCATGCAGTGTATGAGGAATGAGAAGTGAGCAAGATGAGTGTGATCATGCAAATTCGACTACGTCTCTACGGAGGCTAGAGGCAGACTAGGGGGCCCAGAGACCCTGGCGATCAGCAGCAACCCCAAAGCACGAATCCCAGCCACCCCACCACAAAGGCAAGCCTGCATCCGCCCAGATGGCGGCAGAGCAAGACCCCAGCCAGAGCCCCCTGCAGCCATAGGACACAGCCCCCAGCAGGCCAAGACTGGTAGCCGCTGACCCCGCAAGGCTTCGGCCACCTAGGACGGGCAGAGCGCAGGGCCCCAAGACCTCATAACTAGGGCTGCACAATATATTGAAAATTTACCTTCATCGCAATATTAGCCTTTGCAATATACATATCGCATCAACTGTCTAAACTGCAATAAGTCGTAGTACCTATTTGTATATTTTAAGGAAGGATTGTGATGCTGTTGCAAACGCTGCTGAGCCGTCATGCTCTGTGTGCGTCAGTGGCGAATGAAATGAACTGTTACTGTCCCAGATACCTGCTCTAGATGCAAACGGCTGCCGCACTGGAGCACATGGAGTGAGCATTTTGATGGCAGAAGGTAACAAGAGGACCGAGGAAAATGTGGAAGAAGAAGCAGAACTCGTGGCTAAACAAAACGGCAAATTGGCTATTTTGAACTACAAGACATGTCGAAAACTTATGTAAAAAACACCAGAGGACACATGTTTAGTCTCCACTGCCACCTACAGTGCATCTACAAGGAGCTATAGACAAATCCCCTTGACGTATTGTGTGTTGTGGCGCTGCCTTTACCCTAATTACCTCATATCTGCCGACAAGGACGGCGCTGTGGAAATCTGGACTAACTAGACAGTGGTCTACTGGCTAATAACGTTATTATAGCACAATCTATAAAGTTCAGCAGACGTATGTGCCTAGAGTTTCGCCAGTGCAGCTCCATGTGAGGAAACATCAAAGCAGCAGCTTGATTCATTTTATTTTTTGCAGATCATATCGTCATGGCTAGTTTCAACAGTGTTATCGCATCTTTCACTGATATAGGCTTACTTTTATTTCTGAAAATAGGGACAATGTGTAGACAAAAGCCTCAGGGACCCCATGTGTTCTTTAGAGCAGAGGTTCCCAACCCTGTTCCCTCAAGGCCCACTATCCTGCAGGTCTTTGATGTCTCCCACTGCAACACGCCTGATTCAAATTAAACAGCTCTCTGACAAGCTCTGCACAAGTCTGCTAATGAGCCATAAATTTAATTAAGTAGGGTTGCCTCTACTGGGTCGAGATCTGCTTTAATATAGGTGTAAAATAAAAGGAGAAGAAAAAAAGAGCTGCTTCAGTATGTTTGTTTCACCAAAGCATGGCTAGACATTTTATTAACATCTCAGTAAATCGTGTCAGAAAAATGACAGAATACATCTAATTTTTTGACCGCATGTCTACATGAATAAACAATTTAACACTTTCACGCAGAAAAGAAAAAGACGTCACAGCGCAAAGGCCATTCTGAATGAGTTTATCACACAGGTACATTTACTGTGTACTTTCAAATACAGTATGACTGCAGGGCGGTTACCTGCAATACAAGGTGAGAGCTGGTCTGATCTGAAGAACTTATACTCAGCTTCCAATAGACTTCACATTTATAATTGAAAACTACATGTAGATGCAAGACTTAAGGGCTTGTTGTTCTGGATAGGAACAGCCAGGCTAAACCCAGACTCTCCCTACCGGTTAGCAGACTCACCTGACGAAGTCAGACAATTACGACAATTACATTGTTTTAAATCCGAAGACCTCTTGAACCTGGAAAGTTTAAACAGCAGAAAACCCACCTTTTTCGTCTTGCCCGACTCATGTACTTCCCTCTCCAGCGACGGTATCGATACTTCAATCATGGGAAAATCCTCGTGTAGCACCATCGGACTCGGCCAGCCGTCTGAGATTTACTCCGGGTTGTTTATAAACTGAGAGGAAACTTTATGAGACTTTCTCCGCGTCTGGGAAGTGGGAGTAAAGGAATGACAGAAAAACAAAACAACTGTCCCTATGTGAATGTGTGAGTGTGTGTTTTTCCGGTCGATTTTCCTCCTGCGCTCCACCTACACATTAGGTGGACAACCCCAACCTCGCGCGGCTACAGGGACATTAAAGGTGCAGTTCAACTTTGGGGAAAAAAAAAAAATGCCGCTGGAGCTGCTGCCAAGGTTCATGACAACTGTATGCCTGTTATTTGCTGTCTGGAGCTGGAAAATGTGACGTTTAGTGGGAGCAGAGTATGCTGGCACACTGGTAGTTTTGTCATATCCATATGAGCCTGTGTGGGCTTGTGTTATTTTTCTTTTTTGTTGTTGTCATTTTAGCCTATTGTGAGGAATAAGTTGACATTTTATACGGCCAGGATTTAAAGCCGCTAACCTCAGGTCCAACTCATTCAAAACACCACAATTTCTTACTGAATGCTCTTTATACCTACAATTTCATAACATTAAAGGTCCTCTTTACAGCTAAAAGTGATTAATTAAGCTGTAAATTTAAGTGCTAAACAGGGGCGGTTCTAGAAAATGTTTGAATTGGCGGGGGGGGGGGGGGGGGGGTGGAACTTTTCAACCAGACCTTTGAAAAAAAAAAGGGGGGGGGCCCAGTTTTTGGAACCAGCCCACTGAGGTTAAAACTTCAAAAAGTTCTTTACGGCACC
>JBAMHW010000010.1:14755628-14772051 GCA_037177495.1 Rhadinocentrus ornatus
ATGAGACCTTTAGAAAAAAAAGGGGGGGGGCTAGATTTTAGGAAATAATTAACTGAGTGTAACAGTTCAAGTAGTTATGTAATGTAATAAGTAAGGCAAAATGTTCTAAAAGCAATTTCTAATACTGTCAAAAGAAAAACTGTAAAAAGATGTACCATGTAAAGGCCAAAAGAGTTTAAAACAACCCTCAGAAAGCATCATACCACTTCAAACTTCGGGATCACTTCCTGCTGTGCCTGAAACACAAAGTAAAACAACTGAGCATGAAAAGGGATGTAAACCCTGACTGCGTGACACTTGTCTGTACTCACATCCTCTAAGAATCCCTATTCAAGTACATCAACCAAACTTTGTTAAGTGAGGGAAAAAAGACACCATGTTGCAATCTAAACTAGTGGTTTCCAAAAAGTCGTTTTCTGAACAACGCTCAGGCGTTTTTCCGACACACTGATAAATTTTTAATGTGTTTATCTCAACCAGCATCACATGCTTGGCCTGTGACTCGTCATCATGAGATTTATAGCTTCCCACCCTGAATGTTGCTCACTGTGTTATAATTCTAGTATGAAGCAGTGCAGTGTGAGGATATATCCCTTATAGAGTTAAAGATCACAGTGGGGGTGTATATAAAATCGGCTGTGTCATCACATCTTTTACTACCAGTCACACTTTTAAATATGCCAGAGGGCTAATATCTGTTGTCCCTGGCCAGATCTTATAAAGGCCCCCTGGAATAAGGAAACAGAAAGAAGAGAAAGAAAAGATTCTGAGAAAAACAATTATTCATTAATATATTAAAAAAATAAATAAATAAAAACAGATAACATTGTTAAAATCTAGACATCATAGAGGCAAGCTACTTAATCAAAAGGGGGGTTTACAAGAATCCATCAATCTAAAAATCTTAAAATATTCAGTAAGCTATAACTAATCAGAAAGTATTCGAGCAGACACGGTTGATAATAAAATTATCTAAATCTTCACACCATTGAGACAAAGCCACTAAATCATAAAGGAAAACACCCCCACAAAAAATATGCAGACAGAAGTTCACATATGCATGTATCAAGCACCTGTTACATGCAGAACATAAGCCAGTCTGTCAGGACTAGACATAGAGACAGTGTTTAATGTACACATAAAAACAAACACTAACATTAAGAAGATGGCAGCAACTGACAGAGTTTTCAGTGTTGACAGGTTTTTATTGCTAACTAGCCACTGTTTTAAACATGACTTAAAAATCACGTATGTATTAATCTCCCTAATGTACGTTGGTATGTTATTCCACTTTTGTGAAGCTGTAACAGAAAAACTGACTATCCCAAGGCACTTTTCCTTAGTGGAATAACGCAATCCCCTCTTAAAAAAAAAACTTGTGATTCGATTTGCACTTGCTCTAGTGGTTTCAAAAGATCCAAAATGTGAGGGAGCTACCAGTAAGCCATGTGTGATTTGACAAAAAAAGAAGACATATTTAATTGCACTTTCCCAATCCATAAGACCGTATTTCCTTAAAATGAAACAATGGTGAAATTGTTTTGTCTTTTTCTCTTAGATTTTAAGTGTCTGTACAAAGACTGCAGTGGTTAATGTGTAGTGGAATTGGCTTGTGACTAACTTGCTAAACAGTAATTCATGTGTGAGAAAATCATTGAATACTTAGCTGCTTCAGCTGACAATGAGTTAGGTATGAATCTGAAATTTGCAATACCAGTTTTGACCTTTTGACCTGAGCTCTGAAATTCAACTTTGAGTCCAACAGATAGAAATCTCTCCTAAAACAATGATATCTGGGTCTGCACAAGCATGTTTTAGATGTGTTCCTACTCTAACACACCTGATTCAGACTTTGCAAGCCTGTTAATCAGCCATTTATTTCATTCAGGTGTGTTAAAGTACGGTTCTAAAGCATGCAGGGCAGTGGGTCATGAGGACCAAGATTTAAAAACAATGCTTGACTGGATTGACATCTGGTGACTGTTGAAGCCGTTGGATTACAGTGAACTTGATATCACGTTCAAGAAAGCAGTTGGAGATGATTTGAGCTTATTGACATGGAGCATAATCCTGCTGGAAGTAGCTATCAGAAGATGGTTCAGTGTAGTTATAAAAGGATGGACATGGTCAGCAACGGTACTCAGGTAGGCTGTGGTGTTTAAACCATGTGTGACAAGCAAGTATTCCCAACACCAGGGGTCTTCAACATTTTCAGACCAAGGACCCCCAAACAGATTCAAAGACGAAGGAAGGACCATCATACAGCTGAATGACGTTTATTGCTAGCTTGCATATAACAGTTAGTTTGTTTAGCTCAGAGAAAATATCATAGACATAGGGTAAATCCAAACTTCATATAATTATCTGTATCTGTAAGGTATTCTCTCATTTGCACTTTCTATCCCTTATCTTGCTACATCAGCAGCAAGTGCCCCCTCACCACCTGCATCTTCTAAAATAATGCATTTTTGCTCATAACATTGCCAATACATTTGACATTAATTTGGCCAATCACAGGGAACCTGGCAGAGCCAGCATGTAACGTGGCCTTGTACAGAAGCAATAGCGAGAACAGGGTCCCACTTCTTTGTGTGCAGGAGGCTTCCGCAGACAGGTCTAGGTTAATTTCGTGCCAAGTGAAACAATGCCCAGCATGAGACAGCTTCTGTGTGTTGAATGTGTGTCCTGAATTAAAGATAACATCTTCTGCCTCCATTTATCCATTCATTACAATGTTGGATTCAGGTTAATAATTAAATCTGTGAGGAAAAACATGTCTAAACAATTAAAAATATTAGGCTCCACCAGCAGTACTTCTGCAGAGTCCCTTGTGAAGACCGTTCCCTTGCACCATCACTCCATCCTGAACCTTTGATACAAGGCAGGATGGATTCATGCTTTCATGTTGTTTCTACCAAACTCTGAACCTACCATCTGAATGTTGCAGCTGAAACAGAGACTCATCAGACCAGGCAACATTTTCATCTTTTATTGTCCAATTTTGGGGAACCTGTGCACATTATATCCTCAGTTTCCATTTCTTATCTCACAGGAGTGACAAAATGCCAAAATGCATTGAGTTCTTGCTACGTGACAGGCTTATTAAATATTTGTTAACAAGCAACCATAGGTGTACCTAATAAGGTCATTAAGAAACCACTTCATTAGGTACACTTATTAAAGTATAAACTAATAAAGTGTAGCTTTGAAACAGTACTTTCATTACTCATACATACATTTTGAAGGAGGTAACTGCTGCTTTCTTTACACTTCCAGGCTTTTTAGGGTCTGGTAGGCAAATCTGCTCCTAAACAATAATCCTTCATTTAACTTATCAAAAGAAAACCCTGTGTATTTGGTTAAATATAAAACTAATCAGGACCTTCTTTTACCCGATGAGTTCTGCTATGGTGCTTAACTTTTTGTCTTCCTGTTGCTTTTTTTTTCAGGTTTCCTGTCCAGCCTTTTTGTTTGTTTTTTCTTTTAAGGAATTTTCCTGCTTGATATAACACACACAGAGAGCTGATTAATTCAGTAAACATGTTCCTGCTTGTGAATTTCAATCCATTGTCTTGGAAAATTCCATCAAATTTATTATGAAAACTTAAGATTTCACACTTAGCATTCTATATTAACCAAGCACAAAATCAATAAAACTAAATAAATTAAATTAAATAAAAAAATATCACAAATTAAATAATTTAAGGAGAGAAACTGCTTTTGCCTGATCTTATAAACTGGAGACATTAGTTAAACTAAAACTGGTGTTTTCTGCATGAATGGTGTCATTTTAAGTTCCTCTTGTGAAACTCCAGAGGGGAATGTGAAGGCCAGTCTCCAAACTTTCAAACTGGGGACAGTCACTGATACACATACCAGATGGTCTTGGGAGCGTGATGCGAATTTGTCCAAACGAGTGTGTGAATGAATGAAGGCACTGTCGTCTAGAATAACTGTGTTAGCTGATGCATTCTTGGGTTCAGTATTGAAAACTGCTTACTGCAACACACTGAAGGTTTGCTCATCCAAAAACACAACTCCTCATCAGGACCCAATATCAACTTGAAGTAAAAATGCAAATACATCCCACACAAACTAATTTGGCATTATTAATATCTTAATGTAAATTAGAGTTTGCAGACTGTTGCTTTGCAGACATTTAACACAAATTCAACTAGATCTATATTTTAATAATAACAGTTGTTTTATCAAACTGTAATCCACTGTTAATTCTCCAGTTGTACTTTTATTTCTTGCATTTTATCTTATTGTAATGAGTGGCATTGAGGGAGAGAGGGTGGTGTGTGTGAAGTATGAGTGGACATGATGACTTGTCCTGATTACCGGAGTGGTATCACCTGTGGCGGAGTGAAGGGGTGAGAGGTATGAAAAGGAGCTGTGTGAGCGTGGCCTTGTGGTTCTGGAGAGTGGAGCTCGGCGTGTGTCAAAGGGCTGAAGCCCCGCCAGGCGAACCGTAAGCACTCAGGGAATCGGACTTATTGGGGGGGAGCCGATCGTGTGTGTTTGGAAGCAGTGCGTCTCATAGCTTTAATACTGTGGACTCTCCGGGCAATTGCGAGCTGTTCTTATACATGCTTTTATATAATAAAGTGTTGTTATTTCCCTGACTTATTGTGTTCTCTGCTCCTGGTGTAGTAGTCTTCAGAAGGGATTCCTGTAAATTAATGAGCATTACATTTTTTTATTTGAGTTTTTACTATCTTTATTTAATTTCTTTTATTTCTATTTAAAGTTTATTTTAATGTAGGTTTTAATTAGTGCTGGGCACATTAACGCAATGATTAATTAACTAATAATGAATTGGGAGAGAGCGGGTTTATTAAAATGAAGAGACGTTTTCTGTCTGGAAGTTAAGAAAGAAGAACCGACTTTTCTCTTTCTGTCAAAACCCATGCAGATGGGCAGAACACCGTGATTTTTGGAAGGAAAACTGCTCCCAAAAACAATGGGAAACTTTTTTTTTTACCAAACGTCAGACTTGCTTTCTGACTGTTTTACAAATGTGAAGCATAAACTGGGCCTTCTTCTCTGGTTCGGTGAATCTTGGTCATAGCGAGATGAAACTTCCAGCTGTGGAATCTGAGTGTGAGCTTTCAGTGGAGGAGTTGTTTGTCTGTTCATGCAGTCGGTGTACGGGGAGACATCATCTGTGTTGATTTTTCGGACTTTGTGTACCTGGTATTTTAATTGTTTGTTGTCTTAACTGTGTTTGGTGGTCACAGAAATTGTTTTGCTGAGCTGCTAGCTGAGATTCTGGACTGTGGATAACACAGACCTGACGCTACACCCGGAAGTTCAAATGTTAACCCCTTAACTCCCGGTAGCGGAGCTAAGAATGCAAAGTTAAAGAATTTCTAGGCAGAAATCTGAATAATGAAGCACTAAAGGTGCATGGACGGAAGTTATTGTGTATATTGTGAATATATTGTGAATATATAGTTATTGTGCATATTGTGCTTCACAACTTTAAACTCACCCTTCTCACTTTTTACCTTTTTAGTTAGTAAATCCTGAACATTTCATTCTTCTTTGTCATAAATATTTGATTTTATATATATTAAGAAATATTTTAACTGTTGGTGTTTGGAGAAAAAACTGCAGCTAAATGGGTTTATGTGTTTAGTGCAGGGGTCTGCAGCCTTTACAATCCTAAGAGCCATTTTTCCCTCAGCCAGCTAAATAAAACTCTTTTATAGCTGCAAATGCTATGAGTCCGTTTCAAAAAGGCAACTTAATATATATATATTTTTTGATAAAGCGCCACCAGGATATTTATTTTTTAACCACATTTTTATTTCCATATTTTGGTTTTAAAATAAAGAAAAACATAAAACCTTTATAAAATGAGGATAGACTGACTTTCTTCTAAGGGATGTAGATATTTGTGGAAAATGATGTAAAGTAAACAAAAAAAATAAAAACAGTCCATAGTTTCCAACCTAATGACAAGAAAAATAGATTAAAAAAATTAAAAATTTGCCACGAATTTAGAGGCATTGTGGAAGGTCCAGAGAACCACTTGCGGCTCCAGAGTCGCAGGTTGGAGACCCTGATTTAGTGTTTGTAAACCAGAATTTACTGGATTTTCTTTATATAGCCGTAGGCCTTCTTTTAAAGGAAAGACATTTTGCGCGTAACAATGTGATTAATCGTGATTAATCGCAATATGTCATACAATTAATCCCGATTGAGTATATTGATAGTTGCCCAGCACTAGTTTTAATGCTTCTTCTACACCATCTGTAATGCTTGTAATGTTTTATGTAAAGCACTTTGAATTGTCTTATACATGAAATGTGCAACACAAATAAAATTGCCTTGCCTTATAATAAAATTTAGAGTCTTGTAATAGACTACCAATGCTGACTACTGCTCTTTGTTCATAAATCCTTTAATAACAAAGATTTACTACTCTGTTTGAGGAGTAAATTAAATGTTTATTTTCAGCTTTTAAATTTTTTTTTTAACAATTGTTAATTAAATGGTTAACTGACATACCAAAGCTTAAAGACTTTAAACAAACAGATTCTACCAAAAAATCCAACTTTTACAATAAAATACATTTCCTTCTATAGCAGTTTTTCAGCTCTGAGGTCACTTGGAACCAGACTCAATGGCGTCCAAAATGTCCACCTGAAAGAGGGTATTGATAAGAAAAGATAAGACCCAAGACAATATTGGACTGACTTACTGGAAAGAGTTTAGAGAAGAGGCAGGATGCAAGACAAGTGCCCGAATTAGCTTTCAATAGGGGGCGCCAAAGTGCAAAAATGTGCCAGTGTGCGGTGGTGCTTCTTTAGCAGACACAAATCCAAAGACAGAATTTTCAGTGACCCAACTGCATTATGGCTATAAAATATTCACAAATGAAAAGGAATGAATTTGATGCCAGACACACACTCCAAAAAAGTTGTCCAAGAGCCTAAAAAAATTGGAAAAGTTGATGGAATACAAAAGCTACAACATCCTGGATAATTTTACAATATGTTGAGTGCCTAATGACCGGTGAGGATGTCAGGAATGGGTATAAAAGAAGCATCCACCAAAGGTTAAAGATGCTTTTACATTACCCGGCTATGGTATTGGTTTGGCACACATTTGAGGTTTTCCACTGTATAGAACGGATACTATCCTAAAAACATTTCTGTGGTTTCAACCACCATTACCATATGGAGACACTGAAAAACTGAAGTTGTAGGATGGGTCACAGAATCATCACAACTAAGTGCAGCTGCACACACACACACACACAACACATTTCCTGGTTCCACAAAGTTGTTTGAGAGACCAGTGAAAAAAATTCACAACATAAATTACTATTATTGTTTGAGCCCCTAAATAGAATACTGTGAACACTGACAAATTTGTAAGCATGCTTATTCACCATGAGTTTGGATTTTATTTATGTATGTACACTGCTAAAAAAATTAAACGCATAATTATTACCATATAGCTCAAAGTCAGTCACACTTCTGGGGTATTGATCTGTTCAGTTAGGAAGAAAAACTGACTGAGTAAAATTCACCTGTTGTTGAACAAATGGAACATATACCATGTGAAAATGAGAGGCAATTAGTAAGACAACCCCTTTAAAAGGAACTGCCCTACAGGTGGTGGCCACAGACCATTTCTCTATCTTCATCCTTTCTGAGTGATTTCTGTTCACGTTTGCAGTCACTGATCACTGCGTTTCTCAGCAGTATGGAGAACACGGAGAAAGGTGAGTTTACCAGAAGACATGAAAGGGGATGTAGGAGGACAACAACCCAGCAGCAGAACCACTATCTGTTCCTTTGCGCAAGGAGGAACAACAGAACTGCCAGGATTATGTGGGGTGTCAGCAGTTTCTGCATGACAAAGGCACTGATGCTATGGACTGGCCTGCCAGTTCACCAAACCTGAATCCAATCGAGTGCCTCTAAGACGTAGTGTCTTGTTCCATCCACCAATGCCACATCGCACCACAGACTGTTCAGGTTGACTGATGCCCTGATCCAGGTCTGGGAGAAGATCCCTCTGGAGAACATCGTCGTTGTCTCATCAGGAGCATGCCCAGATGTTGTAGGGAGTCCATACAGACACATGGAGGCCACACACGCTACTGAACCTCATTTTGAATTGTCTTGAGGAATTTTCATAGTAGTTGGGTCAGCTTGTGATCTGATCTTTTCACTTTTATTTTGAGTATGATTCTGAATCCAGACCTCCATGGGTCAATGATTTGTTTTCCATTGATCATTATGTTTTGTTCTCAACACATTCCACTATGTAAAGAATAGGCTAAAGGCATTCAGACCTTATGATTACTGACAGCAAATATTTAAACCTCTCTGAACTAAAAGCCAGTCGTAAATTCATTTAATGCAAAAACCACTCTACTCCTCGCTTAGAAAAAAATGCCTGGAAAACTTCTATCGATCACCTAAAAGGTAAGCTATCATTCACAATTTATCCCACAGAGAAATCTAGTGGAGTTTAAAGGGTTAAAACATGTTATTCAAAGGAAGACCGATTTAGCACAATGGAAAAAAAATCCTCTATTAAAGGAAATAGTGACATATTATTGAGTTACCTGAACAGTGCAGGGCCACAGCAAGCCAGCAGAAACATGACAGTGAGAAAAGGCCTGCACACAGACTCAATGCTGCTGATAAGTTTTGATCTGATTTGGATCTTTGTTGTCACTGATCTGATATGAAGTTTAGTCAAAAGAGACCTGATGAAGATATAATTCAATCTGAAATGTTGTTAAAACTATATCTGAGCATGTAGTGTTCATGCCTTTTCATTCAAACTATTTTTAAGTGTGCTGCTGGCAAAAAATCTTAATTACCTTATGTTTTCTAAATAGGAGAATACTGGTCAGAAGATAGAAAATCACTTCTATGTATTTTTGTTTACTAAGGAGAAAACTATTTAGATTTTATCTTCATGTTAGAAAATCTGGTGTCCCTGCATTGTAAGTGTTTTGCAGTAGATTAAACTATTACCTGCTTGTCTGTTTCAGATGTGAGATTCCTGAGCATGTAGACAGTCACTTGGCCCTCACTGTCCCCTACTAAGACAGAGTCCGAGCCTCTGACAAACAGCAGGGATGTCAGCTCCACACCCGGTGCAGCATGGTGCACAATTGTCGGCTGCAGGCTAAAAAGAAAAAAAAAAGTTTGCATCATTACTAGCTAGTTTCAAATCAGACTCAGCGAGTTCATAACAATGTTTTTTGACTCACATGTTTGAATTCAGGTCCCAGATATCCACCTGTTGTTTGTAAAGGGCTGCAAACACTGTGGAGTGGTTTGGAGACCACTTGGCGGTGCACACTTCGTTTTTAATAGATGTGGTGCTCAGCACAGGGGTAAGGCTTCCCTGCTTCCACACCTGGATTGTGAAGTCTGAGGAGCAGCTCAGGAACACATCAGGATTAAATGATGACCATTCAACATGGTTCACAACATCCTGAGAGAGATGTGAAATATTCTTTATTATTGTTATTCAGTGACCTACCAAACTTTAACTTCCTACATATCACGCTGCTTCACCTCATTATCTGTGAAAACAATTCTTAGTTCAATTTCAAATATGATGAAGAGCTTTACTCAAGAGGACTCACAATGTGATTTTTGTAAGTGTCCAGAAAATGATCGCTGTTTGATAAGGAGCACCTATGGATGAAACCCTCCAAAGTGCTGACCAGATAGATTCCACAGTCCTGCGATATACGTGTAAGAAAAATACTCTATCATTGTCATATCATTGACAGCTTTGATAAAAGAAATGTTTACAAGTTTGAAGGAGAAAAAAACATCCTGTACAAAGGTTTATTAGCTTGTCAACTTAGAAATGTGATCAATTTCTGTGGCACAGCTTACTGTGGGATGGAAGTCAATAGAACGACAGGGGGCTTCTGCTGTCTGAACATTTTTTATTGTCTTCTTTCTCCCTGCATCTTCCGTTCTATTGTCCCGAATCTTCAGCTTCATCAGGTCTTAGAAAACAGTTTTTTTTAAGGATACAGATTTTATATGAGCCTTGAGCAGTTAGTTTCACATAATGGAATTTTATTTAGCAAGCTTCATGAAATAATTCCCAATTTTAAATACTTTGAACTCCAGTAATACAGATGTTATATGGGATTGCTCTTTCAATACCGTTTACGCCAAATCTGATCACTTTTGCACTTTATACAGATAAATTATACAAACTTATCACCTAATATTTACACTTATGTAAATAGTAGTGTTATTACATGTTTAACTGTGATTTCATGCATGAAAATTTGTCCTGTTTGGACTGCTGTACCTATACAGTCAAGACAGTTGTTGTAGAGAATCCATTTGGTAATCCTGCCATCTTCTGAAGCAGAGATAAGAACCTCTTCTCTCTCTTCCCCAGACAATTTCAGCTCTTGTTTAGACCAGATGACCTGCCACACTGGAAGCAGGTGTCGTTTGGGACACTCACTACAAAACATTATATATAAGGAGTTAATGTTTTTTTCTTAAAATGAGATCTGCTTCTTTTATAACTCCCCCAGCACACACACACAATACTGTGCAAAAGTCTTAAACCACCCCTTAAATCTTGATTAGTATTAGTTTGTCATTGGCTGATTTTTCTGACTGACTTGAATCATTCAAAGAAGGCATCTGACTAAAAGGGAGGATTATTATTTTAAACAGCATCTTTATTTACTTTTTAACTAGCAGCCTGTCGCCAGCATTTGTTCCCATTTTATTAGGTATAGTTTTGTTAGTGACTCCCAAAAAGCTGAAACTTGCCATGTTTTGGAATGGTGTGCAGTCCATCCCTAAAAAAAATCTGAGGAATTTGGACAAAAGATACATGATAAGTGTCTTTTGTTTTTTGACAGAGAAGGCAACAAAAGGTAGAAAACTGAAGAGGAGGAAAGAAAATAGCTTTAAATGTCCTTCAAGAAGCCTGAAGAACTATTTCTGAAGACTACAAGAAAGTAAAAAAAAAAAGCTAAGAGGGTTTAGACAATGTTTAAAGAATTTAAGATGATTTAAATTAGATCCTAATTAGAATCATACAAGCTCTGTATCTATTTATTTTTTCTTTCAATAAATCTCTCAATTTATTTCCTGTTTTCCTGGCAATACATAAAGAAACGTGGGGTTGCATAAAACACACAACAAGCTACCAGGACACACACAGGCACAAACACACATGGACACAGTGCCGAGTACACCTGCTGCTGGCAATGCATGCCCTGCTGTCTTGAATCTGAACGTTGTAGATGGCTATAGAACCGTCGTACATCCCCACGGCCAGCCGGTTGGGGTTGTTGGCTGAGAAATCTAGGGACGTCACACTACGGTGACAGGAGAAGAAGCGCTCTGGATACTGCAAGGAAAACACATTTTAACTGGGATGTCGTTACGAAGTGTTCCTGATCATAGCTGCAAGAAAATAAAGGGTACAACAATGTACCTACGTACCGTAGGGTTTTTAATAGACCAGCAGCAGATGAAGCCTGGTTTCTGGCTACTGGAGTCCCAGTCACCATAGCCCACTGCCAGAATATCCTTACAGACAATTGAGTACACCAATGGTGCCAGCAAAGCGTAAGACATTCATTCATCACTAACACCAAAGTAAACAGCTATTCTTCAAAATGCAAATAAAAAATAACTGATGCTACTTTTGGTGTTGTCTGTTTTGGGTTTGTTGTTTGTTACCGGGTTCGTCTTGCTCCAGGTCATGCTGGTGATGTTGTGTCCTCTGGTAAGCTCGTAAACAAAAGTCCAGAGACTCTCCATGGTGGAAGTTAAAGAACTCTCCTGGTCCTCTTCACTCTGCTCCTCAAAGCCAGGCTCCACCATGATATGGGGATCTTACAGAATCATTGTAATTACACTTTATTTTTCATGTGATACACATGAAAATATAAAATCCAGAAAATATATATTTCATCAAGATAAAAGCTTGTTTGGTCATCTTTTCAAAGAGTTTTTAAAAAAGTCAAGAAATAAAGCAATAAATTGCTGCAGTGTAAATGGACAAACAAAGAGAGACAGCAGTGATAAGCTTCGCTCACCTTTCAGGATGGACAGATTTCTATAAGCAGCCAGCTTTGGCTGGAAGTTATTTGCCAAAACGTTCCTCTCCATTACTAACAAGCTGTTTTTGAACATTTCAGAAAGCATGATTTCCTCCAGGTGTGGCTCATCATCTAAAGTGCTCCCACTTGTTTCCATTTCTAACAGGATGTTGATAAAAGAAGAATATAGAAATGAAACACGTCATTATAAAACCATATGAAAAAACAATCAAAATCAGATGAGATGATGAGAGTTACATAGATCTAAACGTGACACTATACTCTGAGCACAGACATGTTGGATCCTTTGACTTGGATGAAGCTTTTCCATTCCCAGAACCAAGAATTGAGCTTTACATGAGTCTGTGTTCTCCATGTCAGGTGTCATAAAAGCTATCAGTCACATTTCTCCTTAACATATATAAATACTTGGTGGGGCTTTAAATGATCCTGGCCCATAGGCCAGTCAATCAATGACAAAGAAAGGCATAACATGGTGATCTAGAACGATTTGGGGCTGTTTGGCTTGTGTGGGCATTCTTGTGCATTGGCAAATATGAATGCATTTTCACAGATGTGTGCAGTCACTGGTAATGGTGCACGTTGGCTGCAGTTACTGCTACATTCCTAAAGGTGGCAGCAGAGGGCAACATTTGGAAATGAATCACCTAATCGGAGCAATCTGTTCTTATTTTTATATAACTGGACTAAAAAAGATTAGTATGGAGTGTTAATGATATGTTAAAAGAAACAGTAATTTTTAATTAATTTGTCAAAGTAAGCATACTGTACTGCAATGTAAAAAATAAGAGAACATTTCCAACACTATCAGCAGAATTTTTCATAGTGTTTCATAGGGGGATTGTAGCATCCACAATACAAGCAGCTGTGGAAGACCTCATTAAGGATGCTTTAAAAAGTATTTTAAAAAATATGTATATATTAATTAGTAATCATACTAATGTGGGGGCTCAGGATTAATTTACTCTATACACCTATAGATCCTATAAGTTTTCAAAAGTAGGTAAAAAAAAAAAGGACATTAATTCTCCATTTTTACATGGCTGTTCTCCTCCACACAAGTGCACGGTTAAAGCAAGCATTCGCTGCAGGTAAAGAAGGACATACTGTCCCTCTGCTTGTAGACATGATGCTGTCCTGGTGTGAGCTGATGCAAGTTTTCTCATTTGTATTTGAACTATTTATTTTTGTTTTTATTTTTTACCTCTTCAGAGTCTTTTGCTTCCAACAGCTAGAGTTGATTGTTCATGTTACTGTCTTTCCATGCAGTTTTTGTTTTGTTCATTATTCCATAAGTGAGACCAGCAAATATGATATTTTGTGCTCTGAATCACAGATCAGTATCTTAGATTTTGCGTTCAGTAAAATTCAACTTCTTTTTTATTTTTATGTATATTTATTTGTTTTGCAAAGAATATTTTTACATGCAAATGTCAAATTAGGATATTGCATCCTCCCATGGCTAAAAATGGGAGTGGATATCAAATCTGGACTTTGGTAATGTAATTAAAATGCAAACCTTTTAGGTTTTGAGTGGCATTACCTGTGTCACCGCTGCTGCTTCCACTCCCGTCTTTCTTTTCTTGGTCTTTCTTGGCGCTCACAGTCCAGTCATGATGCTCAGCTTTATCATTTTCCGGGGTTTTATTTTGCGCACAGAAAGAGTCATTTATGTCCCAGACTGTAGCAATTGTGTCTGTGAGCATGAGAAAAATTCTTAAATTTAACACTGATAACATTAGACATTATAGGCCTTGTATTTATGTAAGATTACAGCCAAATACACTACATTGATAAATCTCAATAGATTAGCATTGATTTGTTTATCATGGTAAAGATATATAGGATCTTCTTTTCAATTACAACTTTATCATGTCCCTACAGCTGGGAATATTAAACCTTACCCTTATCAATTATAATGTTCCTGTCAGTCTGGATCTGTTTGGTTTTTGGTACTCCGACCAATGTCTGTGTTGATACCTCGGAATAATTTTCTTTGCTCATTCTGTTTTTGCAAAGCTCAGCATAACTGTTTCTGCCTCTGCAAGAAAAGTATGACAAATGTTTCTTACAATGTCAAGTTTTGTTTTACTCTATATACTATACGAATTTAACATGAAAACATAAAGCACCCCTTTATATTTCTGTTAAATATTCAAGATCTTATCTAATATTTAGAAAAACCAGTCAGGTGAGTCATACACTTACTTTATTTTTTCTTCATGAGCAGCCTCCTCTGAGGTAAAAGTGCTGGGCATGTCCAGCAGGGTAAAGGTTTCAGTCTCAGTAAGGATGATGACAACTACCTGATCCAACGTGTCTTCTGCCACATGATCTTCCACACCGTCTGTTTTCTCTGACAGTCAACAAAGCATAGAAAAGTGCTAACTATGCATGTATCAATGAGTAACCACACTGCTACATGTCAAATATCATTTTCACTTGGTTATTTGATAAATAGCTCAAGAAAAAAGCTATAATTGATGAGAATATGCTAGTAAAAATATATATTAACTGGAAGAAGCAGGAAGGTTTAAGTTCATATCCTGCACATGAAGGCCATCCTCAGTTGCAGTAACCTTTAGAGACAGGTTGTATAGGATGCTGCCATCAGAAATTGTACTATGGAACAATCTGAAATGCATACAAACACACATACAGTATTAATCAGTAGATTATGCTGGATACCATCATCACTCTGTCTCTCATGAAGTCCCAACAGTTTGTATGCCCTTCACCAATCCATCAAGAATCAGCTCCAGACCTGCCGTCTGATGATCAAATCAGCTACTTTATAAGGATTTCATCATGTAATACCTGGAAAAGCACACACTACTGCTCAAGCTGGATTTTAAGCGGGGTGAGCTGACAAAGACTTCATCCAGACTTGTTCCTCCTGACTTGGATGGCATGTCTCCCAGCTCCGGAGGAAGCATGGGCAAAGGAGTGGCATTTTTGACATCAGCATTGATCACCTGCAAAGAGGGTAGTCACAGCTGCATCATGAGACTCACGTCATAATAAAGTCTCATCTAATTTTGAACACATACACAGCATTTCAGCACTTAAAGGTTGCGTTGTATATGTTTAGCTGGGATCAGAATTTTGAGCAATTAAATCACAGAACAAAAACATTAAGTATAAAATCAACAAAAAACACACTACTACTATAAATGCTTTTTCTCATTTTTGTAGTTGTTTTTTTTTATTGTCAGTCAGTCATTATCTGTACCGCTTATTCCATTACGGGTCGCTGGGTAAGCTGGAGCCCATCCCAGCATTGTTTCAGGTGAGAGGCAGGGTACACCCTGGACAGGTCACCAGTCCATCGCAGTTTTTTTATTGTTATTTTTATTATTATTATTTTTACTTTATTTTCATTAAGCTAACTACATTGTGTTTATTCCACTTAGAGTGTAGCTTAAAATTTACTGATGGACAGCTATCAATTTCACACACAATCAACATTCAGCATGTGACAGGGAGAATACATGGAGCCTCCATTCCGCATACCTGGGCTCGTCTTCTGGGAAGGCCAGCGTCTGTTTTTGGACTGTTAAATTTGCTGTTGTTGCCTTTTAGGATTTTAGAAAATCTAAGCTTTGAACCTCGGCTAACTTTGTGGGTTTCTGATCCCGAGTTACTCATCGCACCAGAAGATCTAGGAGAAAACGCAAGGAACACAAAATTAGGTTCAACAAACAGTTATACAACTAACTCGAGCTATTACCAGATAAACGGCTCCTTAACGTTCCTCTCCAAATAAGATCGTTATTACAAGTATGCTCTTTCTGAAAGGATTAACTTACGAGTTTTTGTACTTGAGTGAGCAGTTTTGTGCTTCTTTCTGCAGTCTTTGGTTGCCACGGCTCATTTGCTAAGCTAAATTTGCTGAACATTAAATGCTCGCGCCACTCTCGTTAACAGGCTGAGGTGAAGTTAGCTTTAAGCACGTATATTTATCTTTTATGTTAAAAGAACCAGAGTCATTACAAATGTGAAATGACTTCTAAAACACAATTATTATACATTTATACAATATTATAATTTATGTTACAAAATCATATCAACAACACAAGTTATGTTTTATTGGCTGTTTTGTTGTTAATTTTGTGTTAAAATTTTTTTGCAGCTTTTGTACCTAGAGGCACTTTACAGACAAAGTAAGATTATTATTATTTTTGTTTTAAATCTAATTAAAACAATACAATGTGTAACAAAGTCGCTTTCATAGAAAATGATTTGCTGAAAAAAAAAAATATATATATACATCCATCCATCCATTTTCTGTACCGCTTGTTCCCAGTAGGGGTCGCGGGG
>JBAMHW010000010.1:14808256-14825846 GCA_037177495.1 Rhadinocentrus ornatus
CCCCCCCCCCCCCCCCCCCCCCCCCCCCCCCCCCCCCCCCCCCCCCCCCCCACTCAATCCATATAACAACAGTATTTGTCTCACCTTTCTGTGGTGAGGGTCCATCAGTCAGTCCAAGGTCATCCTTAGTTTGGTTACCTGATAACACCTTGGCCCCCTGCTTTCTCTGTCTTCAGTCTGCCACAGACGGAGGGTTTTCCTGTTTTTGTCCAGTTTTACCCAGTCCAACACCCGTACCATTTTCTTAGTTTTGAGATCAGCTTCAGTCTTATCCAAAGCATCTTTTATCTTTTTGAGTTCACTCGGTGCTCAACAAAATTCTGTCGAGATGTTACAATATTTGTTGCTCATAAAATGAAATAATTCCCCTACTAGAGGAGGAGGTTGTTGCTTGGAGTCTCTGTTAACCATTTTACCACAAATAGGTGGCGATCCCGCTTACCGTGATGTGAAGGTCTTCATAGACCTTGAGTAATAATTTTACTTGACCACTCTTACCCAGTACCGTTTACTGGGGGACCTCTGGGGTTCCGCAGAGGAATTTTACCTGCTGAAAGCCTCTACTACAGCAAACTCGCTGAGCTCTCCTTTGGTCACTTTCGAAATCCTGCCGACAACGCTAATTGTTGTAGAAAAATTACCAAGAGTCTGGAGTGAGTAAAAGTATAACAGAATTTATTCAGACAGAATAAATCAAGAGACAAAATTACTTGCAAGTATGAGAGTAGTCGAACCGACTCGCTCGAAGTCAGCTGAGGACTCTGCGGGACAAAGGACCAAACACAAGTTTTATGCTTCTCTGTCTTCTGTGAAGGCCGCCCAGCAGAGCTGATAAGGCCCAGGACAGAAGACAGAGTGGAGACATCCTCTTCTCAGGTTCCTAGAGGTGAATCGTAAATCTTGGAAACTGGTGCAGTACCTCATAAACAAGTACAATCTAGCCCAAGATGTGCGTCTTTAAAGTATCAATTGCACCAGCCTGTTCTCCCCCTTATTGTAGCCTGGAGGAGGATGAGGGTCAATTTGACCTTTCAGTGAACTCACATAAGCAGGAGAAATTAACATTTATTAAAGACCAAATGTAAAGTGTAATGTAAGAACAGGCAATCAACGTAAATACATGAACAATCAATATATGAATGTAATATAAATGGATGAATAATACATAAATAATAAATAGATAAGGGAAATGGTTATATATGTGATTACTGTATGAGTATATAAACATAAGCAGTATAATTTCTCCACAAGAGACACTTTTGAACTTTAAACCAGCAAAAACTAAGAACAGAAAAACACAAAGACCTTAAACAGGTGTTACTTATTCTGCCAATTAGGCCTACATATCATATCACATCACATCACATCACATCACATCATAAAAAAATAATTTAGAATATCAACAGCAGAAGCTAGAAACTGGTAAGGTCATAACATAATACAAAGTTGGTGTTGTTTTTCTTTTTACACCTAATTAAAATATCATGTGTTGCATAATTTTACTTTAAACATTATATAGCTTTCAAAACCTTCTGTCTAGTCATATTGCTATGGTTACTGCTAATTACCAATTATAGCTAACTAGCATTAGCTGTAGCAATAAGCAGTTCTGGTGGCTTTCTATTCACAACATTTTGATCACTACACTGTGTCAGTTAAAAGTGAGAATGATCAATTTCACTCAATTTAATTTATTCCGAAATTTGTCAATCTATCACTCCCTCTGTCTTTTCCTCCAGTGAAGTCCAATATGTCGTCCTTCAGAACGTGGCAACAATGACGATAAAAAGACGGGTGAGCTATAGCCGTTATCCTGCCTACTTAAGTATTTGTGTTTGAGTAGGACTTTAAAAGCTATCACATCTGGGTGACCTTTTCTCCTGTGTTTTACAGGGCATGTTTGAACCATACTTGAAGAGCTTCTACATCCGCTCCACAGACCCAACACAAATTAAAATCCTGAAGGTAACTTTCTTTTTCAACCACTTTCGGTTACACCTTTTTAGAAGTTTGTGTTGATCAATGTGACAATATTTTATCTTTTTTCTTTTCCAGCTGGAGGTTTTAACCAACCTAGCCAATGAGACGAACATTTCCACAATTCTCAGAGAATTTCAGGTACGGTGAAAGCAAATCTTTTGTTTAGGTATATACTATATATATATATATCCCCTGATTTTAGCCTGTTTTCTATTTTTTTCCTGGCAGACATATATTAAAAGCATGGATAAAGATTTTGTGGCAGCCACGATCCAAGCCATTGGCCGCTGTGCTACCAACATTGGAGAAGTGAGGGATACATGTTTGAACGGTCTGGTTCAGCTACTGTCCAACCGAGATGGTAAGTGTTTCACTCATAATATGTAGGAGAGTATGAGCTTTTGTTTAATAGTTTACTTAGTGTGCGACTCCTGCTGTGGTACAGAGTTGGTGGTTGCTGAGTCGGTGGTTGTCATCAAAAAGCTGTTGCAGATGCAACCAGAGAAACACAGCGACATCATCAAGCACATGGCTAAACTAACAGACAACATCCAGGTGAGAGACTAATGAACTGGTGTCAACATCTGGCTGTCAGATGTACATTTCTTTTTAGTGTCCTAACAGAGTCATATCAGTTTCATTAAGTGTGTTGCTTTGTTAAAACCCTGTTTACACCAACCACTAACCCTATCTGATTTCTGTGAGGTGCAACCCTGCGTAGTGTTAATTAAAGAGTTAGATATTTGTAACCGCTCCATTTAATTTGCATTCATAGGTGCCGATGGCACGGGCCAGTATCCTTTGGCTGATTGGGGAATACTGTGAGCATGTGCCTAAGATTGCCCCAGATGTTCTGAGGAAGATGGCCAAGTCGTTCACCAATGAGGAGGACATTGTCAAACTACAGATCCTCAATTTGGCAGCCAAGCTGTATCTCACCAACTCTAAACAGGTTTGGCTGTAAGGGTTTTCCATCACTAGGAGGTAAACATGAAGCTGATAGAAATAAAACAAAGACATAACACTATGGTAGATATCACTAGAAGCTACACACTGGACCTTTCAGCAACTCTGACTAGATATACACCTACCAACATAGAAATTTGTCCTAGCAGCCTGCCATCAGCACAGAAAACCATAGAAACCACCTCACGACTTAGAAATTTCTCTCACATGAACCCTTTTAATGCATAGTGTCCACTATAAGGGACACATATTTAAAGGCTGTTTTATAGTTTTTGCATGGGTGAGGATGGTCCATTTGCAAATTAGCCACTTCAGTGGACTTTAGTGAATTATCCAAAATATTGCAACTCACTGAAGAATGAATGAATTAATTATAAAATTTCAAATGTACACATACATTGTGATTACCAAGTTTGCCTTGGTGATAAAGAGAAAAAGAAGATACCAGCTGTGTTTTAATAGAATAGATACATAAATATTAAATAAAATTATTTTGTAATAATATTCTTTTGTTGTTTTTTTAATCATTTATGCTTTAGAGCAACTAGCTATGCACCTGCTCTCAGACTTTGAATTACAGCCATTGATTCATCATCCTGAGCCTTGTTTTATCACAAACAAAAAATGCTAAGACAAAAGCTGAACATCAGAAAGCACGGATATAGAAGTATCAAAACCTATGAGTCACAACATTATTCCATCATGAGTTAAGGGGGTTGAGTTAGCCTAGGTAGCTAGTTATTGTTCTGTTTGAGTCAGATAATTCAGATATATTCTCATGTTATGTCAGGTCATGTCCATATACATGCTGTATGATTCCTCTGTGACGACTTCTTGCAGTCACTAAGATAGCATCGCTGGTAAGAGTCTGAAATGGACGCATGTATCTGTCCACCAGAGCTGTCTGCTATACCTAAACATTAACTAGGGAGTTTCATACTTTGCTATTACATGTAACATGCAACCACCCACAATGCATATGTGCAGATTGTTATTGCAAATAGAGAACTACACATTGGTACCTCGATGGATACACACATACATATGCACACACATCCATTGACATTTTTATGCTTCCACCATTTTCATAGACATATGTGCACACTTCCTTGGTATGTACATATTTACAGACATGTTGATAAGGAAACAAACACATCCACAAAAATCTAGATATACCTGTGTGTTTTTCCTATTTTAGCCTATAATTAATAAATGTGTCCAAATTCATTTTCAGGAAAAAAATGATCTTTTCCATGTTCTATATTTCTTTAACAATTCCAATTCATTTCTTCTTTTATGGGGCCTTTTGCATAGTCACTTTAATGTTATAGCTTTTTTACTGACTGGCAGCATTACATCAGTCAGTATTTGTCACTAGAATTGATTATGGGTTGTATGTTTCCAAGATAAATTGTACAGAAATCCTGCTTAATCTCAAACCCTATTATTGTTTTAGTCATTTTTTTTGTTTCAATAGTCAATAGTACGGCCGAATTGTTGGACTATCCCAGAAAATGGTCCACGTGGGGCTTGCCAGCATCAATAATCTTATTTGCTCTCCTCTCCCCCTCCATGTCCTTCCCCTTACAGACTAAACTATTGACACAGTATGTTCTCAACTTGGCTAAATATGACCAGAACTATGACATCCGTGATCGTGCGCGCTTCATTCGCCAGCTCATTGTACCCACAGAGAAGAGTGGAGCCCTCAGCAAGTATGCTAAGAAACTGTTCCTCGCTCTCAAACCAGCACCTGTCCTTGAGTCTCCATTTAAAGGTATAAAAGCAAGTCTTCTTTGCTCAGAAACTTGAGAGAAATGAAAGCTGCACAGTTACACAGTCTTGAAATCACACTGAAACACACACAAAAATTATACAAACCTGTGCAGGAAATAGTTTTTCGTTTTCCTTTTTTGCTATTTTCCAATCTCGTATCTTTAGTTTTCGCTTTGTATCAACAAAAGACCATTAAAAAAAAGATAGGAATGCCATGAGTAATTTTTTTTTCAACTTCTATTACATTTTATATTCAGACCCCCGATAGAAAAGAGATAATCTCTTCTCAACGTATTGACTGATTTGGCAGATTTGCTAACACAGCCATTTTCTATCAGTTGTAACAGTTGCTCATAATTCAGTCTTGTCTGAACATAACTGATATACATGCACACGTGTTTAGGGTGACTAAGATTCTGTGTTTTTTTTATAATAATTTAGCTCCTACATATATAATAAAGTATATCAAAAGGTATATATACTTTTTTTTGTTGTTGTTGTTGGGCTGGTCACACACCAAAGAATTATTTAGAGACCCCAGAAAGTGTCCCAAGTTAACAGTGACAGAAGTGGGGTTGAACATCTGCTGTCCCATTTGGTCTAGTGTGCCCTACATTGTTGGAACTGTCAACTGATCAGTATTGGTTCTGTTAGTTTTAGCGCTCACTCTGATTGACTGTTCAGCAGACTGAATGAATGCATGAGGAGAGAGGCAGAAAACAAAGACTCCATCCAACATGGCACTCACCTCAGTTGTTGTCTTCGTCTCTAGAGTTAGTGTACATATTAACTGGTTTTCTGTTCACTGCTGCAGCAAATCTCAAGTGCTCTTTTGAAAAGCTACAAAAATAAATTACAATCAGACAGGTGTTATTGTCTGGGCTGAAGTGAATACACTAGGATTGCCAGAGGTTGTAACTCAGTAGAAGTAGTAGCTGTCCCAACCTGAGCAAATTTAGAAACAGCTGCAGTGGACATCCTTAATGAAGAGAGATCCTCTTTTGAGAATCACTAATTATTATTTTTATCTTTGAGTGGATGTGAGATATAATATTATATCAAGGAAGTTGATGGTCAATTCCATAAGTTTACTGTTTACTAGTTCAGGCCAGAAAGGGTTGGGGAGTCACATCTTTTAAATTTTTGTTGTTTTTTTCACTTCCTCCTAATGCACGGCAAATGTTTTTATTCAACATTTAAGAAATAAACAGTAGTAATGCTGTATATCCCATGTCAACAACTGTAGCTCACATGTCCTAGCTAGCAACTAGACGTGGTTATTTTCGTGTCTTACAAGTGCTTTTTCTTTTCGTTTTTGCTGCACAAAGCAATATGTAGAGACACAGCAGGTGACCTTATAGTTTTTCTGACATTAATTTTATGAGTGCAGTCTTCAGAGGACTGGCTAAATGCAATTTATACCAGCTGAAAAGAAAAAGTAATGCAGAGAAAGACAGGGCTACCCCTTGGGATCTTATTGGACTGGCAGAAAGAGCAATGGATCACAAGTCAGCTCATGACCTGTTTTAAAACTAACTTTAAGCCCCTACCCAATTGCACCATCTCCAAGTTTTAATGATGGACTTATCGCCCGTTATTCCCTGCTGGAATAACATGATTGTTCTTCAAACCACCAATTTCATCATCAATAAGTCATTCTTTATGACACTAGGCAGATAAACAATAACTACAAAGAACGTTTTGCAGAGACCAAACAAACTGATGCTAAGCTAGGTACTGGATATAGATGAGCAGCCTGCCTGATTGGGGAAAGAGTAATCCCCCTATCATCCTTCCTTTCTTGGTGCATACTTGCTCTCTCTCCTCCATACACCTTCTGACCTCATGAAGACTAATTCATTTGTAAACAGAATATGTTATTTGGTGGCACAGGCACTCACTTCTTTTAGCACACCTATATTTCCAAATCTTTGTAGTGCCTCTCAGATGGCACACCCCTTTTACTGTGGAGCCCACATCCAGAGAACAGAAATCATATATTTGTGAGTTTATGGTTAAACCAGTCATTTGCATGCATATATGCTTTGAAATCAGTCTGGAAGAAAGACTTGGGCATCACCTTAAGAGAAGCAGTGAATAGGTGATCAGAGAGGTGTACATTCATTGTGTTTATGTATTAGACATGATCCCCTTTGATTCAAGGTCTTGCACCATCTTCATCTCTCAAAGGTCAGGCTGTCATAAGAAATAATGAAGATACAATAGTCTTTGTGCATGCCAACAGATCTCCATTTATGATTCTCGCTTCTTTGTGCTTTTGCAGATCGAGACCACTTCCAGCTGGGTTCATTGTCCCACCTGCTGAATGCCAAGGCTGGGGGCTACCAGGAGTTGCCTGACTGGCCTGAATCCGCCCCTGATCCCTCCGTGCGCAACGTGGAGGTGAAGGAGTCTGTGCGTGCAGTGGGAACAGTAATATACAGAGACACAGGGGCATTCTGGGATCACCAGGGGCCTAAAAAGATGGAGGGGAGCGAGGGTTGCTCCTTTCCCAAAGCAGTGCTTCAGAGGGGTTGGACAGAGTTACCACAGCTGCACATCCAATATATTCCTTACTCCAATATAACATGGTTTTCTCTTTCACCGACCATCATTCATTCACTTAGAACTCATTAGCATTAACAGCTCACCATGGACATGCATCCTTTTTGGCCTCCATAATCTGCCAAATAGATGCTTAACAGCTCCCCCCTCCATGGAGGAGAATGAGCCACAAGGAGAAAAGAGGATTCTTTACTCATCAGTTAGACACTATATTTATCTGGGTAAACAACTAAAGCATTATAAAACCATTCAGTGATAACAAGCTCCTCTCATCCTCTGTGCTGCACATGCTTCGATCGAGCAGCAGCTTACTCGCCCCATCCACATCGTTCCTCACAGCTGTTTGAGCCAATAGCACATGTTATATGAAGGGAACAGACTTGGGTGTAAAGGCGGCCACCTGAAGTAGTACTAATATTAATATTTAGCTGCAGCCACTAGTTGATATAAAGCGTCCATAATCAACGTATTCAACTTTTTAATTCTCAAAATTGTCAAGCAAAAATACAAACTCTTTGTAAGAAGATTCACTTTCACAGACAATTATCAGATCTCCTAAATCCCTCCTCGTCTTCTCCATCCCATTCACCCCATGTGCCATCGGTGCAGCAGTGTGTTTTTAAGCGAAGACATAAAATCAAAACCTGAGTGTGTCACAACACTTGAAGCTTGATTTTCAAGTTTCAAGAGTGACCTTAGGGCTTGATTTTATTGTCACGTGTGTTGACTAACTTAACTTGTGACGCAGATTTCAAGATGAGGCCACAGGTCCAATTTATGTCCCCTTGATTGGTGTGAAAGAAAATGCAAGGTTCTATAAAACACCAGAGGTTTAGCACATATTCGTCTACTAAATAAGCAAATAAGTTATTTTCTGAGGATTCTTCAATTTCTCAGCAGGTTTTCTCCTACAGAAGTTGGCAATTTAAAGCCATGTGTATAAACAGGCTTTTCAGAGTGATTTTGTATTATGTGGAAATGCAGCTGTTGGCAGATGCTCTATAGAAAACCTTCCTGCTGGACTTATAAAGGTTCTAGCAGCTGATTGATTTCCTGGCAACATACATTATTACTCATACTAGGTTTGAAATAAAACTACCCTTTCCACTTGTAGTGTAGACCAGCAGGAATATTTGACCAGCAGCTCCTGGCTGCTACTTACCATCTTAATTCATATGGAGGCAGTGCATAAAATCTTTGAATCAAAAGATGATTATTTTTCTTTTGCACATTATTTTATGTAAATAATGTAGCTAAAATACAGGTGTTTATTTCTAAAAGCAACCTCAAAGTATGTAAAATGAACTAAAAATGTCAGGTAGGAAATAGTCTAAAACCAGTATTATTGTGCTGTGAAAGACGGCCGGTGTTTTGATGTAGTATTCATGCTTTTTAGCTGGGAACAAAGTAAGGAAAACATCAGTGTGGTCCTTGAAGCAGCATTTCAGTAGCTCAACAGTTTCACTGGGTGAATATGAAACTAAGTATCCCATTACATCCTCTCATGTTGAGGCTGTTAAAGCTAGTCAGTAAATTATCTGACAGGCTCTTTTCTTTTTGCACACTGTACACCTCCACAGACAGAGGAGGTTATAACCACCGGCGAGGGGCGGATTGGCCTGCTAGGAGACTGGCGAGAGGTGTCCCTCCCCTCTTGGAGTGCAGTGATGTTTGTTTTCTTGACTGCTTTCTCCTTTTTTTATATTTCAAGTTTCTTTCTGATTGTCATACAATGTGGTCACTTCTGATGCTGATACTGATACTATGAGATTAACATCAGTAAATTCTCAGCCAGTTAAAATGAAGCTTCTGCATTTGTCTCAAGAAGAATAGACTTACAAAGTACATTCTCAGCTCAAGGTCTGCTTACTCACTTGTGATACCCTCAACCATAACCCAGGACTTCTGGGTTCAGGACTCTTTAATATCAGGTGAGAAATTAAAGTGACAGTGGGTTTCATGCAAGAGCATTTTTGTATCCTTGTATCCTTAAACCTCTCTTCCTTTTTGTTTGTAGAGCTTCTTATTAGATGTATCCTAAGATGGATTCACCAAAATCATCTACTTGCTTATGGGGATTCACAGTTAGGTGACCTAATAAATTACCATAAAATGTGACACGTAGGCAGTGTTGAGTGCAATGTTACAAGTTAGTTAAACCATTTATAGAAAGTTGCAGTGTAATTTATACATTATATATGTATATATATATATATGCATTACTAAAAGTAGTCTTCTAGCACTAATGGGTCTCACACAAAGGATTTTCCTTCTATCAGTGATCTTTGCTGCAGTGTGGCAAGTGAAAAGCTAAGCTGAAAAAACCTCATTAAATTGATGAAATGCAAGATGCACAAGATGATCTGGTGAACAGAATCTTAGGCGCTTGCAGGAGGCTTAAACCATACTCACAGCCTAATAACAGACGTTTCCAGCAGTGAGAACAAGAAGTGATGTTAGCGTTTATAACAACAAAAAGCTTTAATGACAGCAGTTTTATGAAAGGTGGAGCGTACGTAATAAAATGTTACAAAACAAATGAGTAAGTCGGCCTTGCGTAGAGATTGTTTTCCAGCTGACAGTTTCTGTCTCCCCTCTGCACCTCACTGGTCTTTCATGAAATTTGTTACACTATTTGTGTCACAAATGCTGTTTGATTGTGTGTGATGTGCCTTTATCTTTGTGCTGTTGCAGCTGAGCCACTCCTCATCACCATCATTTAATCCATGCTGGCACGCTGTGCTTTGTTGCTGGTGAAGATGTTCACACTAAATGCTTTTTCCTGTATTTTTTGTGAATATGCATTGAATGTTGATCATTTACTGTTAATTTCTTCACTATTTAACTTTATTATATGTAAGCTAGTATATACAGTTGTATATACAGTAGTGATATGTAAGTGATAGTTATATTGGAGTGCTTGATTTGACAGTTTTCTATAATTAGCTTGTAGCATCATATTAATCAAATATTGTGTCATGATGAGATTTGGGGTTTAGTTTTTTGTCTCTGTTATTTACAAAATGTTCTCACACCTTCTAATTTGTAAACCCTTGAACTTTCCTGTTTCTCTTGCTTTCTTGACTTTTTTTTTTCTTTAAAAAATTGTTTCCTTTTTCCTCATCTGCATCCCAATCTTTTTCTTTTCTACGTCTGCCAGGTTTTTGCGCTGCTTGAAAGAGTCACAACATTAACGAGTGTGAGTCAGTAAGCGGCAAAGAGCCACACGTCCTTGAGCTTCAACCCACATAGCAGCAAACATTAAAAAAAGACAAAAAATCCCAAGTGCTTTTAACACCCTGCGTAATGTAGTTGCTGTTGTGTGCTTAGCTGAGCCAAAGCCACCTGAAACACAGCACCCTCTTCCTCTGTCTTGACCATTAAAGAAGTGATTCTTTTAGCAGGATATGTAGATGCATTAGCAGCATTTTGGCTTTTAAATAGGGTTGGGAGATGTCCACGTTCATTACCAACTGGTTCTTGTTAATGAGTCTGGTCATAAAAAGAGCAGATTGCTTCTTTTTGTAAAGTGTGGGGATATAGCTGATTCTCCTCAAAGGCATCACTTCTCTTAATGGAACTGCTCTCAGTATTAAAATAACCATTTCTGCAACTGGTCATGAAGGCAACACCTGGTGCTCAAGTCTCTCTGTGCAGAAAAAAACCCCAGCTTCATACAAGCGTTAGTATCTGAGTTCTCTGATTGGCAGATCTAAAAGCAGATCTGCAGCGAATGCTGGCTTCATTTGGCTGCATCATACCCAGGCAGAGGCATTCATGGCCACGCTACTGTAATCTGCCCATGTTTTTGCTTCTTGCTGAGAAGCTTTTCATTGAGCTGGTTGATCAGTTTAAACTCTCTTCCCTCTGCCAGGTGCCTGAATGGACCAAATGCAGCAGCCGCGAGAAGAGGAAGGAAAAGAAAGTAGAGAAGCCCTTCTACTCTGACTCAGAGGGCGAGTCTGGGCCAACAGAGTCGGCTGACAGTGGTAACTCTGCGGGAAATTTGTCCACTACAAATTATGCTTTTGTCCATGTGATTTTTGCTGAGAATTGGTGTAAATACAGATGGCTAGAGAGTAAAAATGAGACATTAGAAAAAAAAAATGACACAAGAAAAGTTTAATTTATTTATCATTAGTAAGGGTAAGAAAAAGAATTTAAAAAATATTTACTTGCTTCAGTATCCAGTTAAGCATATCATACAAAATGACAATTTTGCGTTTTAGTATTTATGTTAGTATCAACGTTATATGATTCTTTCCTGTCAGGATCTGGTAGGGCCTTCTTGTGAAGAAATAACATCAACAAAACAATCCCAGAATTGATTAATTCTGATTATCAGCCTAGAGATTTTTAGCTCATTTTTCCAAATGCATTACCTTCAGTTTTGGGACGTGGGTGGGTTTCTTCATATGTGCTGACCATTCCAAAATGTTAAGCTAAGTCCTTTAACCATTCTTTGCTAGAACCACTGATGTGTGTAGTGTTATTGGCTCACAGATACCCTAATATCTCCTCTCAGACTTATTCAGTGATGGAAAGCTGTCCTCAGCCATATGCAGCAAAACTGGTTCAAACCATGATACTACCACCACTATGTTTCACAAGTTGGAATAAGACACTTATGACTACAGAATCATGCATCACTAACACGCCTTGGATCTGTAACACAGGCAAATTTACAACCTTTTGTTGCTTGCCAACAAAAGGTTGTGTTATTCTGGTGGTAGACATTTATGAGCTGCTTTACAATTAAAAGACATTTAGCTGCCTAGATGTTACCCTTGTTTTGTTTTTTTTTATCTGTCAGTGAGGTTTGTTTCTGCTGCCACTCCTATGGAGGGTAACAACAGTCTTTGGTTTCCTACATGTCTTCTTTAAAGAAAATTTTAAAACTTTTTCCAGGCTAATGAGCATCAACAACTCTTTTCTAGAAATTCCTCTAACCTGATTGTAATCCACTGACTGAACAAGCCTGGCTTAAATTTTACCTTCAAATTTACTGCTTATCTTGGAGGTTCATATACTTTTGACACATGTTATTTTGATGGTACTGATAACCTCAGTGCCTTAATCCTAAGAGGATCGCTAATGTTTAAGCGCCACTGTAGTTTTTTTGTTAAATGTACACTTACAAAAGAAAAGATGTGAAACTTTATACAAACATACAAAAGGAAAAAAACACAAATAAAAATAAAAAATGTGCATATACTGTACGGGATTTTAGAGGATGAGAGAAAGTGGTGAAAAAAAGAGATACACAGTACCAGTCAAAAGCTGGGACTAATTTACTCTTTCAAACTGAAGGAATACATGTGTACAACCACCATGATGAAAGACATATGATGCATGGTAAAATAGCTTGTTTGGGTGGATTATTCCCTTTCTGTTTGTCTGTTTAGTATAACTGTAGTTGTAATGAAACTATAATTTACATTTGGCAAGGAAATGGGGAAAAAAGGAATTGGAAAAAAAGACTACCCTGGATTGCATTAAACACCTCAAAGTCATCTGGTTGTAAAATATTTCTCACTCTTTCTGTGGCATCTCACAACCAACAGGACTTGTAATGAATTTACACTGTTAGAGGTGTGGCAGACTACAGTTTTGGTCCTGTGGGACAGAATGTGCTCATAATATCTGTCTGTAGTTCTGTTTTCTCTTTTCTCTTTTGATGCATATGAGCCTTATGTGAGATTAAGTAGACAGAAAGTCTGATAGTGTTGCTTTAAGGTGCTGCTTGATCTTGATCTTTTTTGTGACTTTTTGATCTCTTTTGTGAAAATATGTCTGCAACATCAATTATACAAAAGGTAATAAAAATGTAATCTCCCTCTCTTGTGTGAGTTATAGAAAACCTTTGATGGTTAAATAGAAGAGTTACTTTTTAAAATGACTTGAATTTTATTAACTTAAACTTCTTCCTGTTTACATGATGTTTATTTTAAACTTCCTGTGTAACCTAACTGACCCACTCGCCCTGTAACCACAACCTTTCCCTCCGCAGAGTCGGACTCCAGCAGTGGCTTGGAAAGCGGCAGCGGTAGCGAGGAGAGCCGGTCTGGTTCGGAGAGCAAAGACAGCGAGGAAGGCTCTGAGTCGGATGATGAGGAAGAAGATGAGGAGGAGAAGGAGAAGAAGAAAAAGAAAAAAGAGTTTAAAAAGCCAGTGCAAGAAAGTATGAGGTACTGGAAACTTATTCATTGTTTGATATTTTGCAGTTTTTTAGTTATCTGCAGTCACTGCTCCGATGCCTTTGAACTTTACTCTCTTTTTACAGCGAACAGAGCAGTGAAGAAGAAGACAGGAAGCACGAGAGAAAAAGTAAACAGCGAAAGAGCAACTCAGAGTCTGAATCTGAAGAAGAGGAGAGCGAGTCTGAAAGCAGCCAGTCAGAGTCTGGAGACTCAGACTCTGAGACAGAGGTCAAAAAGAAAAAGAAGGTACTGATTATATGTCCTTGTTTACATTTAACACCGGTGTAAATACAGATATAATCCAAGGGAGCATTGTATTTAATTTAAAGACCAAAGTGTAATGCCTGACTTTATGGACAGCAGAAATGGGCCCTAGTTGCACATAGTTACATCAAGAGATTGCAGGTATTCATGGCAGTTTTACCTGCTCTCGTTTCAGGTAGCTGAATCTAAACCTCCCTCCAAACCTGTCAACAAAGATAACAAGAAAGAAAAAAAAGAAATGTCTCTGCTTGACCTTGACGATTGTAAGTTTACCAAGATGTAACAACGTAAAGTGAAATCACCAGAGTATTCAATCATCAATTTTCCTACAAAAGCTAAGGTAATGAATGTCACATTGCATCTTTTTTCCCAGTTGAACCTGCTCCTTCCCCTCAAGTCACACCAGTAAACACCTTCCTGTCCAACAGCCTTGTGACTGACCTGAAGGGATTGTCTTTGTCTGACTCTGTCCTCTCGCCAGCAGTAAGCACCTCCTGTTAAATAAGAAAAAACAAAATTGATTTGACTGAAAGTTTGTTTATTTATTTATTGATTTATTTATTTAACAGACGATCGCTCCCTCCAGCACACTGAAGAGTTACGAGCTGCTGCACCGCATCACGGGGGAGGGCCTGTCGGTGGAGTACTGCTTCAGCCGGCAGCCATTTAGCCCCGATGCCAACATGGTGGCAGTACAGATGCAGTTCACAAACAACTCCACTTCTGACACCAAGAACCTGCACACGGAGGATGTGAAACTCCAGTCAGGGATGAGGGTCAAAGAGTTCCCAGAAATTGGTGAGTGTTTAGCAGCATGCACTGTTTTCTACTGTTATTATTTACAAATCAAACATTTCCAGCCCTGTGGCCTGCGGCACTTCTACATATAACAGATGAAACCAAACTTTTGGATATAAAATAATAAGCATTGTGATGAGTTAAATGACAATGTGAAGGATTAAAGTGCTGAGGGCATGATGATACAGAGGATTTCTACTTAGATTAGATTATTCTTAGATGTCCCCCAACCATTTACAGTTTATTTCAGTGATCTGAAATTGAAAGAAGTACTTTGGTTTCATATTGAGAGGAACATAAAGTGTCCCATTTTACATCTGGAGACTTCAAAATGTCTCAACAACGCATTGTTCTCAAATCCAGATTGACTTTGAAGAGGATGTAGCATCTCTGTAGGTCAAGCTAGCAAAGATTTAGTTTTAGGTTTAGTTTTGATTGTGCTTTTTTTTCTCTCTGTGTGTCTGCAGAGTTGCTGCCAGCAGGCGAGACGGCTACAGCAGTGATGGGCATCGATTTCTGTGACTCAACGCAAGCAGCTAATTTCCAGCTGTGGTAAGAGGAATATCTGTGTTTCCAAAGTGTGAACTCTCTGAGCTTTTCTGTAATTCAACAAAGTGAAAACGGAAACCGCGCTCATACTGGTATTAACATGACTAATACATTTCTTCAAGTCACTTCATTGGGCTTCAGCTAGTCATGTTTCCACTAAATATTTTTGATCTGCAATTTTAAAACACATGAGAGAAAATTAATGAAAATGTCAAGTTTACATAAAACTCCCTCCATTTTTAACTTAAATGCCATATTTGACTTGAGATAGGTTTTTTCTTTTTTCAGAAGAAGTTGCAATGCACTGCAAATAAGTCCAGTCATACAGTACGTGTTACATATTACAGATCACAGAATGATCAGCTCTCCTTTCTCGTATGCATTTGAAAAAAAAAATTAATGAAGGACTCCATTTTTCTTTTGCATATGGCCAAACAATTGGTTTTAAATATTTCTCCATCCTCAAAGCTTTGTATCACTGGAAATTACAAGTCTCTGACTTTACTGCCACCTGCTGACAAAATATATAGTCCAGCGATTCACAATAAACCATGCACACGTCTCTGATGTTTGTTTAATAATGTTGATGTGCTGAAGAGAACATTTGGGGTTTCTATTCTTCTTTATATTTTGCAGACAGATGACCATGACACATTGGGTATCCTCATTTTGAGCTTTCTGACTTTGAGAAAACAGTCATAACCAGCAGCCAATCTGTTATTATACCAAGAGTCTCTGTGTTACATAAAACAGTACTGAGTAATGAGGAGAAGTAATACAGGTCAGTAGTCCCTGAAGCTGCTGTTTCTTATTTTATAGTACTCACACCAGGAAGTTCTTTGTGTCGATCCAGCCACCGGTTGGCGAGTTGATGAGGCCCGTCTTCCTGACAGAAAATGAGTTTAAAAAGGAACAAGGTTGGTAACAAGACAACAATAAACAGTTATTTAATGTCTTAAACACATCACAGCAAGTCAAGAGTTAGTTATGATCCATTACACCTAGCAGAAAATTTCCCTTTTAGCTGATACATTATTGTTATGAGATCATGGTTTTGGCATATTTCTGCTTTGAATACGCTGCAACGCTCAAACCACCAGCGACATTAACGATGTGTGACACTGTTATTGTAAAGTACAGTTTAGGTAAACATTCAAATGTGAAGGTGTGGTCGAGCACATTAGTCATTTTTACCTTTGAGTTGTCACTTTTAAGAAAATCAATACTGTATAATAATCTTTAAATATTGCTCAGTTATCTGGGAAAAATGTGCATTTACAAAGTGAAGAAAATCTCTTTTGTAACAAACCACAAGTTTGATAGTCAGCATCTGATAGAGCAACTACAGAGAGCAGCTACCAGCATGTCTCTGGTTCTGATGTGCACTTTCCATCATGAATAACACTGAGGCTGTTTTGGGCTCTAACAAACGCGCAATAACTCTTAAAACGTGTCATATGCTCGGTTCCTCCCTCTTCATACTGTCCCCAATAGAGCAGCTTTTACAGAATTTAGGTAAGTTGGCTTTGATAGATTTGTTGTTCCCAGCCTCATTTGTGCCCACCTGCCTTATAGCGACCCTCAGCCTCACACTCCCATGCCCCCCACCACCTCCTCAGACTCCATCCCACACCCTGCCTCACTAGTTAACCCCTAATTGCATCTCCAGGTCTGCAGCTGCAGACAGACTTACCTGTGCCAACCTGCCGCTCTGCACTACCGCTCCTTCACCAGGTATGACTGGAAATGCTTATCCACTGAGCCCAATTCACTCTTTGAGCACCATAGGAATGAAAAATACATCTGCTTCACAGCAGCTTCAATTGTCTGCGTTCAGACCACTGATCATGCTTGAAATCTGACAAGCAGTCTGCTGTTAGTCCAGTTTCATGAGCACTGATTTGTTTTGCAGGTCAAAAGTGGACTTGGCATCTAAGACCACAGGTTTTATTTATTTAAGTGGTAATATTTACACTTGAATTTGTCATATTAAGGCTGCAGCAAAGTATGTTTTCTATCTGAAGTTCATATTTTGTGTTTTTGCTAAATGAATAATCAATTTAGTTTAGTGTTTATTGCCTTTGTGAATGTGACCTAAGAAAATTAAGCTTTAGCCCTTCTTTCACTAAAATGTTCCTGCACCTCATGGCAGCACAACTGGTCTCAAGTGGATCAGAAATGTTCTGCTTGGCTTGTGCTCATCTGTAAAGATTAGGCAATCAACCAAGCATCTAAAACAAGGCTTGCTTTTAATAGTCATACTATGGAGAAAGACAAAAACTATAATTTAGTTTATCACAATATACAAATGCAGCATCTAAAAAATGGCAGGATGTCTTGCTTCAGCCTGTGGCCGTCAAGACCTTCTGGCTTCTCTGCTTGCATAAGGGAAATGTTAATTATTTGTTGCCATACAAATAATTAAATTAAATTAAATTAAATTAAATTAAATTAAATTAAATTAAATTAAATTAAATTAAATTAAATTAAAT
>JBAMHW010000010.1:14825946-14838993 GCA_037177495.1 Rhadinocentrus ornatus
ATTAAATTAAATTAAATTAAATTAAATTAAATTAAATTAAATTAAATTAAATTAAATTAAATTAAATTAAATTGATAGATATTTTCATTTTCTATTAAAATGGTAAAACAAAGTTATGACTACTGTACATAAATATACGGTCAAAAAAATTTATACAATGACAAGTTCAACTGGAAATTAAAGTACTTTTATTAGAAGAGATCACAGTGAATGTGTTTGTGAAAATGAGCTATTAATGATTTTATAATCTCTCAGATTATTAGTATGAAACCAATTTCTCACACTTAGTAAAATGTGAGAAATTAGTGATGTGTGGTAAACTAACATCTTTTTCTTGATGTCCAAAATTTTCAGTAACTGGCACATCTTAGCATTATCAAGGATGTAACACATTGTTAAATTTCTACCTGGATGTCCGGGTGCCTTTTGACCAGTAAATCAAACCACACTGTTCCATGGTGGTAGGTGTTCTCTTACACCAGAGAGCTGTGGTTCAGAAAAAGCTTTTAGTTGGAAAAAATTATGTAATTTTAAAAAGATGTTTCTCTATATGCTACAACACACCAAACAAAAATCACTCATTAAGAGGCTTGTGCAGAACTTTTCATTTTAATGAGGTGTGCTGTAGTAGGGACCCTTTAAAAGCTGCAGGGCAGTTGCTTATGATGACTGGAGTTGGAGATCCCGGCATTTGTGCAAAAATAGGCATCTTTATTAATTTAACTACTGTGTTCAGTGGGAAGCATCAGTGCATTCCAGTTTATAGCAAACTTTTCAAATCTTTGCTGTTTTGAGTACTACACCAATCCTAAAAGACTTTAGGAGATGCTTGTGGTGATGTATATACAGTATGTGGGTGTATATTATACTGTATATGTCTGAAGCTGATAGAAATGCAGTTTTTTGTTTGTTTTTGTTTATTTTCAAGTCACTAGCATCTTGTTGTTGATATAAGCAGAACCCAAAAAGATAACTTGTTCTTTTTATAAATGTTTTCTCTGGTGGGAGTGATAACCAACTTTAGATTTTTTTTCCTGATTTTCCACAACTTTGCTCACACTCCTGCAGGTCAGCTGATGGGAATGAATGAGATCACAGAGAAGCTAACTCTGGACATCAAGTGTCGGAATGAACACGCCGTCATGCAGAGAGTGACCACCGCTGCCCACCTCAGCAGAGTCCCATGTGGATCGGACAAAGAGTGCAGGTGAGACAGAGGAAGAAATTCTTCACCGCTGTTGTTAATTCTAAGTCGTGCTGTTGAAATGTTGGATGTCTGCTGGAAAGGATGTGGGATCTTTTGGAACAACATGTTTTCATTTCAGGTGTCAAGAAATGTAGATAACAGTTATGGCATATATGTCCCCAACACCTGACACGGACCATTTTTTATTTTGGATAACATCTGAGCAATTATAGTTTAATTTCTATGGTCGGCCCAGTAAAATAACAACCTAATTACCTACAAACAATTAAAACTCCACATTCCTCTCTTTGTTTAAGTGTAAAGATAAACAAATACCTTGTTGAGATTTTCACATTTAATAAACTATGTTTTTAAAAAATTCATGAATAACCTGAAATTTCTTGAGTAAAATAAGGACAGTTTAAACAATATTTTGCCTGTTAGCCTTTAGTATAATTTTGTTATTTTATTTTATATCTATTTTATTTGATACTGAAAAATACAGTATTTCCCATCATGATTAGAGTAACTTTTCAAGGTCTAGAAGTTATTTTTAAGGTACATACATGTACCTTTTCACATCTCTGTAGTAATCCTGACCACCTGAACTGACTTACATCAAAATACAAACTGAAGTCAGATCTATTATGTAGGAAATATTTGAAATATAAAACAAGCTATCCCTATTGTGAGACTTCTTTGACAAATCCAAAACCAGGAAGTCACATAATTAAATCATACTCTGTTTAAATTATTATTCTCAAGCCCCTTGTTTTAAGTAGTTAAAGTTTAACAGATCATTGAGGTGAATAATGGTTCATGCATTTTTCCACCTGAACAACATCCTGTTGATGTGTGTGTGTTTTCCTTTATGGCTTCATCTTTACTTCCAATCTTTGCTGCTTTGACCTCAGTCCTCCTGTTCCTCCTCCTGATCATCCTATCCACAGGTTTGCTGGCAGGACGGTGACCAGCGGCAGCTTGGTGCTGGTCACTGTCGCAACCAAAGAGGAGGGTGCTGCTCAGCTGACAGTCAACTGTGAGAAAATGGTGATTGGCACCATGCTGGTGAAAGACATCCTTCTTGCTCTAACACAGTGATCAAGCTTTAAACTACGCTGCCTCACTCCAGCCGTCTCACAGATATTGTCCTCATCTCGTCACTGTCCCATTTCCTGTGTTCTCCTACAGGTCGTATCAGAGGAAGCTTCCGGTGCTTTGTGTTGAATAACCCAAAATGTGTAGAAATTACTACTAGAAACATGTCCTCCATTTTTGAAGATCTAATGGGTCACTGATCAGACTGCTTAAAGTTGTGGATGCAGTTAAAATAAATATACAATATATCCCCTTAAAACAGATTTGTGGGTATAAAAAAAAGTTCTAAAATAAGTATATTTAGACATGAGTCATTCAAGGATACTACATATAAACAGCTTACTCAAGCATATCACTGCATATTGGTACAGCAACTTGTATTACAATTCTACTACAAGGTGTGGTGTCATGTTTTAAAGTAATATTCCTGGGTGTTGGCCTTAAAAAGACATGAATTAGCTAGTTTTAAATATTTAAAATTAAACTTGAAATCTTCACAAAGCAAATTGTAATCAACAGTCTAAAAAACAAGTCAACAATGTGTGCAATCAAATTTCTCCTTATTGGAAGATTACCCAAACTCACTTAAAACTTTAGTTCCTAAAAGTACATTTTGCCATATTTAATTAAATTAATGTAACATGTTAATGAGTGAGCATTAAAAAAAGTTAATTTAGCTACTTTTGGACAGTCAAGTTAGCAGTTTACTTCTGTTTTGCCTCTCTGTTTAGCTAACCAGCTAACTTGCTGTTAGCTTTAGCTGACAGATGGTATCAATGGTCTTATTTGACCTTTGACAACATAGAGTAAAACATTTATAAAAAATATTAAAGTATAATTTTGGTTTGGAATCAAGTTGCCTTTACATAAACTTACAGTGGTCTAAATACTGGGATTCAGCTTTTTCTTTCTTATTATTTTTTATTTATTATTTGTTTTTTTGGCAGTTCATTCATTTCTGTAAGCTTTTTCTTACATGGTAAATTTATCTTAATGCAGATGAAGATTTTTTATTTTTTTTTTGAAAACCTATAGATTAGATTTGAACATCGGTAATAATACTGTTGAATATATTAAAGTGACACTTTAAACTCATTTGCAAGAAAAAAACTTTACAGGACATTCATTACATCATCTTGTTTTCAGGTCAAAAGTCATTCAGCTTTCTTCTTATGAACCATCAAGTGTCAACCACCTGTACATTTCTGAAATTATCAGTCATTTATACTGATGGAAAATGTAGCAGTCAGGTATACAAGGAGCATATTACAATAAGACTTGAGCAGTTGTGGAGGAACTTTATTTACTGTTTAAACCTGTTTTTCCATCTGCCATTGAACCTGACATGGCAGCATAATCATAATGAGAAATGTAAAGATGAAGAAATCATACAGATTGTAAACATCCAACAAAGAAGAGCCTGCTTTCACAGAAACCACTGGGGGAAAAACATAACTTTTGTCTGGTCATTCCTTTGATCTGCAGCGGCTTTCAAATAGCAAGAACACGCTTTATCATACCCTGTGTGTGGTTGTGAAATGTAATCCTGAGGTATTACAAGTTTATTTATTGTACAAATAAAAGTGCAAATGAAATAATGTGTACTGTGTTATATTCTGCTGATCAACCACATGAACATATATCTTCAGTTTGGAAACCTGCTGTATTTATCAGCTTGGACATGCATCTGTGTCCAGCTTAACATCTGATTTTGACACCACGGCTTCGTTCACACTGCAGATCTTAATGCTCAACTCTTAATTTTTTACCGAGATTATTTTGTTGTGGGATGGACTAGCTACCTGTTCAGTGTGTACCCTGCCTTTTGCCTGATAATTGCTGGAATGGGATTCAGTTTTCCCACAACACTGACCTGGACTAAGAAGTATAGAAAAAGAATGATGTTCACATTATTTAAATTTGACCGTCATTTACCTTATTGACCCACATGTGCAGAAGGTGCTGTAGTGCCCAAACAAAGCCAGTACTGCTGTTTTAAAGCTCAGAGGGTTCTCACTCCACATACAGAATAGTTTGTCCATTCAGAGACACCATAGTAAAAATAGTGGCACAAATATGGTAGTTGTCATTCATGTGTTTGGACCCACAGCAAGTAGTTAATAGTGTATTCTAAGAGAATAAAAGTATTTTAGTAAAGTGATTCAATACATAACATTTTTCTATTACTAACCTTTGATTTAGTTACACAGTGCACCTTGAAATCAGAGTTTTAGCAGCTATTAAAAAAAAAAAAAAAAGGATCAACAGACACATTTTTAAGTCAAACTTTATTTTTCCTGATTTGGCCATTGGCTGCAAGTTCAGGGTTAAAAGAGACATTTAATCAGTGCTGTCACCCCTTTATCTGATTGTGTCAAATACTAAAAGCTTGTCTCCATCTTTCACAATTAAAATAAAAATAATGCCACATTTAGTTGATATCCCAAGTTTTCTTGGGACTTTAACTACCAACACAGGAACCAAATCCTTGTGTTCAGTAAATGCGTAGTGATCTGACACACAGCTCTGATCAAATTTATTATTTAGAGAAAACACTTTACAAAAACATGATGGAATTAAAAGTCCATTAAAATTAAAATTATTGTAAACTGAAATGTGTATCTTTGGTTTTACACTGGAATGAACCAAACTTGTTTGATTTAGTTTGTGCAGCAAATTTTTTTTTTACATTAGTGTCAGAAGGACTTTGCTGCTCTGTGATTCTTAAAAACAATCAAGAGAAAAAGCTCTTTAGGCTGAAATGATAGTGAAAACATGATCTGGGTAAAGTGATGCACATGAGCTGTTTTTTCTTGCCACATTTTAATAACATAAGATCAGACATGGCACATCAACACATGAAGCATCTCCCATTATGATTTTGTGTGGCAAAAACAAAAATCCAATAACTTAAGAAAACTTTAATATTAGTTTTTCACTTTGAGGATCTGATTTTTGCCAAATGGAAACTTTTAAAAAGTTTTTCTTGACAAATATTTTAGTCCTCATGATCTCACTTCACATAGCTAACTTGCACATCTGTCTCTGACTTCCATCAAAATGTCAAAAAATGTTTTCTTTACCATTTTCTCTCGTTGGCATTTTAAATGAGGCAGCATAAGGCACAGAGAGATGGCAGAAGGTACTAGAAATGTCACAAATGTAAAGGTTACTAGAACTTTAAAGGTGGCAGACCCCCAACCTGATTCCATGAGGATGTCTAGAGGACATTTTTTGATTAACTTATTTGTCTAAGATAAATATGACGATCAAGTGAGCTCTGTCTGTCTGGTTTGTGGGAGCAGAAGAGCCACCAGTCCTCCGGTCAGCAGCAGGGCCGACACCAGCAGGATGGGAATGGCACAGTTTGTGTCTACCAACTTTCCAAAGATGATGTTTCCCATGATAGCTGCCACTCGGCCTACTCCTGTGAAGAAACCAAGAGCAGAAGACCTGAAAGAAAACAAGCAGGAGATGAAGCTGTGTGAGCTCATGTGGTTGCAGAGACCTATTTTATTCATTTTAATGACACATTTTGGTTTATTAAAAAGATTTCTTAACTGAAATTGCTTTACTTGAAACAATTTAAATAACCTAACTAAGTTTTGAGAAGAGTTACCGTAGCTGGGTCGGATAGAGCTCGGTCCCCACCACATCCAGGGCGTTCCAGGCGATCACAGAAACCCCGCTAAAGACACAGGACAGGCCCAGACTCTGAGCTTTGGTCTGAACCATGTATATAAGGAAGACGCTTAAACTGGACACCATCAGACTGCCGGCTGGAGGACACAACAAACAGGGAGACAAATATTTTCCAGCATTTGTTCATGATTGAATGAAAAGAGGAGCTCAGAGAGGGGCTGCTAAAGAAAAACAATGCTTGAAATGAAATTTGAGACGGTAAATGATGCTGCATGGGAGACAGACTCACAAAGCAGTGCCTTTCCTCCAGTGCTGTCCATCATGAGGATGGTGAAGATGTTGCCTGGTAGGTTCGACGCGGCGATGACGAAACCTTCGATGTACACTGTGGAGTGAGACACATAAGAAGGTAAGCAAGAACAGTGAGAGGATACTTCATATGTTGCAAGCCTTGGGGGTAAGAGTTTTTCCCTATTTTAAAGGGAAGTACATGTTGGAAAACTGATATGGTTATTTGAAAAAGTGGAAACGTTTTCTCAACATATTTGGAAATGTTATTATTTGTTTCTCACTGACAGCGTTTACACAAAAACAAAAAAACTTTATATTGAAAGACCTAAAAAGGGAAATTTGCAGTGACCAACAAAACAAATAGATGAATCACACTGAAAAGTAACTATCCAGTCCATTGCAACTGCATTATGACAAACTGAACTGAATCTAGCTGAAATAGTGTACTTTCACCTGTAAATGATTTTTGTTGTAATTTATGTTGATTAATTAGCAAAAGTTAACAGAAAAAAAAAAAAAAAAAAATCTCAACTTTCAAATCCATAAGTCAGAGGTTCTGGATCAGTTGGTGATGGTTTTGGCCTTTGCAGGGTCACATGGAACTTGTGTTATGTTAGTATATGATACTCAAGGCTTGTCCTATTTGCAAAAGATTTAAAAAGGAAAAAAAAGAAGAAAAAAGCGCATCTGTGGGTACAACTCCAGTTTTAAATAACAGTCTAAATAGATCAGCTTTGTATCCCAACCTTTCAACACCCACTCAGAATAATAAGGCATAAAAGGTCCCATCAGATTAACATGATCCATCATGATGTACGGTAATGTGTTTGCTAGTTAGCAGCACTTACGGTGTGTATTTTGGAATATACCTGATTACTTTGCACACCAACAACATGGTCACAAACTTGAATTTGTTTCTAAAACTGATGATACTTCCACCAATAAGCCTCTTTCATGTTTAAAAAAAACAAAAACTGAACGTCTCTTTTGCAGATAAGGTTTAGATGCATCAACAGCCAGACTTCTTTCAACTGTTGTAGGGATGCACAGTCATAGATGCTGTTTCATTTTCCCTCATTTCAGTCAGAACAAAATGGAAATAATTGCATTTGCAATCCAACTGGTTATGATATGGAAAACAAGCTAACTATAAAACACTGGTGATGTGACTTTCTTTCCAAACAGTTATTCATTGGGCCATAATGTAAACACTGATGCATCTTTGAGCTTGTTGCATAGATGCTGCAATGTGATTAGATTCCCGATGAATGAAGAAGTCGAGATCCATGTTAACATGACAGTATGTCAGCAAATTGTGACCTTACCATCTGGAAGTTGCAGCAGAAATCAAGAATCAACAACATTTTTCTAATTTCCTATTGCACAGTTTTGGTGAGTCTGTGGGAATTGTTGCACAGTTCCCTGTTCTGGGCTGACAAGAGTGAGACCTGGTGTGGTCTTCTGCTGCTGTAGCCCGTCTGCTTCATGGTTGGATGTGTTGTGCGTTCAACACGTGCGTAAGATTTTACCATAAACAACCATAAAGTTATTAAAGACATTTTAGTCAAGACAACTGCTGCTCACTGGATATTTTCTCTTTTTCAAACCATTCACTGTAAACCCTAGAGATGGTTGTGTGAGAAAATCCCAGTAGATCTGTAGTTTCTGAAATACTCAGACCAACAACCACGCCACGTTAAAAATCATTCTGATGCTCAGTTTGAACTTCAGCAAGTCATATTAATCATGTCGACATAGCTAAATGCATTGAGTTGCTGTTGTGTGATTGGCTGATTATTTGTGTTAACAAGCGATTGAACAAGTGTGCCTAATAAAGCGACCAGTATGTGTATAATTCTTCGTGATTATCTATTCATTAACCTCGTGCGCTAATTTCAATGCAGTGTCATGAAGAATTTTAATCAGACAACACTTTTTTTTTTAAATCAAAGGTTTAACAACCATTGCTGTCTTTGTGCTTAAACAGTACTGTTAAAATTTTCCAGATGGTTAATCTAATTTGAAAAAAGCACAAAAACAGGTTGTGTTAAATTAAATATATGATATATAAATGAGAAGCATGCCATTTAAAAGTGTGACAATCTTCTTCTTCTGTCCAATCTCATTGGGTCACCCAGGAGCATCTGTACTGTGACAAAACTGTGGAAGATGTGATACCTTCAGCAGAGCTGTTGGCATGTTCTGTGATTGCTCTGTACAACATTACAGGGTCTCTTCCTTGTGCAGACATCTTGGCTGAGTAAAACATTCATCATTCAGTCATTTTAAATGTTTGCAGAAGAACCTTTTATTATCCCGGAAACGCACCTGCAGTTTTGACTGGGTAGCAGCTCTGGTTGTAGAGTGGAGACGGGAGGGACAGGTTGGCACATGGTGAGCCGCCATTTTCAATTCTGGCAAATAACTCAGGGAACCACATCCACAGACCATAGTAGCTACACACAAAAAGAAAGGAGGACAGTAGTCGTGTATTTTAGTCACAGTGATGAACAACCACACAGTAAAGTGTCTTCAGTCAAGAAAAAAAAAAAAAAACTAATCAGGAGCGACTAACTGCTGCTTTGAGATAAAGCTTTTTTTTTTTGCTGTTAAGTAACATCTGGTTACTAAAGATAAAATTGTTCTGCTGTTTTCTCACCGTCGTTTAAAACTGCAGACAGCTAATGAAATTCATCATATCACAACTGTTAGATCAGAGGCGTCAAACTCAAATACACAGCAGGCTACTGGTTGGTTAACTTAAAATGACATTATTGCACACAATAAACCTGGAACTAACAGAGCCTATTAGTTATTGCCTAGAAAACAACATTAATCATTAAATAAATTAAAAAAATATCTGTTCAAATCTGTTGCATTTATGTTTTATGGCTCTATATGCATTTTTCTTTTCAGAGTAATTTCAAGAAAAAAACATTTTCTACATGCAAACAAGAACCAAAGATAATTTCCTCATTTGAAAAATCAAATGCCCTGTTAGAGCATTTGTCATAGTTTATAGTGAAAGTTATGTAATCTAACGCCTGCCAACCCGCAAAGAAATTTGAACTTAGATGAGTCATTTTAATGCAATCATAAAATTTGGTTCATATTCAGCATTTTTTCCTCATTCACAGTTTCCCTTTAAAACTTTGGCGCCTAAAGGGTAATAACTCTTCTACCTCTTGGAGCTCTTTTTTCTTGTCCAGATGTTTGTATCGGTCGTTGTGCTTTGTTTCAAATTTTTGTCTCACTGTCACACAGAAGACATACAGCTTTGTCTTTTACATCTACAAACATATTCTCTGACTTCAAAGTCAACTTTTCCTTTAGCAAAATTTTGGGGAGAGGTGTTGTTGATAAAAAAAATGAGTTGCTCCATCAGGCTGCTAGAGAAGGAGCGAGGTACGGGCTTGTGGGCCGTGATTGACGGCCAACGTACTGGCAGTGCATTGTGGGACTTGTAGTTTTATAGTTGTGCGTGCACTCCATCAGGGGGCCAGATGTAATAGTGATTAGATATGATCATGCGGGCCAGAAATAATTCATTCATGTGCCGGATGTGGCCCGCGGGCCTTGAGTTTGACACATGCATGTTAGGTTGTTCTGTGCTTCCAGCTGCACGATGAAATGTGTAGAAGAATTCCAGGGCGAGAGATTAACTTATGTGGGACTGATTTGCAGATGCTAGGATGGTGTTTCTCACCCAAAGGAGATGCAATAAAAGATGATGAGCAGGGCAAAGCTTCTGGTTTTGAGAGGACCACTAAACATCTGCTTGACAGGCACAAAAACCTTCAAATGAAGCAAAGGAAATTATTTTTAATCAACAGTAATAATAATAATCAAGTAAAGGAGTTTTTCTTAATTCAGATTTGTCTAAAGGCTAAAATCACGCACATTGGTTTGTTATCTATTTCATGTGAAGGTTAAGTCAATTATCTGATGTTTACAGGATAAACATAGTTGCAGTACATTACATTACAGTATGTAAAAGCATACCTTTTTCAAAATTCTGGTTAGACATTTTGCGTGTGAACCTCGATCTTGGATTTCCTCCAACTCCCCTCTTTGCTTGGAGCTTGTGCACAAACTGAATTCCTTGAAGAGAGATCAAGATGAGTCATTCCTACAGTAGATCGATATGCTGCGAAGGAGCAAATGTTCACAGAAGGTGAAGAAACCATATGCAAACTCTTTATACACATTACAAAAAACACTTCTTCTTTTGTCTCCCCCTATTTTTTGTTTTTATCTTTGTCAACAGTGTTATGATTCTGTATTGTTTGTCATTTGTTTGTTGTTTTATTTTTTTCTTGTGTGGGGTTTCATGAGAAGTATAGACTTGGTGTTTCAAAGAAATTATATTAACCCTTGTTCCTCCACAGTCCAAAAATGACTTTTTTGTTCCTTTCTAATTTCTATATTTTTAGTAATTAAAATATAACAGAAAGAAAGAAAACGTTTAAGGGACTTTTTCTAATTCTTTTTTTTTAAAATAAAATACTCTGTAAGGTTCAGTTAAATGCCAGCAAATAGTACTTCTATGCTGCATACCGGTAAAGTTTTGTCTTTTCCTTTCATGTTCAGATCAAACATCAGTCTGAAGACATGGATTGCCTCTTTCTCCCGACCAGCCTGTTAAAAGGCAAAGAGAGAAAAACATTTCAAAGATGACCCAGGAAAAAAAAAAAAGGACCCCACTAACCAAGCACCAGTCTGCCCTTTTAATACCTCCATAAGGAACTTTGGGCTCTCAGGCATGAGCAGCCTGAAGAGGAGAGCTGAGGTGATGCTGGGAACTGAACACAGCACCACAAACACCCTCCAGCTCTGGAAGTCCAGAGCTCCCAAAGAGACATGTGCCCAAGTTCTGGGAATCACCATCCAGGCCAGACCTGCAGACAAAGCAACATCTTTTATATTTTAGACTTTTATTTAATTGATCCTGCATGGAAATGTAGTGCTTTAAATCTATAAATCCTTGTGTTTGTTTCAGGGCTAGTAAAGGTAGAATTTAGTGGTGATCAAGAGCTTTATATTCTGCTAAATTTTAATGTTTATTTTTCTTTGTTTGGACAAAAAATATCGAGATTTAAGTCGATTAGGTGGTCTGCAATGTCTCCAGTCTGATCCTGGTAGGACTTCAGTGGCACATTTATTTCTCTCTCATGCCATTTCCTCTGTCTAAATCTTACCATCAAATCAACACAGAAAAACACAATAAAAATAAACAGATATGAGAAAACATTTAAATTTCTCCAGAATTTTGATTGGCAGCTCAGAAAATAAGCTGTTCTGCCTTCATAGGTCATTAAGTAGAAATAATGAGATGCTCAAATAGTGACTAGAAAGAGAGATGAAGCAAAATCTGATGATAAAATGGAAAATATTGTTCATCTGAGGGCTTTGGAGGAAAGAATAATTCCGTGAAGACACTTTGGCTGCTTTCACAAATGCACACGAGACCTGAAATAATCTGGAAATGTTCCAGAGAGGTGGCATGTGCAGGCATAAATATTCCCATCATTTGAACTGGACCTCCAGATAAGATTTCCCACATAAAATTAACAGAGCATCTTTGAATGAGACAGCATGTGAATGTAGCAGAGCATTTACTCCCTGTGTGCACATTAACAAAAGAGTTGCTCTCTCCTATCTGCTGACGTATATGCGGCTTTCTATTTGCCATTATGCAGACGAACATTCATCGCATCCTGGCTTCAGCGTCCAGACCAAACTGCCCACATTTTCTCCTGAAAATCCCTTCAGGTGCAACAACAACTTACCTGATACCACACGGCCCTGGAATGAAAAATAATTACAGGGAGCTGTAATGGAAAACAGTGATCTTTAATGTTAATACTTGCTTTGTGTTTTTTCTGCTATGATGAGTCAATATACCTGCGGTCTTTATGACTAAAGTTAGATAATACCCTGCAAGCTGCATGTATGATGACAAACCCATCAGAAAAGCATAATAACACATGTAAGACCAGTGAAGTCAGATTTTCTATATCCCCGCAACTTGTTGGTATGCTCCTTCCCACCTGCAGCCAAGATGTTTCCCGCCATCCAGAAGGTGGCCAGGGCACTGATCATTGCACCTCTCTTCAAACAGGGCATAAACTCTGAGAAGTAGGAGAAGATGACAGGGATCGACCCGCCGACCCTACAGAAGAGCATAATGGAACTCTTTTATGTTTGTCGAGAAAGGATGCTGTATATGGCTGTCTCACACACTTCCATTGATCAGTTTAAATCCTGAAGGAAGTAGCATTAAGGCTTAATTCTGAGTTGTTGGATTTGGGACGGCATCTCTGACCCGACATCACTTGATGTGTGGGTGTCAAATGACCACATGTAAATATACAAATATAATCAAACAACAATCCTTTGCTAACCCAATGCCGCTGATGAACCGCAGCAGCAAGAAGAGCCAGAACCACGGGGCCAGGCTGGCCAGACCTCCAAACAGTCCGTTGACCGTTAGGGAGACAACCAGGACCTGGCGGCGCCCCCTCTGGTCAGCAAGATATCCCCACATGTAGCCACCCACCATCATTCCTAAAAAGAAGAAACAGTTAAAGTATGTAAAAGCACACTTGTTTTTTCTTAAAACTTTTTGTCCTTTCTGGCTAAACTTGCCAACACAGATGTTATAGCATATACTTTTCAAATAATGCTGTTCCTTTTTGGAAGGAAATCTAAAAAGACAGAGGTTATATGTAATTTATTTTCACAGAAAGCTCTCATCACTCTCATATCTCTAATTCAGAGGAAATTATAACTTGAGCTGACAAATGAGTCTCCTTGCTCTCCACAATGTT
>JBAMHW010000010.1:14839093-14863768 GCA_037177495.1 Rhadinocentrus ornatus
TCATTTTGACTTGTTTTAAGGACATTACATCAAAGTTGGATCAGCCTGTAGTGTGTTTTTCCACTTTATTTTGAGTGGGACTCCAAATCCAGACCTCCATGGGTTAATAAAATTGATTTCCATTGATAATTTTTGTGCGATTTATATATATATAGATATAGATAAATATGAGAGAGAGAGAGAGCTAAAGAAGCCATTGGATTAAAGCTTCTTTTCAATATTATGAGCATTCACAGAACAATGGGCGATTGTGGAGAGCAAAAACTCTCTTTTAATGAGAAGAAGAAAAAAAATCTCAAAGAACCAGACTCAAAAACTGTGGCCATCTGGAATATATATACACAATAACCACTGTTGTATATATAAATTGTATAACCCGGTCCTTATTATGTTTTTAATGGATTTAATTAATTTTCCAAAATACTGAATTTTAGTGACAGTGTAAAGGATGACATTCAAACATAACAGAGTTTTTTGTTTTTGTTTTTTTTTCACAGCACAAATAACAAATCAAGAAATGAACAATAAGAAGTCATTCACAATGAGAAAGAGCCCAGTTTGCTTCTTTGAGAACATCAGTCCGAGACCCTGAGATCTTAAATGACTGTAATACACTGTATATCAAACAAAGCAGTGTATCATTTTTGAGGATGAAAACTACAGAGGTTGGTATTTCTGCTTGAAACTGTTAATAAGTTTGAAAAATAAGTGGTTATTTTTGGATGGTTGGGGTGGAAATGATTCACCGAGGAAAATGCTGGCGGTGAGTAGACCCATGTCGGAGGAGCTGAGCTGCAGATCGCAGTGTGCCATTGGCAGGAGAAAGGATACACTAAGAATCTCCACGGCATCGCTGGCATTGGCCCAGCCACACACGACCAGCAGCAGCCAATGGAATAAACCAAAACCTGATGGCAAAAACAAGAACAATGACAGAAGGTCATTTCTGTGTCTGAACCTTAAAATGTTCATGGGTGGTGTCTGTCCACGCCCCTCTCTGGGAAAGGATCCTGCTCGCGGGGGGTGGGGGGGACAGTATCCAGTACTGGGGAAAGTTATTTCATTTGTTCCCTTTGTGATGTCACAAAGGGAAATATCTCAGACTCACCTATTTTAGCACGCATTCGCTAAAAGTGGAGCATGCAAGTGAGAGAGGAGACAGAATTGTCTAATTCTTGGGCCTCATACACAGACTATGAGGACTGTTAGAAAACCTTTAGAAAGTGAATTTTGCATTATATGGGACCTTTAAAGACTCACTGAGAGACTTGGAAGGTTTTTAGTTTTTTCTTCAAAATTTTACAATTAAAAGTCAGTCAATAAATAAATAAATCTGCACAACACCCGTATGAGGAGTCTGTAATGTTATACATCCAGCTGAAGCCAATAAAATCTGCATAAAAAAATCAATCAAATAAATAGATTATCTTAAAATCTGAAAACAATCTATAAATAAATACCAACATAAATCATGTATATTACTATTATTTAAATAAATAATAATATTTTATTGTTTGTTCATTTATTTTATTCATTCATTCATTCATTGTCTGTGTCGCAGGTAAGCTGGAGCCCATCCCAGCATTTTATCAGGTGAGAGGCAGGGTACACCCTGGACAGGTCACCAGTCCATCGCAGGGCCAACACAGATAGACACAACCATTCACACATGCATTCACTCCTAGTGGATCAGTGGATAAATAATAAGCTATTATTATTTTAGTTTTTTTATTTACATAATTGAAAGTATATAACAATCTATAAATAAATAAATAAATATATTAAATACATATTTCAAAAACAAATATTTTCCAAGCCAGTCTTACATAAAATTATATTATTATTATATAATCTGTTTTTATTTAAACTGTCTGTTGTTTACTTTGTACTTTGACCTTTACAAACATAAAACATGAGTACTTTGTTTAAAAAAATGTAACATATTTCAATCCAGAAAACAAAACGGGATGAATAAAGTTGATTTTCCGGTTTATGAGAATAACTTCTGATAAATAACAGCAACATAAATAATTCAGATTACCTGCTTCCTCCACTGCCTCCTCGTAAGTAAGCTTTTTTATGTTCCCACCAGCATCAAGCGGGATTATTGATGTCCTTCTGTCAAAAATCACTTCACCTGAGAAGCAGCAACACACACACACACACACACACAAAAAACATGCCAAGAAAACAAACGCAGAAATTTGGAAAATATATTTTTATCATTCTTCTGACGTTTCATTGTGGAAGTAGATGTCAAACCGCTGTGACAAAAAGTAAAGTATCTATTTCTGAAAGGTAAAGGAATGTTTAGTAAAGTAAATTTTATTACTCGATCAGTTCCTCATAAATGTTGTTTTTCTGCAGACACACCACACTTTTGTAATTCAATTACTTAAGTGCTGGAAAGGGGTTTACCTTCATCTGAGTCCAGCACGTTCGGATCCAGGTGATCTCCGGTGAGAAGAGGCTGTCTCATCTCCACATCCCCGGTGTGCATGTGACGGGACATTCTCCTAAAAGTCGGATGTCTCTAATATGGACACTGAGCTGTGGGCAGGTTAGCTAACTTCAATTGGACCGCTACCTCACAACTACCGCTGCATCGTTCGCATGACTGCCAAGCCTGTCAGCTAGCTAACGTTGAAGCTAACCTGCCAAGAAGAAGGAGGACCAGGAAGTAAAAGGACAGCAGTAGCTTGCACGTCCCGAGCGGCGTCTCTCCTCTGCTGGTCTACTTGGTTTACTTTAGCGGCGTCGAGATAAATTAGTACCACAGCGTGTCACCGTGCTTTGGCCTCAGCAGGGGCAGCGTTAGCAGCTAACTCAAAGCGACACGTCTGTGCGAGTGTGAGCACAGAGGAGGTAACATTTACCTCACATTGTGCGCGTGTGTGTGCTTTTTTTTCTGAAAAAAAAGAAAAAAAAGAAGATGGCGACTAGTTCAGAGCGTAGTCCTCCTCCTTTCCCCGATTCAGAGGACCAAGATATGCTGGAGTCTGAAGAAGTCGGAGGCCGAGACAGTGATGAAGACGACGGGGAGGATCTTTTCATGAGCGCAGTATGTGTCAATTGAGTTTAGGCTAATTCCAAGCTAGCTATCCCGCCTCTGATTTTGCTAACTGATATCAACTCACTGCACAGGAGGGTAACTGCTAGTTGGCTTAGGTCGTCGAGGAAAGCTAACGAAGCACTTTGTGTAAAAGTTTTGAGAGGTGTTGACAAATATTTATGAAGTTTAACAGCACTGAAAACATTAGCAAACGCTGCTGGCACAAACTAATATTTGGAATGTAAGACTTGTAGCATTTACTGTCACTTAAATTACTAGTGTAGTGTTTTTAATGCACAAACTGTCCTATTTGACTGCATATATATATATATATATATATATATATATATATAAATAAACAAATTATTATTATTTTAGCACTGCAAACGCCCTAGTTAAAGTCTTCCTGGAAGTCGTATTGTGCAACCACACTCGCAGTTATTTAGTTTCCAAACCAGGTCATATCCAACTTTCCATTTTGGTTAATATGGGGGTGTTTTCTGTGCATTTTCCACTCCCACTAAAATATGAGTTCGGATCTGCATACCCCTCTCAGACCATGCACGAGACAAGGCAGCAGCTGTGTAATGAAATTTTTATGGTTTGGCTTTCTGGCTTCAAAGTTTACATAGTTTGGAAATAGTTTGTAATGTTTGCGTTCTTGTTATTGGGTTAATATTGAAATTTAGCCTCTTTTTTTCCAAAGAGGATTTACAAGCTGGCTCAGGCAGCCTCCTGTCATGTGAGTACTCTGTGGTCACGTGGTCAGAACCCGGATGTTTTCCCACAGTCAAAGTTCAGAGGAGAGTTTGGAAAGTTGCTGCCTCTTGATTTTTCAGAGCCTGACTCTCTGCTGCAAAGAGGACATTAGTCAGCATTCACAGATGTTACAGTTAACATGGCTGACCAATGCAGAGTCCTGTCCATACAAAAATATGCCAATCGTTAAGCCTTTTTTTTTATTCAGAATTGTTTTAATAGAATATTTATTTAGTTTTGCTCTTTACTATTTTGCTTTTTACTTAAAAAAAGGGTGCTTGCTGCAGATGAGAAATATTTCAAATGTTTCCTTTTTTCTGAGATGGCTTCAAGAGCTGCAGCTTCTCAATCAGGTCTCAACAAAAACTAAACATTTCAACCACTTGAAAACAAGGATTTATTTCAGAGCTGTTTTTGCCGACTACGTGTCTGTGAACACTTCTCTGATTAAACTATTTCTAAGCATGACCAAATGTGCACGCTTTCCGTTTGATGCTCTTCCCTCAAAAAGTCCTTTCTGATTGAGTTTAAAGAGTATTTCCGATTGATAGCCTGAAAAGATGTAGGACATGTTGTTCCTAACCCTTATCTTGTCCCTAACCCTTATCCCACATTAAGTGGATCTTGTGAAGGTTCCCTTCAGAGGTTTGGATAAAATCCAGTTAAATAACATCCATTTGAGGACACAAGTTTGTGTTCAAGTTGGATTTTTAAAATATCCTGCAAAAAGTAACCAAAGACCTTTTTAAAATCATAATGTGTTTGACTATTTTTTTTATCAACTTAACTCTTGACAGCATAAAGCTGGATGCATGTAATGTAGAATATGTTCAACGATTAGTTTAATCATTGTTGTTGGTTAATTAAATCATTGTAGTTTGTATTCAGATAACAAGTTCTTAATGGGAGTAAACGTGTAATAATTCTACCCTTTGTTTTCTCCAGAGCAATACTCCTCTTACCAAAAAGGCCACTACAGAAACACCTGCCAGTCGATCCAGTGACATGAGTGGTCTTCTAATCGAGCCTCTTAGCAGTTTAACCGAAATGAAAGCAGCAGTTGAGGTTGTCGGCGAGCCATCTGATGATTTTGAAGATCTGACGAACAACGTAACTGTGACCGCTGAAAGTGCCGTAGCAGCTAAAATCCCTTTAGATGAGCCCTCGGATGATTTTGTTGACATTTTGCAAAGTGAAACTGAAGCTCAAAGAGAGGAAGATGTTGCTGTAGAATCAGAAACTGATAAAGTTGAAGTCACCAGCGATGTTACTGCTAATGAGAAAGCAGGAAGTGATGCTAAACAGAAAACGGCTTCTACTGCTCCAATCATTGACCTCAGTGCAGACTCGTTAGCTGGTGACACACAACTCGCCAACCCTCTGGTCGACCTCCTCAGTGATGCTCCGTCCATTGTCGCTGATGCCAAAAAACCCAGCGGGGCGGTGCTCGATCTGTTTGAGGAAGACGGGAGTGATATTTTCATGGGACCACAGCAAACTAAATCTGCTAATCAGCCTCAGAAAAGCCTCTTCGGTGAACCTGACGAGGATCTGTTCGGTGAGCCGCTGGGAGCCATTGCAAAGACAAGCACCAGTAAAGAGCCAAAGGAGAAATCTGCCACATCCAAAGCTGCTGCTGTTTCTACAGGGGGGCCTCTGCAAGATGGTAACCCCACAGAACTGGCGGACATTTTCACCGAAGAAGCTGTCAACACTGTGCCAAGTTCCAGGAACACCAGCTCTGTCACCTCCAAGACCAACGGAGTCCACTCTGAAGAGGAGGCAGACATATTTGCTGGTAGTTAAACCACTTTTATTTTGTAGTTAATTTTTCTGATTTTACTCTCTTGTCAGAGTATTTGACCTCATGCATTGGAGTGTTTCTATTATCACAAGTTCAGGTTAAGAATTGCACGCAGTGAAGTTTGGATTTTTTAAAGGAAAGCCTCAGTGAGCTATGACATGATTATAAAGGAGCTTTAGAAAGATTTGTTCAAACACTTAGGGGTTATATGAGTTTGATTAGATATGTTTGCTCAAGATCTTTACATTTTTCAGCCTGGTTAGGAGGAGATTTCAGAGCTGTTTTACAAATAGATTTCCTGTTTGTATTCCTCCCAGTTTGCCGAAGTTTGTATCCTCTGTAAAATGGCTGTCTGTAACATGTAGAACATATAAATGTTGATGGATAATGGTAGCAATAAAACCTTGAGTTGAGCCAAGGACAAGCCACCATATAAAGTAAAAACTGGGTGGTTCATTACACATTATCACCTTAGTCAGTTTATCTTTTTCTGTCAAACAGAAGCCACGGTGGAGCTTTCCCTTGACAGTCCGCGAAACGACAGAAAGAATGAAGCGGCGGCCAAACCGTCTGCTTCTGCCCCCGCTGCCCTCTCAGCAGCTGCCAGCCTGGCCAAGCCACAGTCTGCTGCCTTGGAAGAGGTATAAACACAGACACCTACACACAGCCAGAGAGAAATTCTCAGTTGGGACTACAACAAGCGGCATCCAGGATTCCTGGAATTTGCCATCTCTGCTGGTTGAGAAATTAAATAATCAAATGAACCAGTTTTCACTTCCTGTTTTAATATTTGTTTCAGTTGGAAGAAGAGGAACTGGATGATAAATTTGACATATCTGTCTCAGTGAAAGACCCTGAAAAAATAGGTGAAGCTTTTTTTCTGTTAATTAAAAAAAAACAAGTTTTTGGAGTTTTGCATTGGCTGCAAGCATCAAGAAAACAGAAGATATTTAGTAAAGTCTGAGGAAGTATTTGATTTTCTTTTTTGTCTTCCAGGTGACGGTATGAATGCCTACATGGCCTATAAAGTATCCACACAGGTAAACACCCACCGGTATACATCATTTTACTCAAACTGATGTTCTTCTCTTTTTATTTATTTATTTATTTTTTTAAACAAGAGCAAACTTTCTTAAAAAAACAAACAAAAAAACTACTTTACTAAGGAAGCCAACGGTTTGCATGAAATCTTCTCTTCAATTCACTCCCTTATTCTGAACATGTGTGTGGTCGAGGGTGACAGTACAGAGGAATAACTCTCTTTTAACAGGAAGTCAAAGCCTCTAGCAGAACCTCTCATGAAGGGTGACCATCTACCTTGACTATTTGGGGGTGGAAAGGGCAGGAAAGAGGGGCCAACAAGAACTATAACTCTAAACCAAGGTGCAGGAAGGTGCTCAGTTCATTGGTTCACAAGCCTGACAGCAGCTTAAATGAAACGATGGCTCAGGGTCACCAAGCCAGTCCTAACTACAAGCTTTTACCAAAAAGGAAAGTTTGAAGCCTGATCTTAAAAGTAGACAAGCTGTCTGGTTCCACAGAGAGGGGTTTGATAACTGAAGGCTCTACATCCCATTTTGGTCTTAGAACCTCTAGGAAACACAAGTAAATCTGCATTCTGAGATTGAAGTGCAGTGTTGGGAAAATATGGATAGCTTACCCCTTACCGCTAGTGCTTAAATACTGTAAGTCGCTTTGGATAAAAGCGTCTGCTAAAAATGACTAATGTAATATGGAACTATGAGATCTTTAATATACAATGGTGTTTGGTCATTAAGAGCTTTATATTCGAGGATTTATCTTGTATCCTTGATTTAAAAGGGAGCTAATGACAAGAAGCTAATATTGGAGAAATGTGATCTCTGACGCTAATTCTCATCAGCCAACTAAATTCAGCGTGGGGAAGGAAAAGTTCATGTCAACACATAAATCTGCCTTTTTCAGACCACACTGTCCATGTTCCGCAATAAGACGTTTACAGTGAGGCGACGCTTCAGCGACTTCCTCGGCCTCTATGAGAAGCTTTCTGAAAAACATGGACCAAATGGATTAATTGTGCCTCCGCCCCCAGAGAAAAGCATCTTGGGTAAAGCTGACCAGCTCTTCTCTCATCTCCTATTTATTTTTGTTAAAAATTTTTAAATGTGAGCTTTTGCAATCAGCCGTGAGAATTAAAGTTGTCCTACACAGGGATGACAAAGGTGAAGGTGGGAAAGGAAGATTCCTCATCTGCAGACTTTGTGGAGAGAAGAAGAGGTGCTTTGGAGAGGTAAGAGAAGGAGAACCAGTGAATGGATAAAGATCATGGTGCATCTACAGGTTTGGGAAAAACATCTAAGTGTGTCTATAAAATCTGGTGCTTCAATCCCTATAAGAGTCAAACTACAATGTTGAAACTTGTACATGAGAAGGGACATTTTTTTTGTTTGTTTTTGTTTTCACAGATATCTCCAGAGGGTGGTGAATCACCCGTCGCTTCTCCAAGACCCTGATGTGAGAGAGTTCCTAGAGAAAGAGGAGGTAAGCCACGTAGATATAGTTTTTTTTGTTTTTTTTTTGCCCGAGTTACTGTGACTGCAACCTAAAAAATAAATAAAAATAAAGAAATCAAATTGTTTGCATTCAAGTTTAAAAAACACATTCAGATGATGCTTTCAGTCTTCAAATAATCCTGAGTTTTTAAGTTGTTACTCCATGTTTTGTTTAGTTTGTTTTTATTTTCTTTTGGAGTGTGATCTGATGATGTTGTTGTACGTGTCTTCAGTTGCCCAGAGCAGTGAGCACCCAGGCTTTGAGCGGCGCCGGCTTCCTCAAAATGATCAACAAGGCGACGGATGCTGTCAGTAAAATGACAATCAAGATGAACGAGTCAGATGTGGTGAGTTCAGAGTTGTTTTCTTCTTTCCCCAGTAAGCTCTGGAAACATCCCCATTTTAGTTAAAAGTACTAAATTTAATAAGAAATAAAGGTTCAGCAAAACTTAGTTTTATATTGTTTATGCCTTGTATTATTGGTTGGTATCTTTCTCTGTGTAATTTGTGAAACCCAGCTTTTACTAATATTACAGACAATCTTTGAAGCTGTCTTGGAAATGAATTTTTGCCTCTGCTGAGGTGTTTATGGGGTTCATAACTTAGATTTTTCTATTAGTAATTCATAAAAATCTGAATTAATACTAATCTAGACTTGATCAGTGATCCAGTGAAAGCGTTTTAAAGCAAACTTTAATATTCACAAAGATTCTGGTCTTTTTACATTATAACTTAACAGATTCACATCACATTAAAATAATAAAAATGAGCAGACACAGTTGTAGTTAAAATCCCAGACTGATCCAGCTTCCATTTTTTATTTCACAACTGGAACTGTATATATGTAATGTTTTGATGAAGGTAACTAAAAGACTGTTTTGCAATGGAATTTTGTGTTTTGTTGCTCAGACTGCTCTTGTTAAGACATTGGTGGGATTAAAAAACCCACCTCAGTGTTTGTGCCTTACTCGGTGTGTTTTTGCTGCAGTGGTTCGAGGAGAAGCTGCAGGAGGTGGAGTCTGCAGACCAGCAGTTCAGGAAGCTCCATGTGCTGGTCGAGTCCCTGGTCGTTCACAGAAAAGGTTCATTCTTCTCTCTTCTGTTGTCACATAACACTTCTTCACTGTCAAGTGATTGTGGTTATATTTGATCATTTTGATTCATTATTAAAATTTTATTGGTCCTTGATTCTCGTGATTTTAGATAATTCCAAAGCAAAGAATCACACCTTCATTTAAGAATATTTTAAAAAATATTTTGGGATATTTTATTTCTACCCTCCTACAAAATTCTATTTTTTTATTCTTCTTCCAGAGTTGTCTCTGAACACAGCAAGCTTTGCCAAAAGCACGGCCATGCTGGGCAGCGCAGAGGACAACACAGCCCTGTCCCGCGCTCTCTCCCAGCTGGCGGAGGTAGAGGACAAGATGGAGCAGTTACACCAGGACCAGGCTGCATTTGACACCTTTAGCTTTGCAGAACTGATAGCAGATTACATCCGCCTGTTGGGAGCCGTCAGGGTACGCATATTGTTAAGCTAAGTACAGCTGCAGGCTGTAAAACAAGTAGGCAAATATAGACATGAACATGATTGTCTGTGCATGTGGGGCCTGCAGGGGTCTTTTGATCACCGGATGAAGGCATGGCAGCGCTGGCAGGACGCTCAGTCCATGCTACAGAAGAAGAGGGAGACAGAGGCCAAGCTGCTTTGGGCCAACAAGCCCGATAAGCTGCAACTGGCCAAGGAGGAGATTGCTGAGGTACAGCACAGGCCAAAAACAACACTGTGAACAGAACTGTTTTCTCTAAGTTTTAGTTTTCAATGAGATATTTAGTTTTAAGGCTGGACGATATGGCCAAAACTTTTATCGCGCTATATTTCTTAATTTAGGTTGATAGGATATAATTACGATATCAATATAAACACTATAAAAGCCTCAGAAAAACTGCTGCCAGTCAGTGGAACGCTGCAATCATATGCTGTATGTATATCAAAATATCGGAAATGTGTTTAAAACTCACAACTTCTTTTTTTCAGTGGGAGACCAAAGTGACTCAGTATGAGAGAGACTTTGATAGGGTTTCTGCAACTGTGCGCAAGGAGGTCGTCCGTTTTGAGGTACTGATCTCCATCCTTGTTGCATCAGCAGTTACTCAACAGCTGAAAATTAATATTTAAAAAAAATCTCTTACAGAAAGAAAAGACTAAGAATTTCAAAATACACATAATCAAGTACTTGGAGTCTCTGCTTCAGTCTCAGCAGCAGGTGAGTGTCTCGAGTCAAACATGGACAAGCAACAGTTGCACAGTCACTGCTTGGCAAACCAGGCAAGAGTCCAAGGAAAACATGTTTAGAAATGTCGACATCCCCAGAGTCCTACAGCCCCTTTTGAGAAAAAGGTGCAACACTGGAAAATGTAAATAAAAACAGAATTACATGTTTTACAAATATAACGAATAAGACATAGATACGCTTTTTGGCCAAAGCTGTTGCAGTGCTGCTCCAGGGTGGGTTTGTCAGCAGATGGATCTCTTTAATATCACCAGTGTGATTTTTAGGTACTGTTTTAAACAACAGCTGTGTTTGTAAGAGCTACTCTGGACCAAGAAGAAGTTTGTCCCAGTATAGAACCATTTTTTCCCCTTCTTCCTGTTAAACTGGAATGCTTTAAACCAGAACTGGAACCAGTTAGGTGGGATACTGCTTAATTCAGTGTTTTTTAAACCAAATTACTAAAACTCTTTACTTCTAAGAGACTCTGCCTCTATAACATTCCCCTTTTTTATATCCAGTCTCATTACTGAGTTGCAAAACAGTCCTCCAGCTGTTTTTAATGTCACTAACCCTTCCAGCCTTTTGGTGCCCCTGACCCAACTTTTTAAAACTTTGTTGCTGCCATCCAATTCAATATGAACTCCTTCATCAAACAACTAAATGTCTCATGTTCCACAGTGGAAAGTTTCATTGCATTGTAAATTCAGTATTGGTTTATAAGATTTCCTAGGTGTTGCATTTTTATTTACATTTTCCACAGCACCCCAGCTGGTTTTTAAATTAGCGTTTTATATAAATTTTAGATCTTAATATCAGGGTTTTGTTTGAGTTTTTTTTTTGTGTGACTTTTCCCAGACTCATTTATTATTGTTTATTTCTCATCCAACTCCGATCTGTTACAAAAACCTTTTTTTATTTTTTCCCCCCTCTCTCTCTCCAGCTGATAAAGTACTGGGAGGCTTTCTTACCGGAAGCAAAAGCAATCGCCTAATCCTCGAGCACCAGCCCTCTGGACGACAAAACAGGCTGCCTTCTTCTTAAACACTTTACCTCTTTTGCCTTTAAACCAAGGAAAATGTGTGCATTGAAAAGGGAGATACAATCAACCTCTTCTTTTTTTTTTTTCTTTTTTTTTTCTTTTTTTTTTTGTAATCACCTTTAACATATAGCTCTGTATTCTATTGTATCAATAATTGTATATTTTCATTTAACCTTTCACAGATATGTTCTTGGAGTAAGAAGAGTTTGCGTATACAAAGCTGTGTACAAATGAAAAGAGGAAAAGTGTAGATGAATAACTCCCTTTATTTTCACAAGAGAGGGGAAACTAATCGAGTTGGAGTTTCTCCCTTGTGTGATCAGGAGTTCCTCACATCAGCGTTGATTGGTTGTTTATGACACAGCCGCTCTCAGTAGATGTTTCCAGGGACCCAGATGAGGAAGGTGGCCAAGAGTCTCACTTTTTTTTTGTTATTAATGAGTCAAAGGGATTAAAATAGCAGTTAAAAACATTTTTGAGCACTTCCACCAGCTGGTTTAACCCTCTTTTTTCCCCATTTTATTCAGAATTAAAGTAGTGTGATGTTGAGAGGACGGGTGTTCACCCTGAGGGGCATTAGAGGGATTTCCAGGAGTCAAGGGTGGCATTTTGGGGCGTGTATGCGGAGTTTGTTTTTGATTGGCTTTCAGTCGTCATGCAAACCTTTTGTCTGTGCCTTTTTAAGACGGTGTTTGGGAGAAACAGACATGCTTGTGCAGTGCAGAGGCTTTTGATATGACTCCATCAGCCACGCTGACATCATGTACCATGGTTGTGTTTTCACTTGTAAAGCTTTTTCTTGCCTAAATCTGCTCTTCCTACAATGAGGCGGCCTTGTAAGAAAATCTGCTTCACAGTAAAACAGGAATTCATGTCAGGACCTGTATTATCAAAATGACATTACTATGTAATTAATGCCGTGCGATCAGTGTCAGTCAGTCAGCGCTTTGAGCTCTACCATCTGTAGCAACTGAGTAAAAATATAGTAAATGCTGACATGAGCTCTGTGTGGATTAACCAATTCAAGCGAGTACAAGTCTCAGCTTTATGATGTAGTTATGAGTTGAAAGCAGCCTGATTTAGAGTCTGTCCTGGAAGTATGGTTTGCAGCAACATGTAAGAATAATGGAGCTTCAGCTAAATGTTGCTTTACTTGTGCACATGTCTCCCAAAGAGGTGATTGGTCTAAAAGTCTGAAGATACTAATGTTTAATGGTAACCCTCGTTTTTCACTTCTGGTAGTGAAACGGTTTTGCCCCATTTTGTTCTCTTGTTTGCAGTTCAGAGTCCTCTTTATGAGAAGCTGACTATCGACGCGACCGCAGAGGCTGTAAGAGGCTGCTAAATGCAGCAGCACACATGCAAACTAAAGACAGAACTACTGCATTTCACCAGACTGTAGACCAGATGCAGATGGAAAACCTGGATACTGAAACACGGGTCATGATTTTTAAAACAGGCATATTTCATGTTTTCTGAAGAGGGATGAAGTAGCCCACAATTGGTCTTTTTGTCTTCTTTTTAGTCTGGTCTAAGGTGGTATAGTTGCATTAAAAAAACAACACCACAAAAGCAGTGGAATGACCCTTTACTTTTTTCCCCAAATGCCAGTCAGAAGCTACAAGTCTGTAGTCAGTTTCTTTCGTTTTTGCATTTGCGTTTCGTCATTTCATTTCAGATGGTTTGCACATGTGCATGTTGTGTTAAAAGCAGTTGAATTGAAAGCAGCTGAATTAGATCCTTAACATAAATGAGAGGAAATGTGAAAGTAAGATCCCAGATGTAAACAGCTGTCAGCTTCAGATTCATCCAAAGTTGGGTTTGAGAAATGTTATGAGGAAGAAAATTTATTTAACACATTTGTTAAACCTCCAAGATGAAGATTGATTTTTGTTTACATGTCATATCTAGACAATTTCTTTCATTTACATTGATGGAGTACAAAGCAGCAGAAGGTGAACCAGTGAATGTTTGGGATATTTACGTTAACTCAAATGATCAAATAGGTGATTGATTTCTTTCCGTTTCATTATGAAGCAGGACTATCAGTGATATCACATGAATAGGTAACGGTTAAAAAGCATCAGATCTGTGTCCGTGATGCAGACTTGAGCTTTGATGCCATACAGTAAACAGAAAGAGGATTCTATAGTCTATAGCTGCCATCCATCTAGTTACAGCTTTAATGTCACATTTGCACACATGAAAACAAACTGTGCAGTGACGCTTCATTGGAGGTTTTCGTCCTTGAGGCATCCTTTAACTCGCAAACATTTTTTCCCCTCTAAATGGACGCATACATGTTTTTAACCGTTGTTTCAGCATCACATTAAAGCTGGATATTTGTGCAGCCTCGTGTGCAGTCTGTCACTATTTGTCAAAGAGCAACGTTCACTGTGTCATTTCTTTTAAAATCAATAAAAGTTGCACTCTTTACACTTGGAAATTTCCTAAAGATTTGACTTTAGTCCGTTATTTCTCTGCTCAGGTCCTTTTATCAGATACACCGTGGTATTGAGTCTTTCTGGTTATAAATGTAAAAAAATATATAAACGTTATTTCAGTGAATTGTTTATTTTTAAAAAAAAAAGTCTACTGATGCACCAATGACCAAAAACTTTGCATTTGTAATGAACAAAACACACTTAACAGTCAATTTTTAATCAGACCCACCTTACTAGTACCTGTTGGACCCTCTTCTGCCTTCAGAACTGCCTTATTTCTTCATGGCATGAATTCAACAAGATGTTTAACAACTTTCCTCAGATTTTTTCTCTATTTACAGCTGCTGCAGATTTCGTCTGTCTTTGGGTGAGAAGATTGCTTAAATAACTTATTTCTATGGAAGCAGTGAGGGTGGACAGTTTTCTTCCCAACTTCTACATTTTTGCAAAGACTTTGTTAAATGAATAAAATGGTGTAACGTGTTGAAATTCATAAGTCTATCACTTTTAAGACATTTTAAACACCAGTGGATTATTAAACAAAAGGTCTTCTATATTCTGTTAAACAGCCCTGTTTTAGATTAACATTTAAACCCTTTGATGCATGAAAGATCTGTGCCACGTTTTTATATATTTTACTTCTAGATGGGTACAGTGATGCCTTTCTTTAAACAATGAAAAGGATTATAAAATGAGTTTGTTTTAAACATTCTAAAAAATTTCATATATTTATAAAAATATAGCAAAAATGTCTTTTCCTGTTTATCACCGAGACAAACTCATATCTTATATTTATTCAGTGAGTTTCGGTGTGTTGGATGACCCGCTACTGTCCAACGAAGTGTCTAATTGGCAAATATCACCTATGATTATATACTAGAAAACAGGATTTATATAGGTGTCCACTTCAGAGGGTTAATCACATACCTTCCTCCGGATGAAGAACTTTTTTGGATTTATTATAAAATGCTAGAACTAAAGCATGCACACAAAATCTGATTATTAGGTGCAAGCAAAAGTTAAAACAAACTTTTTGGGGAACACCTGCACTTGTTCTGGCTATTCGCAAAACTTTCAACACAAACCCGTTGACATTAAGCTCTTACCAGAGCCTTCCTGACAGACCACTACAGCTTTGCTTTGCAATTTATTAAAAATTATGTACATAATTAAGTGATACAAACTCCTCTCATGTAGCTCACATACTTTACACATCCTGTGATATGAAGCTGAGCTGAAACCCGGAGATTTTTCACCATGAGGCACCAAAAAGAAAAAACAAAGGAAGTAAAAGCCACTTGCTTCACTGCATTTTGGCAGTTGGACATAAAAACTGCTTCAGGCTGTAAATGGTTTCAACATATGACACACTGGTGCGGAGGACTTCCTGTTATTTACCAGAATAAAACCAGAGCCAACACAGAAATAAAGACTGACTGAAGTCCATAACTGCAACACGTTACCTGTGATGGATTACAGGCAAGAGGTGGTGATAAAGCACTGATAATCAGTGATTCATTTAAAAAGAAAAGCTCAACAGTGACATTTCTATCACTTCATGCCAAATCAGTCAATGTCTTTGAAGCAAGACTGTGAAATGTACAATGTGACACTTTGGGAAATACAATTAATCCATTTCTAAGTAAGTGTGTACAGCAAATAAAAGATTCCACCAGTAGCCGTTCAGTTAAGCACCGAGAGTGGAGAAGCAGCCTGGTATCACTGGAGGGCTGCTCTTACCGACCTTTAATGTGATGCAGGGGTAGGAGTCGTGTTTAGAATGGAAGCTTATTAATACCAGTTACATAAAAAAAGACAAGTTTCAAATTCTTCCACAATGAAAAGCGATTGTATCAGGAGGCGTTTATACTCTCTGCAAATTTCTTCAAGTAGATCTGACGTGGGGATCAGCTGGTTTTACTGCACCTTGCAAATGATGAATTCATGCCATCGTACCTAGCACCACCTCCGCCTTTCCAAGCAAGACTATTTGTTATTAAATGACAGCAGAGGGCGTGACTCCACGATGAAAAACCTTTCAGTTTAACAATGAAATACAAATATATAATCCAGATAAACATCCAGAGGTTGTTTGGGACACAGTCTTCATGCTGAGCGAACACCGTCATTTTATTTATGAGGTGAAATGCTGCTGATGCAGAAACATCTGTGTGTAGTAACTAAGACGCAGCTTGTTTACAAGTTTTAAATCAGATGCTTGAAGAGTCTGTGGACACAAAACAGACCAAAAAGCCTGAGTTGTTTCCATGAGCCTTTTTTTCCTCCTCCTTTGGGCTGAGGACCTTATATAAAGGTGGCGGCTGTTTCTGGACATGGAGATTACTCAGCGAGGTTAAGTCCAGACTGCAGACTGGTTTTCAGCAAAGTCCGACCGACGTATCTAAGAAGCCCTCCATGTTGGAAAATGATAACGTCCATCTCAGTGTCTAACAGTGCGGTGACGATGAAGGACGCTTCTTTGCTGGTCTGCAGAAGGACAAAGAAAAGTGAATCAGTTGATGATGGATTTATTATTGGCTTCAGATCTTTTACAGATGTCAACCAAATGGCGGTCTGTCAGCTCAGAGCTCTGCTTACCTTGACAGTGAGCTGCTGCCTGGGACTCAGGCTGCCTGGCAGGTTGATGCTGAACCTCTCCTTCCCATTCAGCCCCAGGGAGTCAGCGTTTTGGCCAGACAGAAACTGGAGCGGCATGATGCCCATTCCCACCAGCTGGCTCTTGTGTAGCTTCTCAAAGCTCTCAGCGATGACAGCGCGAACTCCCTGCAATCACCAAAAGGTTAAACATCCATAACGAGTAGAGTGATGAAATAAAAAAATAGGTAGTCAAACTGCTGCGGGGGTCTAGAACTGAATCCTCTGGACTAAAATGGTGCTCATTACTGAAAGTTAAAACTGGACCTGAGGCTAGTAAATGTGATGTTTACCAGCAAGTATGGTCCTTTGGCGACCCAGTCCCTTGAGTTCCCAGAGCCGTAGTCTTTTCCTGCCAGGATGATGAGAGGAGTGCCGTCTCTCTGATAGCGATCGGCTGCCTCAAAGACGTCCAGCTGGCCAGACAAGAAAACAAGAAGTCAGCAGCAGGCCAGACAACACAGACTGCAGACTGTTAAATCTGGTCTAATCCTGCAGCAGCCTGCAATGTCACACACACACGCACACATACACACACATGCTGCAGCTCAAAGATTACAGGTCTGACCGCAGTCACTACCAGCTTGTGCTGTATTATTTTATTGGCCAAACAAGATCAATTCAGAATCTCTAAGCGGTGACAAACAGCTTATTTGCAAGCGAAAGCTAAAAGCTCTCTGGATTCTGGTGAGATTTCTACTCACTGTCTGGCCTGAAGGAATGTGCAAAGTCTTTGGGCCTGGTTTGCCGATGAACCGGTTTTGGAGCTTGATGCTGGCAAACGTGCCTCTGGTCATCACTGCGTCATTCCCTCTACGAGCGCCATATGAGTTAAACTCCCGTGGCGTCAGTCTGAGAGATAATATTCAGTTAAATGCAAATTTATTTAAAATCAAGTAGTGATAAACCATCAAAATTCAACAGGAACAGAAAACAGCTTCATGGTGCTTTCACACACTGCAGGACTTGTTTTAGTCATTGCATCTGTTTACCTGTTTATCATATAACTTTGTAATATTGATACTATTTGTTTTTAACTAGATGTTTTTCTCTCTTTGAACTTTACTTTAAAATTTCTCCGCAGATTTAATAACCTGACAAGGGGGAGAAGACGGAGTAAGGATTCATCCAGCAAACATTTCTGAAGGAGCAAGTTCATGAGTTCATGCACATAGTGCACAACATTTGGTAAAATAAGTTCTGGACTAATGTACCATCATGACTTCTTCTGTGAGATTATTGACACATGTTTCAAACACATGATGAAACTAACCGTTTACTCTGCAGATACTTGGCCGCAGCGCTGACTCGGGCAATGCTTCCTGCTGGCGAGATGTGGTCCGTGGTCACTTTGTCTCCGAGGAAGAGCAAGGCATGAGCGTTTTCTATCGACTGAGGAGGAGGCACGTCTTTACTCTGGGGCAAGAAGGAGGAAGAGGTGCCATGTTGGTTCAGTGTATGAAAGCATCACATCAGCCAGAGAATGTGGACTCTGAATATCAAAGAATTTACCAGTTTGCTAAAGAACGGCGGTGAACGGATATATGTGGACTTGTGATCCCACGGGAAAACAACAGCGTCTGGACATTCGATATTGTTCCAAAAAGTGTTCCCTTTCTGGAAAAGAGGACAGCAGAAAGGCTTTTTGAACCACACATTCTATGTCTGTATAACAAAGAAGCCTTCCATGCTCTCGTTCATCTCCTAACCTCCATCCTTCCCCTGAGATCCCTAAAGATGGAGGAGATGACCGTGTCCTCTTCAGTCTGTTGGACCTCCTCTCTGGACGGCCAGATATCATGGAGATACACCTCCTTCCCATCTGAAGTCAAACCTGTTCAAACAACATAAAACAGAATTTTAGTCAGAAAAAGGGGGTATCACATGAAAGCAGCTCTTTTGATCCAAATTCATGGAAATTAGGACTTTGGGTGCACAGATTTAAAACAATCTAGTGAAGTGGAGATACCCATTACAGAAGTTAAATACAAACAAACAACCTGGAGAACTGTTATTCTTTTTATGGTTTATCCCATGTTTATGCAACACATTATCTCCAGAAACAAAAACGGCCCTTTTCTTCACTTCTCTGTGGATACCTGCCTGCACAAGACACTGCATCACTTTAATGCATCACCCTCTAATCTGCCAAATTCCCCAAAATCTTCTGATGATCTTCAGCTTTAAGACAAACAGCTTAAAAGAGCTGCTGACACAGCCTTCCTCACCTAAAGGCTCTTTCTCAAAGTCGATTCCCACAGTGCCCGCGATAGCATAAGCCACCACCAGTGGAGGGGAGGCCAGGTAGTTGGCACGCACGCAGTCACACAGACGGCCTTCAAAGTGCCTGTTGCCAGATAACACTCCACAGGCCACAAGATTCCCCTGAAATGAAAAGGTCCATCAACATCTAAATGGTTATAAAAATACAGCTTTTCATTGCAGAGAAAACTCACAAAGGCATAATGAAAACTTTACCTGTTTGATTGCATCCACGACGGCTTCCGGTAGCGGTGCCGTGTTCCCGACACAGGTGGCACAGCCATAACCTATCACCTCAAACCTGTCACATGAAGAACATGGCAGCGTGGTGTCAGAGAAATCATTTAAACTTGCATATAATGGGACAAACAACCATCAGACTTTGTTTCTGATGAGGGTTAGACCTTGAAAATGTTGTCAAAGTTACTGATGCCGTAATTCCACTAAACGGTACAGTATTTTTCCTCTTTGTCTTTTGCTTTTGTTGTAGGTCCTACAACAAAACAACCATGAGATTTTTATTTGGTATAACTCAGCCAAAGGTCACAGTGATGGGCTGGTCAGAAAGAATAGTCACCTGTGTGCTTAAACAACGATATCTCACAAACAGCAAACTGAGGCTATAATTCACAAAGAATCACCAAAATAGGAGAATAGAAGAGTGGAAAATGTTGTTTGGTCTGATGAGTCTCCATTTCAGCTGCAACATTCAGATGGTAGGTTCAGAATTTGGTGGAGCATGAAAACATTGATTCATCCTGCCTTGGATCAATGGTTCAGGCTGGTGGTGGTGTAAGGCTGTGGGGGATATTTTCTTGGCACACTTTGTGTCCTTAGTACCAACTGAGGATCATTTAAACACTTCAGCCTACCGGAGTGTTGTGGCTGACCATGTCCATCTCTTTATGACCACAGCTGATGGCAATATCCAGCAGGACAATGCACCATGATGCAGCTCAAACCATCTCCAGTTGTGTTTTTTTAACATGACAATAAAGTCACTGTACTCCAATGGCCTTCACAGCCAGCAGATCTCAATTCAATAGAGCCACATTAGACCCCGAGGGTCAAAACAGGAAAAAAATAAAAGCGTTGGCTTATCTCTGACTAAATGAATAACTACCCATTTCAACCAGTATGGAAATAAAACAAAGATATTGAGCCAATAACCTCCTCAACCAATTAAAAAGTCATGTGATGGAGACAATTGACATTATTCTCTCACTTATCACTTACTCTGTGCAGGACTCACCTGGCGCACAGCTCCAGCAGCGGATTAGCATGTAGTTAGTGACACCATGGATATACGGTTTAATCTGTACACGTCAACAAGCGACAGCAAATCACCTCATAGGTCAGGCAGTTTATCCAGTGATGAGAGATTTAAATTCAGAATTTTAGCAGGTTAATCATGGAAACTTTTAACCCTCCTCTCACACGAGTATCCCGAACTTACTGCTGAGACCATGCAAATACTGCTTCCCTTTTCTACCACTTACCTCTCTGAGCCATAATTTCCCACTTTGACAGCAATGAAAAATAAATAAAGGCTTGTTTGCAAGTGGAGGATGATCTGAGAGTTTGTCATCTATCACTCCAAGAATAGATAAAACAGACTCAGTAATTCAGCAAATAATAGGTCTGAGTGATCAGTCTTTGATGGTTTACACTGTGAATATTATTGACAAGGCTAAATTACTAAAAGTGTTCTTTTTGTTTTGTTCAGTTTTTCCAATTTGCAAAAGGGTAATAATACCATGATCTTAAGGTCAAATCACTTTTAGTAAGCTTTGGAATGTTTTTTCTTTTATTTGTAACCAAGTTCATTTGGACTTTGCAAGTCCTGCTAGTTCATTTTCCTGAAAGTTTGAAAATCTGTAAATAACAAGTGTGGTAAGGTCAAATTTTAATTTAAATAAGTTGGTTAAAAATACTCAAATGCAATTTGTTTAAGTTCATTTTAAGTTGTAGGTAAGTTATATTAAATTAAAGAAAACTTCATCACTCATAAACGCAGGAAACTTTTTAGACCCTGAACAGATACAAATAAATAGTTTTCTTCAAAACAAAAAACAGTAGGAGTTTTTAATGCCAGTTTATCTCAGCTGCTTTAGTGAGTGTTTGTTGTCATTGTGCACACAAGCTTACCCCAGCTGGCTGAAATAAGGCAGGACTCCGCTGGCGTTGAGGTAGTGGGTGACCATGCCACTTCCAGGAGCCAGGCTGGTCCTAATGTAAGGCTTGACGATAAGCCCCAGATCCACGGCCTTTTTGGCCAGAAGACCTGTCAATAAAAATATGTGTTATAAAAATGTGCATGGAGGCCAAACGGGGAGATGCAACAGCAAAAATTTACCACGTTTAAACTGAAACTGAGTTGTTGGGTTTCTTTGCTGAAGGGAAAATGTTCTGAGAGGAGTTTAGTAAAAAATAAACTGAATTTGGAGCTTTTACTCACCTGCAGTCAGCATGACGGATGGGTTGCAGTTGTTGGTGCAGCTGATAACAGCAGCGATGACCACCGAGCCGTGCGCCAGCTGGTACTCCTGACCACAATGCAGGAAAGGAATCCGAGTCCCCTGCTTCTCCTTCGAGATGTGGAAGCCTTTAAAACTCACCTGAAGCAGAACAATGAAAAGGTTTTTACCTGCTTTTTTTAAAGACTAATATGTTAGTTTTAGTGTGTATTATGCATTACCTTCTCATCAAGACAACTCTGGAAGTCTTCTTTCATGCTGCTGACTGCCACTCTGTCCTGAGGCCTTTTCGGTCCACTCACGTAGGGCACCATGGAGCTCAGGTTGATTTCAATCACCTATGCACACATAACCAGCTTTATTTTTGGCTGATCTTGTAAACCAACACTGCACTTGTGCTCTCTTCAAGGCCATTATGGAGCAGGTCAGACTGTCATGACTACGTACTTTTCTGGATTTACAAAACACATCCGATTAACTGGGAATTGAAGGAACATGATAACCGAATGCAATTTAACATCAAAGAAAAAACAAACCCTAATCTTTTTTTTGGAAAAGTTCAGAATCAGCTGTGAAATTACCTCGGAGTACTGGAGGTCTTCTGATGAATCTTCATAACTTCGGAAAAGTCTGACAGCCTTCATGTAAGACTCCAACGATTGAAGTTTCTCCTGGGTAAAATCTGGGAGGGTGAATGATGAGACGTTACAGAAAAATGCCTTCTGTGGAGAAACCTTGAAATTTTTGCAGCTCTAGTCTACAAGGGTAACTCACGAGTCTTTTTAAAGTGCTTTAGCGTAACTTGGTCAACGGGGAAGAAGCTGACAGTAGCGTTGTATTCTGGGCACATGTTGGCAATTGTGGTTCTATCAGGAGCTGATAGCTGGGAGACACCAGGTCCAAAAAACTCAACAAACCTCCCAGCGATTCCAGCTTGCCGCAAATGCTTGAAAATCCATGAAATGTACACATGAAAATGTGGTATTTGTTAGTATTTACTACATCTTAAAGTTTTTGTTTTAACTACTGCATTTATGAAGAATCCAAACAAGTCACTTAGGTGCTGTTTGGGCTGCATCTCTCAGGGGTAAATGTGTAAAGAAATAAAATCAAGAAAGAATTACCTTTGTGATGCCGAGGACTACATCTATAGATGTGGTTAGGGGGTTAATGGAGTCCACTAGCTTACAGCCCACCACCTGAGGAAGGGTCAGAGAGACTGGCTGGCCCAGCATCACAGCCTCAGACTCAATTCCACCGACACCTGTCAGAGGAAAGACGAACACTGATTTAAAAAAAATTTAAAAAGCAATGAGATTAAACTCTATGTAGTAATCTCTTTCAGACTTTATTTAAAGGTTTAGAAAGACCTCTTATTTTATTCCCTCTGTTTGCTTCAATATGGAGTCAGATATTTTGAAACTTGACTGGCTGACCAACAACTGCTGAGAAATCTTAGTCTGTAAAGGCTTTACCCCAGCCGAGGATGCCGAGGCCGTTGACCATGGTGGTGTGAGAGTCAGTTCCCACAACGCTATCGGGGTAGATCAAGCCATCGCTGACCTGCACCACTCTGGACAGATACTCCAAATTCACCTGATGGACAGCACCAACGTCCGGAGGAACCACGTTCACATTTTTAAAAGCTTTCGAACACCACTGTTTGGTAAATGGAACAAAAAACGTTAACATTTAACTGAGTGTCTTCTCCAAGGAGCAAACAAAGGTTCCCTGTCTTTTAAGCTTTTTAAATATATGTACCAATCAGAGCCATAAATATGTTATTATTATTGATAATCTAAACACTGCATTCAATAACCTATTGATGAATCTTAAGACTTTCATCTGGTTTTATAACATGATGAATATAAAAAGAGACTCTTTTCGGTACCTTAAGGAACTGTAGCCTCTCTTTGTTTCTAATTAGTTCCATTTCCTGGTTCTTCACGGCTGTCTCAGTTCTACAGAGCAAACAAACCCAAAATTAACTTCTTAAAAGAAAGCTGAGTTAGGCAATGACAATTCTTCTTGTTTGACCTGAACCTGCCCTTTTTTTAAAGTGGTAAAACAATCGGATGAACATATGACTTATCCAAAAATAACATACCACATTGGGACAGTTTGAAAAGATGCATGATTTCTTCACATTTATCCAAAATGCAATGTTACATTTTGCAGATTTGGAGCTAATGAATGAAAACCGTCATGAGATAATTGCAGAACTGCTCCCATTCTCTTCTCAGGTATATATCTGAGGTTTTTTTTTTTAACTGAATTATCTTTATTGTCCTGGAAGACTTACTCAGATACGGGCTTCAGGTGGAAGGGGCAGAGCAGAGGCGTGTTCTCAATCTGCTGGATGGAAGCTGGAGGTCGACCTGGTGAAGCTGGGGGGTCGCTGCAGGCAGCTTTACTGCAGGAGCCCCGGTGACCTCCACACTGTGAGCCCCCTCTGGATGGAGGCCTGCTAGGTAACGACCTAGATGGAGCCTGGCTGTGGTTTGAACCCTCCCCTCCTCCGGGGTTAGGAGCATTTTGTATTGCACTAAAACATTTTAAAAAAATCATTAAAAACAAAACTTGTGAAATCTGGCAGCACCCTTGCTTTAGTAATATGGCTTCATTATAAAATTATTTTTCCCTCTTAGATTTCTTTTGCTGATTACAAAACACAAAATAAGGAAGCTAAAACAAACTTACCATTTGCTAAAATCAACCTGTAATGAGTGATCTACGATCAGGTCTGTGGGACATTTAGGGTTGACCAGACCAGGATCCAAACCATGTTTGGCCACAGCATCTCTCATGGCTGCCAGATCCACCATGGCAGGAATACCCCTGTCAAAACAAACGAGGATAAAAAATTTGCTTTCCTTAAGGGGTTTAGAGAAAAAACATGAAGAATCTAAAGCTGCTTTTTATTTACATAACCTCAAAATGGATAAACTGGTGATGACAAAGACCATAACCACTGGTTAGGATATCTGAGATGTGGGATCTCCTTTATTTCTCTACTTAAACCTGCCGTCTTACAGCATCGAGAACTGTTCTTAACATGAAACTGTGTGAACTCACGTGAAGTCCTGTAGGAGGACTCGCGCTGGAGAGAACGGCACCTCGGCTTTATTCTGTTGCTGCTGCCAGTCCAAAATATTCTGCACGTCTTCTTCTTTTGTGTAAAAGCCATCACAGTTGCGAATTGCTGCCTCCAGCAGGACACGTATGGATAGAGGTAGTTTGTCTAAACGGCACAAACCAACAAAAGGAATGACTTATTTTACACTGAAAAGGGTAACAGCTTGCTGTATACATTACTTCATTGCTGCTCGTTAAACTTAAGGTTTGCTTCAAATAACATGAGTGTAGGTTCTGAAAT
>JBAMHW010000010.1:14865386-14888224 GCA_037177495.1 Rhadinocentrus ornatus
ATGCTAGACCTCATGTGGCTGGAGTGTGTCAGCAGTTCCTGCAAGATGAAGGCATTGATGCTATGGACTGGCCCGCCTGTTTCCCAGACCTGAATCCAATTGAGCACATCTGGGACATCATGTCTCCATCCACCAACGCCACGTTGCACCACAGACTGTCCAGAAATTGGCAGATGCTTTGGTCCAGGTCTGGGAGGAGATCCCTCAGGAGACCATCCGCCACCTCATCAGGAGCATACCCAGGCGTTGTAGGGAGGTCATACACACTACAGAGCCTCATTTTGACTTGCTTTAATGTCATTACCTCAAAGTTGCATCAGCCTGTTGTGTGTTTTTCCACTTTCATTTTGAGTGCGACTTCAAATCCAGACCTCCATGGGTTAATAAATTTGATTTCCATTGATAATTTTTGTGCAATTTTGTTGTCAGTACATTCAACTATGTAAAGAACAAAGTGTTTAACAATAATAATTCATTCATTCAGATCTAGGATGTGTTATTTTAAGTGTTCCCTTTATTTTTTTGAGCAGTGTATATTATATACAAATAAATATACTTTTTCCAATCCTAAAGTAAAAATTAAAATGCTACAGTAGTTTTGACAATTTTTTTAAAATGAGAGATTATAAATAGTCCTAGTATTGTTGTAAATGGCTATTGTCTAACCCCGAAGAAGCCTCTAACTAAAAAAACACTTTCATCACTTTGTTGTGTCAAGGGTGAAAATTTGTTCATTATGTTTATCCACTTGTGCAGCATTCCTCTCTGCAAAACTGTTCCAGGCTCTCCAGAGCAGCCTTTAGGACAAAGATCGAGCTTATTTTATTAGCTTCTTAATCTCAGAGGATCTGATGCTGCTGCCCCTACAGATGTCTGCAAAGCAGATGTTTTCAGAATATGCTTTTATCATTTAGCATGGTTTTCATCTTGCTGAGCATGGTGCACAATCAATCTTTTAAAGACAAAGAAATAGAAATTGGACAAAGGAAGAACAAAAGAAGAAGATGTAGGGAGTAAAAATAACATCTTAAGCATCTGTGTAATGCATCTTTAAGCTATGTGCTTCATAAATGGCTTAAAGATGCATTTCTCAGTGCGGTCTTACCTTGATATAGAAAAAGGTAGCCAAAATCCAAATAAGAGGTTTGATCTCCTTAAGGAAAATTCTGGAAAAATATTCCTGAAGAATACTTAAAGAATTAATTTAAGGCCTACTTTATGGTTTGGACTATGTTGAAGAATAGTCATACCGAGCTTTGACTTTTAGTCTCAATTTAATTGTAGAAAGTGTCTTTTCTATCTTTGTTTGCACATGATTCAATTAACCGCTGCACTTCACATTGTCCTAGTATAAATGTCCTAGTATGTCCAGTATAAAGAAATGCAGTGTTGCTTAAGGCTATTGTACGGTACTGTAGATTTGGACCGAGAGTTTATAAAATTATGTTGTAGTTTTAAAATGCCTTTTTTAAAGGAGCAATCATTGTAGCTTTTTGACAGATCAGTTCTAAGTAATATTTATATAAAAAACACTGCCACACTGATGTTAAGGCTCCCCAAACCAAATAGAAAACTAAATGTAGGCATACACAACGTAAAACTGGTTCAGCAGAAATCCAACAAAGCTAATTAAAAAGACATAAATACAATCAGGGTTTCCTATCTACTTCCTTACACAGTCAATAATGGTGTACAACTACAGAAAGGTTATTATCATTGCAGATGGAGACATGCGCAAAAGAATGCAATTTACCTCAGTAAACTCAAGTTCACACATAGCTGTTGTTGATCAATCCTGACAGAAAAATTGTGTTTTTCAAAAGCAAATAAGCATTAAGTTTTAAATTAAAAATAGAGGTTACATTTCCGTAACGTTCCTAGCTACAATTTGTTTCCTTTTGGTCACAGGTTTCGTGAGCTGCAAGCAGACAGCAACAAATAAGTTTCTCTGTATCGCAGCATAAGTTAGGAACCAATTTTTCTGTCACACTGAAGTTAATGTCAGGCTCAGCAGCTATGTCGACATCTTCTTTAGAACTGCGTGGGAAAAACGTTTTCAATATTCTATGCAAGAAACGAGGGTGGAAAACAGGCTAGAAAAAAATATAACACGCTATTTTCTAGGAACTTATATTCACTAAAAACAGTGGGTCCTTCTGCTAAAACCGTAAATCGTTGGTAAATAGCTAAAAGAAGGTTACTAACAAACCTAGCTCGAAGCACAACTGCTATTTTGACGCTTTCTTTCTTTTTTCGGTGTCATTGTGGTCTCAAAGGCCACTTTCTGCAAATCTTACATGATCCAAGTTAATCCTTATATAATAATATAACTATTACAAATAAAAGTATTACAACGAGGTCTAAGAACGCATAATATTAAGTCGTCCTGGCATGTCTTGATAGCAAGGTGAGCAAATAGAGGTGCAAAGCTTCAAGCTAGCAAAGAACAGGTTCTTATCATGAAGCACACTTGCGGCAACTTATCGTGCTACCGGCTGTATGTCTTTAGGAGATAACAGGAAACGTGGAAGTTAACATAAAACATAAGCTTAATAAATCAAACAAACAAAACAGTGGTTTCAGGCACTGGCATCAATTTACCGGCTATTGCTAAGTTGTAAGATAAGCATAGTCAAGCTAGCTAATATTAGCTTTTATGTCAGAGTGAGGCCGGTAACCTCACGTAACATTAGCTCTAAGTAAACGACAGGCTATTTCAAAGCTAAAGTGCCATTTAAAATGGATTCTTATGTCGCTCAGCTTAAAAGGTGTATCGGACGACAACTTTATGTGTCAGGTTGGCCTAAGACATCCCATTACCTTTGATTGGGGTAGCAAGCGCCATGATGACTTCTGAAAACAACACGACCCGTTCCCACAACCGAACAGGCAACAAGGAACTGACCAATTAGAGCACAGAGCTGTACGGTCACGCCCACCCATCGATAAATGGAAAAACATTTTGAATCGACAATACATACACAATATTTCACATAACATTCACATATGGACGCTTTATAGATTCTGTCACTCGCACAGAAACAATTATACTCTTATGCTGTTCATCACATTTAACCACAACTAACTAAACCACGTGACTGCACACCCTTATTCGCGTTGCCTTCAGGGCATCTCGGAATATATACTACTCTTGTCGTTGCTTAAAAGTTCGTCTTACATAAACTGTAGTTTTTTAAACAAATAAAATAATAAGAAAAGAAATCCAATACAAAAACAATTTTGTTTAAAAAAAAGTAGAAAATGCTTTTATTCAAACTAAAGTTACATTTCTTTTTTATGTCTGGATCTTGTTGCTTTTACAATTTTTTCGTTTACGAAGAACGCATCATCATCCTTAAGTTTGATATCTGTAATGTAAACATTCCTGTTACACGAACGACAAATTTCTGTGGTTGCCATGTTATTTAATCTTTTTACTGGGAGAAATAGCAGTTTGTAACCACGTTACTAATAGTGAGCCTGTGACCTTTTACCTTTCCACTACGTTTGTTCGCAGCAGTAATGGACGGGAGACATGACCCTCCTTGTAGCAGAGCAGGCCGCCCGAGTTTAAACAAGCAACTCTGTTTTGTAACAGCTGTAGACACGGAGGTGAGCTACATGACTTCTCGGTACGTTTAATTTGTGTGTTTACGTTAAACACATCTCTTAAAATAATAATAATAAAAAAAACAAAATGTCACATGTAAGCTAGCTAACAGTGCGAGTACACACTGACATTGCACGTGTTTCCTCTTGCACCATCAGCAGCTGCAAGACAACAATTAGATATTAGAGGTTAACTAGTGTAGTTGTAACGTAATTCCATCTGATTACTCTGTGATGAGTTTAATGTCGTTTGATCATTACTCTCTCCTCAGAAAACGATTATTTGTGATCAAACTTACTCTTTGCTACGGAGCTACATACCTTGTGTAATATGTGATTTATGCTAGTTCCGTGTTAATGCAGCCAATGCTCAATTAATTCCCCCCTCTTGGCAGAAGTCTGGATATGTTTTGCAGATATGGTAGAGCTTGTGACATGCTGTGACTTGAATCGCTGATGTGTAGTATATAGGGTTGCCATCTTTCACAAGTGAAAAAAAGGGACGCCAACCAAAGCAGTGGTGTGTTTTATTTTGTGCCAGTTTTTTTTAGTAAAAGGGTGATAAAAAAAAAGCTATAGCTATACTTAAAGCTTAAAATGCTTTATTATCAATGAACACATTGATTATCGTGCAACATTATTGCATATAAAGTGCTGTTAATTAGGCTCAATAAAGCTGTAATAACATGCATCCCTATTTAACATACAAAAGGAAAATATATAACAAAATACCTCAAGCACACAACTTAGTTATTGCACAATCACATGACTTAGTTAAAGAGATACCTTATAATCTACCACACGGCAGTAGCACCAGTAACTAAAGCAGATCTGTTTGTGTGGAGTTTGCAACAATGAATTTATAAAATATAAACTAAATACATTGAGAACTTAATGTAACTTTTAAAGTGAAGTCATATTTTAAAAAAAAGTTTTCTCTGAACAATATTTATTTATGAAATGTTAATCCATTAGTCTGTTATTACATAATTGCTAGAGAAGGAATGGTCCATGTTATAATAACAATGAACAAAGATCAAGCTACATTATGATGTAGTGTTGTAAATGGTGAACAAAGTAACAACAGAGTGAGGTCTCTCTGCATTGAAACAATCTTTTTAGTGTGATAAATCACCACACATCATAAAATCTAAATTGCACACAGTCACATGTAACTCCTTCCAAGCATATTTACACCACATTACCACACTGATAACCCAATATAGAAACAGTAATATAACCAATAAGTCCCAACCAACTCTCCTGTGTAAAGAAATAAATGCTACATATTAACTCTCGGAGACAACAGATGGAAAAGGCAACAGGACCTCTGCCTGGACTTTAAAGGATTTTTCATGTAAACTACATTATAAAACAGTTTTCGAACATTTCCTGACCCTGAGTAGAGATTTTAGAAATGTCTAACTAGATTTTGACTTCCAGCTGGCATTTAGCAGAGTATTTGCTGTTTGAAGCTTTAATAATACTGGAACTGAACATACACAAGACCATATATCTAAAATTAAATATTGTTTTTTCTACAGCATGTTGCACACTGACAAAACAGGACCACAAGTCGATCATATTTGAACAGGAAAACTATCCTTGGAAAAAAAGTTCAGATTTTTTCATTTGTATAATGTAATGTTCATTGAAAGATGATGATCTTGACAAATTGCCATGGAAACCCAACCCAAGTTGTCCGTAATTACAAATGACACAATAACTTTTCATTACAGTTACGTTAGGTAAACATTAACATAATTTAGTCCAGTTACCATGCATCTAACTTTACTTTGGTCTACAGAGCTACTGGTTATCCTGCAGGTGAGGAATCATTTTCAATGTATTTTTTTCTTTCAAGGCAACTTTTTTTCTGACATCCTGGTGAGCCATCCTCCACAATAACACCTTGGTCATTTTTTTTCTATAACCATAGAAATTCCACATGGATCATGGATTTGTTTAGAGTACATAACTCTCCCATGTCACACTTTCCCACTTGAACACAAATCTTCTGTATCCGGGACTGAATGACAACAAAGCAACACAAGCAGTGACGTAGATGTACATGGTGGTAGCGGATGTGGTGTAACTTTGTTTTGGTTATGTGAGTTGAGCGTATCTGCTGATCTGGACATAAACCTTAATGGATAGTGACGATATTGAAAGATCTGACTAATTAAAAGTGGCATTTAGCATCACAATCGTGAAATCGAGTAATAGTAAAATTCCTAGTACAGAATAGAGGGAATAAAGCTTGCTCTCTGTTATATGCAAAAGTGCAATGACAGCAGAGTTACCTCTTGTCTTGGTTAGGAGGACTGGTTAACAATAGGCACAGATGCTGTGTTGAAGTTTAGGCATAGGAAAGCTGCAAACAAGATGCAGGCACAGAACAATCATGTCTGATCAACTGATGTCAGCAACAAGATAGTCTAGATAAAAAAACAACAACAAAAAAAACAGCTTAAAATGAACATCTCCATCCACCAACCAACAAACTCCATCCATAACTGTCAGACACCCAATACTGCACACTTAAATGAGAGCTTAAATGACTTGAAGACCATTGTACGTCTGACCACATGTACTCTGTGTGAGCTCCAAATACATGTTTCTAAATGTAGATAAGTGATCTGACTCTACTGTAAAGTGTTTCCCCTATTCTACTTTTAACTTGTCTGGCTCAAAGGTTCTTCCATTTGTTGTTTTTGTTAAAAAAAAATTCTGCTCTTACAGGTATGATGGCAGTATCAGTGCTGATGGCTGCAGAGATGCAGCTTTAGGGTTGCAGGACGGCCCTGATTGACACCATGCAGCAGAAAGGAGCCATCCAGATTATTGAATGGGAGGATATAGACAAGAGGAAGTTCTATTCCCTGGGTGTGTTTATGACTTTGACCACCAGGGCTACGGTCTATCCAGCTAGCCTCATCCGCACCCTCCTACAGGTGCAGAAAGGGAAGGCCTTGTACTCTGGCACCTTCGATGCTTTCTGCAAGATCCTGCAAACAGAGGGTCTGAGGGGCCTTTATAGAGGCTTCATGCTCAACACATTCACCCTGGTCTCAGGACAGGCATACATCACCACCTATGAGCTGGTCCGCAAGTATGTGTCCCAATACTCACCCAGTAACACAGTGAAGTCTGTGGTGGCTGGAGGGGCAGCGTCCCTGGTGGCTCAGACTATCACTGTGCCCATCGATGTTGTGTCCCAGCACCTCATGATGCAAGGACAAGGGGAACACCTCTCACGTTTCAAGGTGAAACCCAAAATGATGCTCACTACAACGAAGCGCAGACCGACGTTTGGACAAACGCGGGACATTACAGTGCAGATATTTGCAGCTGATGGTTTTAAGGGATTTTACAGGGGCTACGTAGCATCGCTACTCACATACATCCCCAACAGTGCTCTCTGGTGGCCTTTCTATCATTTTTATGCAGGTAACTCAACACATCAATCCTGTTTGTAAGCCTTGCACAGTAGCATGATGCGTGACGATATATGTACACAGTGGCATGTAAATGTGTTGACCCCTTGGTAATTTTTTTGCTTTTTTGTGTGTTTAAACTTTTTTTTCAAAAGAATTTTTTGTAATGTAAAGGTCCGTTCCAAAAATAGTGAAATGAGATGAAAAAATAGATCATATATTTTTTTAAATTCCAAAAGAAAGACTGGCCAGAGCTGGCCTTTACAAAAAAATGGGCAGATAAAAAGCAGTTGCATACAGAAATATATACACTAGAATGGTGCATTCACACCAAGTCCTGATTCAAATCCTAGCTTGTTTGCTTGGAAAGTTCTGATCAAAGAAGCAAATTCAGGTCCGCCCACAAATGTAGTTCTCAGTTCGTTTCAAGTGAACCAAATGCAGGAAACCAACTACATTGGAAAGGGCTTTGTGGATAAACCTAACTCAACATGCGTGTTTGTAGAACGACAGCCAGAAGAAGTAGCTTGCAGTCAGATGTGGAAGAACGAGGTAAAAGTTCTGATAGAAATATGGCCAACCCCAGACTGCTTGGATCTGATGCAGGCAGCGCTATGTTTAGGTGGAAATGAAGCTATACTGCATTAGCCAATAGATGAGTTTTCTTGTTCCCTGTATGTCTACTTGTCTTCTTTAGTAATTTTACTTGCAGCGCCACTTGTTCAGTGTGCAGTGTAAAAGCAAACTTCTGACTAGGGTTTTTAAAAAAAAATATTCTGAGATACCCATCAATGCTAAAATTTAGAATCCAGTCGGATATTAAGCAGCATGGTTATCGATAAATAAATGCCACTTTGGTGTCTGCTAGTTTACGGAAAGGACCAGCCGCCTCTACCCATTTTCAACTTCAACGGGCAGCCCCTCCCTCCCAGCAGCTACGCGGTGGATCCATTGTCTACAGCAGGAGTTCCCAAGTCCGGTCCTCAAGATCTACTATCCTGAAACTTTTATATGCAGCCCCTCTCCAGCACACCTGAATCAAATGGCTGAATTCTCATCTGCTTCTCATTCAGCTCTGCAGAGGCCTGGTAACAAGTCATCATTTGATTTAGAAGGGATGCATCTTAGGGACCGGACTTGGGACCCCTGGTTTACAGCGTTGCCAACTTAGTAAATGTGTTGCTGTATTGAGCAAATTTTCAGACCACTCTAGTACCCCTTAAAAACAAAACAAAAAGACTAGCAACAAATCTAGCGGCTGACGTTTAATCAGTTACTCTTCTCAGTGAGCAGTGGGTCCTGCCGCAGGCCCCTCCCCTGTCCAAAAGCACTCATAAGAGGCTCAGTCCTCACATGTGCCGCTGTAAAAGGTGGTTCAACAAATTACTTCCTTTTGGGTGGAAAATTGTACATGGTCTTTCTTTCTTTCTTTTATTTCACAAGAACAAATATTTAGCATCTTCAAATTTGGTGGCATGTTGTGTAAATTACATGATTAAAAACTCCCAAATATCAATTTTAATTCCAGGTTGTAAAGCAAAGTAGGAAAATTTCCAAATTATTTTAAAGCCAATCAAAACTGTAAATGGCAGTGTGAAATAATTGCTTTTAAATGAAACATTTTGGCCTTACACTCTTTAATATCTGTTGTGTTCCCAGAACAGCTGTCTCTGTTAGCACCAAGTCAGTGCCCCCACCTCATTCTGCAGGCTTTGGCGGGACCAATGGCAGCAGCAACTGCCTCCACCATCACAAACCCAATGGATGTTGTTCGTGCAAGGGTACAGGTAAGCACTGAAAGCAAGCATAGATACTGTGTTATTAAATTAGGCTAAAACACTCAAATCATTCATCAATCCTCCCATAAAAGCATTAAAACAACATGGCCCATGGTGTAAACAACTGAGAGGCAATGCGTTTAAAGTGACAGTGTCCTCACAACACCTAAGTAAGATATGTTTGTTCAGGTGCAGAACACACCTAAGTTGAGCTCACTGAGTACCACAGCACATATTTATCATGAATATGAAACATGAGTACAGGAGCACAAAGCAATATGACTGTACAGTGACTTAAGTCCATAGAATCCACTAAAATATCCCATTAAGCTGTCTGATAAGGTTTACTTCTCCTTACTGTCTTTTAAAGAGGCTACAGAAACACTCAGCCCCTCTCTTGGATCCTCTCTGGACAAACTTTGTCCTCTGGTGTCAAAACCAGTTAGACAAAATCCTCCCAGTCCATGGCTCACCAAGGTTCTAAGGAATAACAGAGGCTCCCCGGACTCAGGGCTGCAGAAAGAAAGTGCCACAAATCAAAAGAACATGCTGAACTGCTTCCGTTCATGTCTAAAGCGTGCTGTCTTCAGTCAGTTCTCTCAGTTCCTCCAACACAACAATCTGTTCGATCCTAATCAGTCTGGCTATCAGTAGACACTCTACTGAAACTGCTTACCTGTCAGTTACTGATTCCCTACGGCTTGCCAGATCCTCTGGTCAATCCTCAATCCTTATACTGCCTGATCTGTCTGCTGCCTTTGACACGGTCAACCATCAGATCCTTCTCTCCACACTCTCGGAGCTTGGCATCTCAGGACCTGCCCTTGCGTGGTTTAGGTCCTACCTCACAGGAAGATCCTTCAAAGTATCTTGGCGAGGGGGAGTGTCTACATCACATGGGCTGACTACAGGGGTGCCTCAGGGCTCGGTGCTTGGCCCTCTTCTCTTTTCACTACACACCTCACTCGGTGCAGTCATCAGCTTTCATTGCTTCTCTTACCACTGCTATGCAGATGACACTCAGCTTTTCCTTTCCTTCCCACCTGACGACACAACCCTCTCAATGCGAATATCAGCCTTGCTGATATTTATTCTTAGCTTGAGGATCGCCACCTTCAGCTAAATCTGTCCAAGACCGAGCTCATTGTCTGTCCAGCCAATACTTCCTTACTGCCACAGATAAGCCTGCAGCTTGACCCTATCACGCTTGTTCCCACGTCTTCTACCAGGAGTCTTGGTGTCATGGTAGACAACCAGCTGACCTTTACGGACCATGTTGCCTCGGTTGCCCGGTCTTGCCAATTTGCTCTCTACAACATCAGGAGGATCAGACCTTACCTGACAAATCACACGGCCCAGCTCCTCGTCCAGACTCTGGTAATTTCACGCACTGACTACTACAACTCCTTATTAGCAGGCCTGCCTGCTTGCTCAGTTAAACCTCTGCAGATGATCCAGAACGCAGCAGCACGTCTGGTCTTCAACCAGCCCAAAAGAGCACATGTCATTCCGCTGCTAATCGCTCTTCACTGGCTTCCAGTTGCAGCACGCATCAAATTCAAACCTCTGCTTCTGGCTTACAAAACAATAACCCCTAGCGTCTCCTGTCTACCTTCACTCCTTATTTCAGAGCTACACTCCCTCTCGACAGTTACCCTCTGCCATTGAAAGAGGCCTAGTGCTCCCACCACAATGCGGCGCAAAATCTGTAGCTAGACTCTTTTCCTCTGTTGTTCCCTGGTAGAGTAGCGATCTACCAAGCTCTGTCCGATCCGCATAGTCCTTATCTAAGAGCAAAGCAAAGACTCACTTGTTTAAGGAGCATTTCCGCACTTGGCTTAACTCTTCTACTCGTCGGAATGAGTTAGAAAGATTTGTCCAGCTCTTTGGCTCAACTCAGTACTGAATAAGCTGCGTGCACTTCTGCCCAAGATAATATTGTGTGATGAAATCGTGATCTTGTATTTAAACAAAGGGCTTAAAAAAAAAAAAAAAACACTCCCTCTAGCACTACATGACAGCACCTGGGTCCAACTGGACTCCTACTTAATTTACTTAAACGTATACCTACTACTTAATTATGATGTCCTGCCCTGTTTTATTCTTTCTCGTGGTGTTCTTCTTCTTTCTCTCAGATGTAAGTCCCTTTGGATAAAAGCGTCTGTCAAATGACTGTTGAATAGAATAGAATTAATGAAAATATTTAATATTTAATATATGCAAAATGTTTACTTTTTAATAAAAAATCTGAAGTTGACACCAAATTGTATCCTTTCTTGCTCTGAAGTGTAAATTAATGTAGCCAAATTTCCCATAAAGCTGCTTTTACTTGCATATTTTTCTTTTTTTCTTAGGCTAAACAGATCAGAAACTGTGGTTGAAAAGAAAATCAATGAGACTATGTGCCAGCTTACGATCACTTAATGATATCCTGATTGTTGCTTTGCTGTAATAAAATCCAGATTTCAGTCATCTGATTAAATAAATTCAAATAACCTAAAGAAGCCGTTGCAGCTACTCTGAGAGATTTATTTATTAATTAATCAAATTAGTCTGGTGTGTTAGAACAGGAAAGCATTTAAGATTTAATCCTCTAAACAGCAGATGGTGAAATAATTCAGGTATATTTAGAGGTCTTCCAGAGTTTGTTATCCAATCATCCTTAAAGAGAAAAGAAACAGACCCATTGGTGGGATTTAATACAAAGGTCAGGGGTCCTTGACAATATTTAATAGCAGACAACAAATTTTGTCCTGTGTCTTGAAGGTGGAGGGACGATCATCAGTCATAGAAACGTTCAAGCAGCTTTTCGCAGAGGAGGGCGTCTGGGTGATGACCAAGGGGCTGTCGGCCCGCATCATATCCTCCACGCCCACATCTGTGCTCATTGTGGTCGGATACGAGACCCTGAAGAGGCTAAGCCTGCGTGCTGACCTGATCGAGTCCAGACACTGGTGAAAGACAAGAGGGGGCAGAGGGCAGGATGGCTTCAAGCGAACATTGACCCAAATCTGCTGCCTCTCTTTGTAGTCGCTCTGCTCTGCAGCTGCTTCCACATGCCTTTTACATGGAGAGGTTTGTCTTCAGGTACTATTGGGAGCTCCTGTACAATTTTCTGTTTGTCAAAGATGTTACTGTGGAATATGGCAATAGATGTAAAAGATATGAAAACCAATTTGCTACCTTCATTTAATTAGACCCAGTGAAATGTGACCACAAGTTTCTTCCTCAGAATATACATAAAAAGAAAATGCAGGAAGTATCTGGAGACACAAATGCCTTGTTTTTGTCCAAAAAGTACCTAAAATACAGCTTTGATGTCCAAGTGCATTCTAGTGAAAAGAGATGTTTGTGCATAGGGTTAAACTGTAGAGTCTCCTCTGCTCAGGTATGAATTACAACAATTGGTTTATCTTCAAGGTTTTAAAAATTTGGTCAGACATGTCAAAGTAAATGCCAAAAAAGATATACCTGGTCCAAATGATGTGATTCACTGTAATGCCTTCCTGCAGTCTGTGTCAAGTCAGTTTTTATCTTTGAATGTTACGCATTCAGTTACTGTGGGCCAATTACGTTTCTGTCCCTGCTTCTTTTCTCTCTGAGTGTACTGAATTTATAACATAAAAGAGGAAGAACCTTATAAAGGCACATGTGGTTTTTTAGATTTTAATGAGGACAGTAGTTTGGAAAAGGACTGTAGCTAACAACTGTAGTCTGTATATGTCTGAAATATGAAACTATTTTTGTTTTTACTCTGCTTTGTATAAATATCAGCTCAACTAAATTATTTGAGCTGATTAAAATCACCTCCGTTTGGTCTACAGAAGGTCTTTTTGCTCTCAGAAAAAGTAATCCAGTCCATCAAGTTCTCAGGAACTCAAGCACATTGTCGTGGCTGTTTTATCGTTCTCAGTCCAGCTTTTCTGGGAGGAATGTGGCCCAGAGTTAAAATTATTTTTCTTTAGTGTTACAGGAGAGTCAATATATATTTTTTGTCCTTGGATTATTTTTCTCTCTCGTTGGCTTCAGCTGTTGATAAATCTGCAGATGATCTTCAGTATTCAGAAGACTGGTAAAAAAAAATCTGCTGGTTGAGCTGTTGAGACCACAAAAGACAACAGCATCACACAGAAGAGTTACACAGCTGCCTTTGATTTAGTTGTTATACAAGGTACATCAGCGAGGAGGCTGAGGGAAACGACTGCCATCATGTTTAAACTTATTGGCAGAAAACACCTCTGGTTACACGGTTCCTAAAATTAATTCATATTTTGTAAACATCACTTCAGATCGAACTTAATGTTAATCCACATGAGACCGGTGAACTTTGTTTCAATTTTGAAAATGAGTATATTAAGGAAGTCTTGTTCAGCCACGCCGGAATTTACAACATGTCAACAGGTTGTAATTTTATTAATAAAAAAGTTAAAGTAAAGTTTTAACAGAAAATCTGTAAATATTTGAAAAATAAAGACATCTGAATCTCTGTCTGCTGCAGCTTATCTGTTGGTACACTAGAGGGAGGCATGTTTAAACCAGGGATGTCCAGTTGTGGTCCTCAAGGACCACAAAACAGCCGGTTTAAGAAGTGTCTGCTTTAACATATTTGACTGACATTAATGAGTTATTAATGGCTCTATTTAATCTAAATCAGATTTTTTTTAAAGCTGCAGGATGGTGGCCCTCACAACCTGACATTGGTCACTTCTGATGAGTTTATTTCATTTTTATTCTCCTAAAATGAGTTGTTTATATGTACTTGCTGTGGGTCCACATACATGGCAGCTGCCATATTTGTGCCACCATTTTTACTACGGTGTCTCACTGAATACATAAAAACTGTGTTTAAAGTAAAGCTGGGCAATATGGGCTAAAAATAAAATCTAAATTCTAACCAAATTTGATTTCCGATTTTAATCGATTTTGTTTTCTTTTCAAAAAACATAATTGAACTTATTAAAAACATTTATTTTGTACCGCAATTCCGGTTCTGCTTTCCAGATTACCGCCATTATTTACTTTCTTTTAGCTGGCATTCATTCATTCATATAAATTATATGAATATATGAATGCCAGCTAAAAGATTAATAAATGTCACAACTTTTCCACCGTATAAATAACTTCATATCTTGCATAGAAATATGCGACACAACTGCATCCATAATCTCTTTCCATCTGGATTCTTATCATACAGGATCCACTGCGGTAATAATTCCTCTGATGTTGGTCGTCTCTTAACGAGAGTTTGTGGGCTGAAGTTGACTTCTGCATCTCGTAGACAGCAGCATTTCTCACAGCAGTTATAGGCACAGCTAAATCCCAGGCATGAGTGACAGCTAACTTCACTGTAAATCTGTCAGACAAACACCATTCTGGTGTGGAGGGAGGACTAACTTCGCTGCTAACTAAGGTAAAAAATCCAGATTTTCATAAAAATAAATCTCCAGAAATGGAAAATTCGATTTATCGATTAATCGCCCAGCCCTAGTTTGAAGTGAGAACACTCTTAGATTTAAACAAGGGGCATAAATAACACCTTTAAAAGGCGCATAAAAGAGAGTACGTATGTACAGTTTTGATGTAGTTATCTGTAATGCAGTCATTGCTGCACCTGAGGCCACTGGATCCACTCGCAGATTAAAATGTTTGTCTGAAAGAATTTTGGCCACTGACGGTCACCATCCTTTCACAACTGTGCTTAGAAATAAACTATTTTTCTCCCCTTACACTTACCAGCTCATTCTGATACGACAATGCACCTGACAGTAAATTGCCAAAATTCACGTACCGATCATAGATTTTTTTTCAGCATTATTTTTTTCACTAGCCAGGCACAAACCTAAAGGCAGTAATGAGGTATTAAATTTGGTCCAACTATAAATAAATGAAAAAAGAAAAAAATCACTATCAAATAGTAAAGATTATCATTCTTTATTTCCTTTTTTAGTCACTGAGAATGTTTGACTACATCTGTAGTCTTCCTCAGAAGGGTCACGTGATTTACTGTGCTGTGCAGGGGGCATAGTCCCGTTGTCTGGCCAACCCAGAAAAAACAGCTGGTTAAACAGCTGATAAGACAAATCACAATAACATCACGTGACTCTTCTGAGTGAAACTACAGATATAATCAAAACATGTACCAAAAACCTTTTCTTATCTGATGAAAAAGTAAATAGCGACTTGATAATCTGAGTAGACCGTGTGACCTGATCGGATCGGAAACGTTAACGATTTTGAAATTGTAGCACAAAGCTTTTTTTCCTTTTGTCACTGATCAGTGATGTCTAACCACCGTTACACTTGTTACCATGAAATTTTACTGTGAATCTGAGGGTATTTTCTGTATTTGTACGTTACACCAAGTTTTATAAAATAAAATAACCAACATAGAAAAAAAAAACTACTGAAATAAAAGTACAAAAACAAACCATTTATTTGACCGTAATCGGTCAGTGCAAAACAGTCAAATTTACAACTAGAATCTGGCCCCAATGAACAAGTTCAACTTCATGATCTCAGCTGCTGACATATGTGGGGCTCTCCTCCTGCAACCCACTCCTAATTACATAGGACAGTCATAGATGTGGATAGCACGGTCATCGCCAGCAGAGATGATCTTTGAGCCGGAGCTGTTGTACTTCACACTCCACACCTGAGGAGAGGATTTGATTTAGGATAAGGAGGTTTGAGAAATTACACCCAACACTATAATGTAGCCAAAACCCTTTCTTGTCTCATGACAAACTACAAAATACACAAAGCTAAAAATTAAACCACTTAGAAAATACTCTCAACTGAAGAATAAGGCAGAGCTGAAAAGTAAATTATTGGCAAATTGTGAAGACTTTCTAGTTTGTGCAGTCACATAATGGCATGGCATACAACCACTATGGCGGAAACAGCTGCGTCTGATCTCGTGTCAGAGGAGCTGTGATACTTCAGTTGAAAGATTTGTGGGAGAACAGATCAAACCTCCCCACAGGCGTCTGCAACCAGAGATCTAATGACAGCTGGGCTTATTGGTTTTTGCCCAAGCTGAAACATCAGAGAGGGGTTATGTGAGGAGACCGCTCTTTGACAGCGGCCATATTGATTTTCCTCATTTTGTTGGTTAAAATCTCGTTTTTTGTGTAACAAACTGGCCAAAAACGGAGTGGACTTTGTCACCTGGTCTTGATGGTCAAAAAAAGTGTTGATACAAGTTCTAGAGCTGGCGTCCCAAACCTTCACACTCTTATCGGATGAGCTGAGGGAGACAGAAGGAGAATATTTTATATGCTTTACAGTTTATCTTGGCCTGCTTAGTTTATATTGGCACTGTGAAATGGAAAACGTCGAAAGAAAAACAGCTTCAGCTGACAACGGTTTTGCACAATGGGAATGAAAGCTTGGGAAAGCAGATGGAGGAAAACAGCTTTTACTAACTCATAAAACACAGCAGACAAAAGCTGACTTGCTGGTCAAACAACCACTGGTCATTACATCATAATAAATGTCCCCTGGAACATTTCCAGTCAGTGCAAATGTACATGAGTGTCAGTTAATTATTTGTCTAATATGTTGCCGAGGTGCTGCATTTAAGCACCATCACATCAAGAAATGAAGGTTTTGTTTTACCTTGAGACAAAGTGGGTGTCATCTGGGGAAAAGGCAACATTAAGAACCCAGGATCCGTGACCACTCAGCGTGCCAGCCAAGTTGGCATGTTGCCTACAAAACAAATCCAGTTTGCTAAAGCAACCACCTGATATGTGCCTCTGCATAAAAAAAAAACCCAACTCACACGTCATATATTTTGATGTAGCCATCGTCAGAAGCTGTGACCAGCAGCTGAGAGTCCGGGGAGAAGGTGAGAGATCTGATGGGCATGGCGTGACCTGCAGAGACAACAAACACACCCCTCAGGTCAAAGCTCTTTCTCACCCTAATTCTAAAAACGCTTAACAGTTTGTGTACAACATAAAAAAATACATACTTTGTATGTTTATTCATCAGTTTATGTGAATAAGTGACGTATTGCCTCATATTATTGCAAAAAGGACAAAAATGAGATGTAAACAGTGTTTTTTTTCTCTACTGCTGAATAAAACAGGCCACTGAAGCCATCACCCAATATTCATGCACATATGTGAAACTTAAGAGTGAGTGGTCGTCTTGTTGCCAGTTCGATCCTCGGCCTGTCGAGCTCATGTTGAGGCGTTCCTGAGCAAGACACCGAACCCCAAAATTCTCTTGATTGGTCGTGGTTGAGCACCTTGCATGGCAGCTTCCGCCAACAGTGTGCGAATGTGTGTGTGAATGGGTGAATGAGATGTACAGTATATCGTAAAGCGCTTTGGGTAAAAAGCGCTATATAAATACAGACCATTTACCATTTCCGACACTACAACGCTGCGGGCTATGTAAGAAAATGTTCAAAACGTTCTGCTGTTTCTAGCATTCTCTGTAATAGATCATTGTACTGCACATGTATGCAGAGCCAAATTAACTGTCTTTAAATGACCTGAATGTGGATTTTATTAAATAACGCTGCTGTTACAAAATCTGGATGTCATTACAGCAGTGGGACAGCGTGGAAATGCTTTACACAACCACAGTTTGAAAAAGGCACTATGTAACTTTCAAACCATTAAACTCAGCATTCCTGACTTGTTTGATGACACATGACCTTTATTTTATACATTTCCTCATTGATGCCCAGCAGCGTCTGGAGGCTGAGGAACCGTACTTTACAACTTGTCCTTCTGGGATGCTGCGTGACGCTGCAGTTGAGTTATGCCTTATGTACCGCGCCACACGCTAGCATGCAGATATAAACACACCGACTGTTTTAAAGGCACCATGGCTGATTCAACAAAGAAACACAAGTGGACATTTTTTGGAGGAAGAGAGGAAAAGAAAGAGAGAGAAAGACAGAGCAAGAGATGAGTCAATTTACCATTCTACTACTATTTACTGGAGAGAGCTCAGAGTACAGGTAGGATGCAAAGATGGATGCTGAATTAAACGTTGTTAGGGGGTGCATCACTGAGAAAATCTGCCAAAGTCCAGTAATGTGGCTCTAATATAAACTTGACTGTTTTTACATAAAGAAGCAATGTGGAACTTTGGTGCTTGGGTGGCACACCTAGACCAGTTTCCAGTCTAGTGTCAAACAAATAGACATTACTGAGCTCCAACCACAGTATCAGCATGTGTTAGTTCAGTGTTGAGAGGTTTGATTTTATTGGATTTCAGTCAGACAAACATGTTTAAATGCACCTTTAAAAGTCTAGATATGGTGAGACTTAACAAAACATTTAAACCTTTTTCTAAAATCAAGTCAACGTACTGAATGAATCGCTGCCCAGCATTCCAGCTGGTTATATCAGACTCTTGAAGTAATGAGAAAAAGATAAATCTTCTCTACTTGTTGACCACTATTCCCTCTAAAAACCACCTGAAGTTTCCAGTTTATGATGCTGAGTTTTACAAATAACTGTTTGGCAACACACTCATGCCTAAAGTCTTGGAAGATGGATTCTTTTTCTAACAAAATAAGAAAAATAATCTTTCTTCCTTGCAGGGCAAGCTTTAGCCACTTATCAACCAACCTTCCAGTGTGTGGAGTAGCTTCCCGGTGGCAATGTCGAAGATGTTGATGATTCCATCGATAGCTCCGCTGGCCAAATACTTCCCATCAGGGCTCTGAAGAGAGAAACAGAATTAAACAAATGAACATGAAATGGTTATTTTTTACACTTCTTTATGTAGATGATGACACGCTAACAGTTAAAAAAACAAACAAGCAGCTTTCTTACATAAGCGATACTCAAAATGAATTTTCCTCGAGTGTCCAGAGAATATTCCTTCTTCCCACTTTCCACACCAAAGATGTTGACCTTGCCAAGATGGCTTCCTGTGGCGATATATTTAGAGTCTGGAGAGAAGGCGACTGTCCACGCATCAACTAGAAAGGAGAGCAAGGGGATCAAACACATGAAATATAATGATAACACACAACCCTGAACACACCTTTGAAGTTAGCAACACTTCATGCGTCTCCAATCTTAATTAACCAAAGAAGCAAAATAAGTCACCTTTTGTTAATTTGTTTCTCTTTGGACAAGTGTGTTAATGAAGCAAAAAGAAACTTTAAAAGAAAAAAAAATTTTTAAGTTCAAGTTCAAACTAAATAAAGCAAAACTCAGCAGGTCCAAAAAGGAAAAAAAGTCTGTAGCTCCATGAGCCAAATCGACTAATGAGGGAAATAGAGTGTCAATATGGAAGATGTCACGGCGTCAAGTGGAAGTACCGATTAGTTTAGGCTACACATCAGAAAAGACATCTGCGCATAAGTGGATCTTATAAAGAATAAAACAAGCTTGTTGGACCTATAAGAGTCTCTTCCCCTGCAGGTGTGTTTAAACTCCATGAGTTTTCTTTGTGGGAATATTGTTGTTGTGTCTGTGACAGTAAACATAAGAAATTATGGACATTTCAATACATTAAAGTCATTTCACCATGCAAATTTTTTTATAGTCGTTAGACAAAGAGTGTCAGAAGCAAATAAATGAAGCTTAACTCCAAAGCCAATTATCAATTAATAAATTAGTCTCACCTGGGCCAGCATCCATGGACTTAATCTGTTTTCCAGACTCCAGGTCCCAGAGACGGATGTGTGCATCGAGGGAGCTGGAGGCAGCGATGGCTCCGCTGTGATTGATGTCCACTGACACCACACCCAGCTGGTGGCCCTCCAGAGTCCACTGCAGCTCCAGCTTCTCATCCGACCTGCACAGAGAGCAGCATATGCAGATTATTGGGTCATGTTGAGACAAAAACAAAATCCAACAGCACACGTCACCAGCGCTTTTATACAACTACAGATGAAACAAAAAAATTTGCATATTGTACCAAACTTAATTTATTTCAGTAATTCAATTCAAAGGGCGGGTTGTTCAAATGTAATCCGATCGGATTTATTCGGTTATTGGATAAGATCAAATCTTAAAAAAGAGTAGTTCAAAACGGAAATCCGGATTCCAAAATCCACTTGGATTACGTAATCCAATCCTGGTTGTTATCCGGATAAAACCCTCAGTTTGGGTTGTTCAAAACTTTTGAGTAGAATCCGGATAACTTTGATCCAAAACAGGATATTCTGTTCCCGACAGAGGGTAAGATTACAAGGCGGATTACAGGAAAAAACTGTGGTACAACCTAACAGTTCAAGTAATAATCAAATAATATGCGTTGTTCTTCACATGGCCGGCAGCGCATATTGATTTACATGCTGGAAATCCGGATTTGGTGGAAAAACAGGATTTTGGATAAGGGTGATCCAATCCTATTTTGCTTTGAAAAACCAGGATAAAAGTAAGCCGGAATATGTGATCTGCCCTCCTGAAAAATGGGATTCCAAAATTCGGATAGGTTTTATCAGGAGAATTTTTTTTTGAACCAGCCCAAAAAGATAAATATATCTCATTACATGCACAGTAAGATATTTCAAGCATATAATTTTGATGATTCTTACAGCTTAAGAAAACCCCAAAAATCATAATCTCAGGAAATTATAGGAAATAATAAATTTTGAATAAAGAAACGTTGACCATCTTTATGGTCGTGCATTTGAACTCAGTGTTTGGTTTGAGCCCCTTTTGCATGAATTAACAGCCTCAATGTGGCGTGACATGAAGGTATCAACCTGTGGCACTGCTGGGGTGTAATGAAAGACCAGGATGCTTCAATAGCGGCTTTCAACTCTTTTGCATTGCTTAGTCTCCTGTGTCTCATCTTTCCCTTGGGAACCCCATAGATTTTCTATGGGGTTCAGGTCAGGAGAGTTTGCAGGCCACAGTAATCTGTAAATCACCGAACCAGGTTTAGGTTCTTTTGGCAGTGTGGGCAAGTGTCAAGACCTGCTGGAAAATAAAGTCAGCATCTCCAAAAAGCTTTTCTGCTAAAGAAGCACGAAGTGCTCTAAAATCTTCTGGTAGATGGCTGTATGGACTCTGGAATTAACAAAGCACAGTGAACCAACACCGGCAGATGATATGGCTCCTCAAATCAACAAAGACTGTAGAAACTTCACGCTGAACTTTAATTGTCTTGGATTGTTGCCTCTGCATTCTTCCTCCAGACTCTGGGACCTTGATTTCCAAATAAGATGCAAAATTAGTTTTCTTTAAAAAAGAGCACTTTGGACCGGTGATCAACAGACCAGCACATTTTTTCTGTAGCCCAGGTAAGACAGGTGTGTTATGTTCAGGAGCAGCTTGACAAGAGGAATACAACATTTGAAGCCCATGTCCAGGATCCATCCGTACGTGGTGGCTCTCAAAGCACTAACTCCAGCTTTAGTTCATTCCTTGTAAAGCTCCCGCACATTTTTAAATGGCCTTTTCCTGATGATCCTCTCCAGGCTGCACTATTCCCTGCTGGTTGTGCACCTTTTTCTTCACCTCAACATGTGCTTTGATGCAGCACTTTGAGTGCATCCAACTTTTGTGGAGGGTGTCAATGATGGTTTTCTGCACAACTGTCAGGTCAGCAACCTTCCCCGTGATTGTGAATTCTAACGAAATAGACAGAGACCATTTAAATGCTTAGGAGTCCTTTGCAGGTGTTTTGGATTAATAAACTGGTTAGTGTGGCACTTAGAGGCTACAACATTGAACCTTATCACACTATTCTAATTTTCTGGGATTTAGATTTTTGGGTTTTCATAAGCAATAAGCCGTAATTATCAAAATGATAAATAAATGCTTGAAATATATCACTTTGCATATAATGAGTCTATGTATTAGTTTATCTTTTTAAGTTGAATTAGTGAAATAAATTTAGTTTTGCACAACATTCTAACTTTTTAAGTTTCACCTTAATATGCACATCATGAAACTGTATTGCCAACATGTAAAATTGAGGTAATTATTTCAGAACATCAAAGATTGATCAAATTTAATTACTAGTAAAATCCTCTCAAATCAACATTTAAATTTACATAAACAATAAGCTATTAGATGACAGTGTGCTGCCACAATTTAAGACTTGGAAAAAAAAAGGTATTATCCAGATGTGACGCACAACTGCACTGCCAACAAAGATGGGTGAATGTATGGTTGACACCAGAAACACTGATTTGACTGTACTGTCCCATTGAATCCTGAAGTTATTGGATACAGTTTCTAGGGTCCATCCATCCAATTAAATTAATTACCTTAAGCTCAATGAAATTTTAAGCTTTACTGCAACACTGCTGTACCATGCAACATTAGCTTTAGCTGTTCTTTCTAACAAATAAGCATTTAAATAGTGCATACTATTTATTGAAACAGGTTATATTTCTAACCATGTTTTCACCAACATTTGGACATATATAATAATGTAAATGATACATATGTCTTACAAATCCATCACTTGATGTATTTAACCAAGATGCCACACCAGCTTAAACAGTTTGTCTAAAGCTGTGCAGCCTGAAAGATGGAACTGCAACATTCACAATGGATGCATTTCTAAATTGATGCTGGATTACAAGGTAGACGTTGGAAGTCAGCATGAACAGCTAAGTGCCCCTGTGGATGTCCCTTCACTCTATAGCTCAACAATATGTATTATTTGTCAATTTAATTTAATTTAATCTGGAACTAATTAATTAACCATCACAGTACCAGAAAAAGAAAAATGGAAATTAGACTACCACCTTTTTGAACCACAGTCAAAAAGAAACGCGTACCATTTCCAGACTTTAACCATATCATCTAGTGATCCAGTGATGATGGTTTCTGAACCATCTGCTTCACTTCTGCCCCACGCTGCTGTCCAGATGGCATCATCGTGTGCTGAGAGGAAACAAGTCATCAGACATAGGGACACCTGTTAGGCTGTTAAGACTACTGAATAATGAAAAAATGTGCTTTTTTTAATGTGCTTTTCTTTGGTGGCAATTAGAAATGATCATATATGTAAAAAAACAACAACAAAAAAAGACGATCTATTATACCTCACAAGGGCAAATGTATGTATATAT
>JBAMHW010000010.1:14890345-14904306 GCA_037177495.1 Rhadinocentrus ornatus
CTCTGAATCTGTTTATTGCACCGAATACTGGCAACAGAGTGCAACGAGTTGGAAACTCTGTCTGATCTGACAGCCTGCAGGCAGCAGTGAATTTAATTCAGTTACTTTCAGTCAAGTGACTCATTCACATTGATAGAAATGTAATGTGATGGGTAACAAACTTGTGTTTGCAGCACACTGACAGGAGGATAAAGCAATCTGCTGTCATTAGAGGAAACCATTTCTCACATTTTTCTTTATTATACAAAATATGTTTATGGATTGTGATTTATTAAGGAATGAGAGCATTTTTTTTCTTCATCTTGAAATAAATGAGCTATTATTCAGCTATAAAAAGGTGAGTGACTCTGTGACTCTATTTTTCTGGCGTTTAAGCCCTCCAAATTACAAAATGGAAAATCACTGTGTAAATTCAGGCTTTTCAGCATTCATACAACTAGACGATGTCTTTAAGGTCTGTGCTAAAATATTTTGTCTCTTCAGCTGTGGTTGTCCTAGACCACAACACCTCTCATTAAACAATGCAAATGTTATTCCAAATATCCACCAGGTTGGAAATCATTAAATCCCTTTTCATGTTAATATACAGAGTGGGGCCTGAACATTTATGATTAGTTCAGTTTTGTTTTATATTCCTACACACAGTCCTAAGAGTTCTTAATAAGGAAACTGAGTCAACATTGCATGTATTTAAATGGTAAGATGTATGATTGTTGTGTAGTTAAAAATGGAGGGAAATGTTTTTAATTTTCTCTTGATCAGTCCTGTGCATCAATTTAAATGCATGTCCGCCCAATGCTCTCCACAGAACAGCTTTAACTCTTGGATGTTGGTAGGTTTCTTTTCACAAACTGCTCTCTTCAGGTCCTTCCACAAAATTTAAATGGAAATCTTTGGAGAAAAAAAAAGTATTAATCTTTAGTCATTTTGTGGTAGAAGAGTTGGCATGAGTTGCATAATTGTATTTCTGTATGTATTTCTGCACATTAACTTGAGATTCAGTTTTCAGACCAATATCCTGACATTTTTCTTTAATTATAATGTATAATTCAGTAGCTGATGTGTAACCAATGATGACCAACTGTTCCAAACCAAGATGTAACACAACAATCCCAAATAATGATACTACCACCACCATGGACTAAAACTTTCATGCCTGAATTTCTTTGATTTGTGCACCACCGTTCTAGACGATGCACACTCCTTGGAAATTTTTTTAAACCTTTCCCAAGCTTGATAAGTATTAACTATTATTTTCTGAGGTCTACAGAACTCAGCAGTTTGTGCACTTCCACATAGTCAGACTTGGATAGATCCAAGCTCTTTACATAAAACTGGTCATTCCGAACACCTCATTGTCATCCATTAAACTTCATCTTCTAATTAAGCAGCAGTCCTGCAGGTTGACTTAATTTAGTCACTAACAATTATATAAAATGGGGTTCCTCAATGAATCATATGTTTTTGCCCAATTTGTTAAACTTTATTTCTCATGATCAGCTTGAAGGAACTGTATGAACATTTCACAAATTGTTACATCAAATTTATGCAGAAAGGGGTAACAAACTATGGACTGCCACATCATAAATGCAGTGCAGCACAATGCATAATAAACACATTATATATGCTTGAAGCCTCAAGGGGATGAAAGGGAAAGCATACCAATGAACAACTAGTGCGATAAACCATCTTTTGATCATTGTTTGTAGTTCACCCTTGGTTTCAGGCTAGCTTTACTGTGGAAAAATCAGCAGTACAGACAACAACGAGGAAAATCCACACGCGTAGATGATGCCGAGTTAAACAAAGATATTTAGGACATTTAGGACATCACACTGATCCCTTTGGTACTTCTTAATGTAAAAGAAAAGTATTTGTCAAAAGATGCCAATAATGAGCCAGCTTCACACTGAGAGCATTAACCAACACTAAAAATACACTTTAAAAGATTGAATTTAGTCTTTCTCATCTCCTGGGAGAGCAGACATGTCAGTCGGGCTCTGCTGTATTAACGGGACAGAGCTTTCAGGGAGGAGGGATCTCCTCTGCCTCCCATTAGAGACAGCAGCTATAAAGGAGCTACAGGAAAGATTGCAGCCAGTGCATGCAGAGTCATACAGACTGAGAAGCAGCAGAGAGTGTCTGTGAGACTGATCATCTGTGAGAATAAAATCGTAGTAATAATAAAAGACTCACTTGGGTGTAACGTGTGAACAGAAGACTGATCTCAGAGCAGAGAAGACAGGATCACAGTGAAGGGGGAGGAAGGTGATAAGAGCGTGGAACAGGTTCCTTCTGCAGCACTCAGTCTCAGCAGACATGCCTAACTTTGCCGGCAACTGGAAGATGAAGAGGAGTGAGAATTTTGATGAACTTCTCAAGGCCCTTGGTAAGCTCTATCCTCTCTTTTTTCTGCATCATGTGCAATTAAGAGAAAGGCTATTTTTTGGTGCTTTGGAGATGGCAAGCATTGACTCACCACAACATCATATAGTTCTGAGAAGCTCTAGGTACAGAAGGGAGAGATGCTGCAGGGGGAAAATCCCTTGGCTTTACAGGAGATAAGAAACAACTAATGCTAAATTCCAGCCTAAACAGACGTGGTATTGTTTTACGAAAGAAGGGGGGTGTACACATTATTCATGTTAGCATTTAAGTAGGGCATGCATTTAATGCCAGGGGAGGTCTGCGGAGCCCAGTGTTGTTCTCATGTCTCCTGCCTTTTTTCCCATCCTTTGTCAGCCGTCTTAGTCTTCACAGATGATTGTGATGGTTTAGATTTAGACCAGTTTAACTAGGTCACTCAATTGTGTTGCAACATTTCGTCACACCGGGACCACTGAAACAAACAGAGACACTGCAAAAGACTGGGTGTCTTCAGAATAATGTGAAAATCTGTAGAAAGACGTCCAACTGTGAAGCTCTCCAGGAGCTGTTGACACCAAAAGGGGTTACAATCTGAACTTTTAAGACAATATTAGTTCCAATTTTACCAAAAATTGGCCCACTTACATTGAATTCTGCTTTTTATTTAACTAGTAAAGCTTAAATTGTTTGAGAACGATGAATATGATGAAAACGATGTCTCTCCACTGCCACAGACATTTCAAGATTATTAGAGTGAAAATTTGTGCTACACAAGGCAACAGTTCCTCTGATCTGATCTCCTCCTTGTCCAGCACCATGTCCAGCATATTAAACACATCTGCGTGAGCAGAAGATCACTGGTTACAACTTACATAAGGACCCTGCCAAAGACAGAGCCATGATGGGCAACTAATGTGGATTCTAGTGCTGCAGAGCCGCCACTTTCCATCAACATCTTTCTAATTATCTGTTGACTCAAAGGAGGAGGAGGTTGTTGCATCCATGAAGTGGCAGCAGACTTCAGGAACAATTTCACTGCAGAGCCTAAATATTTGGTTGTCCAAGGCTTGCCTGAGTGGTTATGAAATTTAAGCATGAAGAACTTTACTGTCCAAATAACATTCAGAAAGTCAATTTAGACTCTTGATCTGTGATGTTTCACTATCGTCTCCACTGACTGGACTCGTCCTCAGCTTTTAAATCACCTGCTCCTTTATAGAAGCTGTTTGTCAAACATAGTCTATAACATTTTTCAAGAGATGTTGCAAAAAATATAAATCATAAGTACAAATCAAAAACTGCACAAAATGTTATTTCTTTGGAAACAAGAACAGGCTGTTATCCTAAGAGATGCTCATGCATATTTAATGTTATAAAAACACATGGCATGATCCCTCAGATCATGGGTGGGGTCCAGTGAGATGTCACATTCATTTGTTTCAAACCTTGGGTGTTAATCAGTAAAGGCCACAGTGGTTTTTAAATAGGATGATCTCTCTAAGCTAATCAGGGCTGATTTTCTGTTTTTAATTAAATTTGGAGCAATTAATAATCTAATATTATTTATATTTCTTTATTGGTTTTCTACAAGCTGACCTATTTAGCTTGTTGGTAAAAGAGGGAAGTGAAAAATCAAAGATTCAGGACTTTCGCAGGACATAAGGACAGATGGCTTTGAAGTATCAAACCAGGCATACAAAACACTTTTGTATAGGACAGGTTGTGCACCTTGTAGGATTGCTACTCTTACCATCAACCAAAAAGGAAAAACCAAATGGTAAACTGCCCTGACATCCTCTAGGGCTTGGAGCTTTTCTTACACGGCTAAATAATCCCTCTCATTGACCTCGGTGCCAAAAATTCCACAAATTTCTTCTAGTTTGAGAAATAGTTGAGGTTTCTGTCTGGACCACATTGCACTTATTGTGCTATTTCTCTGAAATAAACACATTTCTGTCATTCTTGTTTAAAGCTCGTGCAGAATCTTCAACACACACAAGTCAATGCAAAGAGACATGCAGCCAGCAAGTTTTTCTATGTTTTTGGTTCTGAGCTGATTGAGGATGGCATGAGACCCCGGAGAGGTGGAAATCTGGGTGGGGTGTGCACTGGAGGCACTTTTTCTGCAAACATTAGCACCAATAGAACAAATGACAGAAACAGCATCCCTCTTTTTATATGTTTTTTGTGGATTTTTAATTCTTCCACATCAGTCTATAGTGATTGCAGATAGTATCAAGTAATCACTGAAGAAACAAACAAAACAAAGGCTCCTTCTATAGCAAACATAACATAATGCTAAATGAAGCTTTTTCCATGTTAACTTGGTCTGGATTGTCTGTATGTTCAGGCGTGAACGCCATGCTGAGAAAGGTGGCCGTGGCGGCGGCCTCCAACCCTCAAGTGGAGATCCGTCAGGATGGCGAGCAGTTCTACATCAAAACGTCTACCAGTGTGCGCACCACCGAGATCAACTTCCACATCGGTGAAGAGTTTGACGAGGAGACGGTGGATGGACGAAAGTGCAAGGTAGAAACACAGAAAGAGTTCAGGCAGAACAGTTATTTCAATATCTGGAGCTCAAATGAACAAGCAATGACTTGATAGGTTGAGGGTTTTAAAAGTTAAGGTTCGATCTTTTGCCTGTTTGATTAGATAAGAAAATATTTGGGGTTACATGGTAATCCAATAACACAACTGTGAAATATAAAGTTTTAAGAGTCTGCTAGGACTTTGGTTTGGAGACTGCCCTCCTTCTCTGTTGGTGATAATTTGTAATTTGACTTGAATAAAAGACTGCTGATTAATTTATGCAGATTTAATTTGGAACTTTTCAGATTTACGATTTGATGTAAACTAAGGCCTCGTACACCACTGGTTCCTTAACATTACAACGTCTCTGTGTTCATTTTACATACTTTTTTTGTGGAATTCCTATAGCTTTGTACCTTTTCTTGTAAAGTATACACCCTTTCTTAACATTTTTGTTCTTGTTTTGTCATTTTTCTGGTTGTCAATTAACTTGCTGATCTAGGATAAAAAAAAAAGAAAAAAAAAAGACATGCTCCAAACTGATGATATACGATTGGGAGAAAAAAAGAAATAGAAATTAATAAAAACCCAACACATCATCATCCTAAGAACCACATCCCCACAATGAAGCACAGTAGTGGCAGCATCATGGTTTGAGGGATGTTTTTTGATTGGCAGGACCTTCAAAATTAGTCAATTTTAATAGAAATCACAGAAAGATTTAAATGCACAGACATTGTTCAGAAAAATCTGTTTATGTCATTTGGGGAATTAAGGCAGGAATAAGGTTTTACCTTCAGAAATACAGAGAGACTATGCAACTGCTACAGAAACACTCAAATTAAGCAAAAACGTGTAAAAAAAGAAAAAAAGACCTTATTCCGTCTGAGAGTTGATTGAGTCTTTACTTATTAATAATATTTATTCAAATTAATATGTTGCTGTTAACAAGTAGAAAGCATCTAGACTGAAGAAGTTGGGACAGTTTTGTCTTGAGTGATGGACAACAATCACAACAGTTAGATGTGCCAAACTAAGGCACACCCAAAGAGAGCTTGAGCTGTCATTCTTGTAAAATGGGGCTATATAATTTGGGGGACAAGAATACTTTTGCACTCTAGAGTTCTCTTTTTTTTTACTTATCTTTTAATCATCGTTTGTTTCACATTTAAAAATAGATTGCACGATCCAAGGTAAGTTGTGCTGATCAAATGATACATACCAAGGAAGATCCACTCTAATCGATCACACAACAGAGGGTAGCATCAATTTTGCAAGTCATAGTTGTTTTCTGTCTTGTATTTATTACGTTGCACCTCTTTGTTGCCATTTTTTTTTTTTTTTTGTTCTGCTTTGTACCTTGGTGGTCATTTGATCTACCTTTCAATAAGAAAAGTTGATAGTGTTCTGGAACATAGGTTCTCCCACTCTTTCCCTCTCTCTTCTCGACCCCCTTTAGCCCCTGGACCTGTTCCCAGTAGACCGCTCAGTAATCCTTCCACAACTAATCCACAGCTAAGTGAACATTTCACCCCAGTGAATAGCACACATTACTCCTCTCCTGTTTCACTCTTCTCACACTCATTTAACTTTCCTACATGGTCAGTTATTCAAACATGAAACAGTCTGACTGCTGCATGCCTGCAGAGCTAACTGCGCGTGGTTTATGCTTCAATCATTTGTTTGTCAGAATGAGCTCTATTTATGGGATTGTGCGAACACAAGAACACTGCTGGCACTTATCTCTTTTGTGCAAAATGCTGTATGAGTTAAAATCTGTTCATATTTACCTGTAAATAAATGACAAAATACTTGTTTCCAGAGAAAAAACAAGATAAATGAGCTGTAGTAGTTTACATACATTTACCTTTGATGTGACAAAAATGAGTCAGTACATGTGTGAAGACTGGTTTTCTTTCCAAGATGCACGCATTTTTGTACTTCAGCATCATTATATTTGCTTAGTAGCAAAGTTGTAGCATAAATATGTACATTTTATTTAATGCAGTAAACGCTTTAACCTATAAATGCCATTTAGACTGATGTCATTGATCTCTATGTGAATTCAAACTCCTCTGGGCTCAGTCACTGCTATTGTTCCTTAGGGATTGGTAAAAAGATTAACAAGTCCTTGAAGTTGCACCAATTGGCATCATCTTCACGTCTGAATGGGAGGATTATGGGCAGCTTAAATTAGATGAGAGTTTCTCTCTGAACCTCTTTAGTCCTGAAGGGGATGGATGGACGTGCTCATCCTCATACAGAATAAGCATCTACACAGCTACATACAAGTTATATTTTGGGAGAAACATCAAGGAATCATAATTTTTTGGTCTATTTTTTTCTTGTCCTACAGTCCACTCAAACACCAGTTAGTTCATGTATAATTAATACTTTTAAAGTATGTGTAAAAAAAAATGTATATAAACCCTGATATAACAATAAGCTGGTTTCTTATAAACAGCTGATATGATCTCACCACTAATACATTTGCATCATCTGTGTAATAAATATGGATGTTGTACAGCCAGATTAAGTGGAAGAGGCAGATTGATTGCTGGGCCTGATAATGTTCAAGTGAAAAAAATTACAAGTTCCCCACACTTTCCTAATTTGTGTAAAAAATGGTAACTTTTGTTCAAAAGCCAAACTAAATTTGTTTTCTCAGCCAATTTTTTATTTTTTTTAAGTAATTAATTTAGAATGTGACATTTTGTTTAGAAAAATAATGTAGTAAATGTAGATCCACCTGCATGTGTGGTGTAAGTCAGCCTGGTTGGGATTTGATCTTTAAATGATAGCATGAGCAGATGTCACCCACAGGTGCATATAATGCCCTGGGGAGGCTGTATGTATGTAATATATCCCCCCACCTGTATGTGCAGCATGATGCAACACAGTAGATTAAAGTTATAAAAGAGGGTACATGCAGAAAAAATAAATAAATAAATAAAAAAAGCGGACGTTTTAGAAACATTTCTGTATGTAAGGGACCGAACTGGTGAAGGACAAGTGTCACGGGTGGAAGTGTGGCCCCGACAAGGGCTGCCACCACGGGGTTCCTTTTGCATCAGAGGAAGCAGAGCTAAACCACACAAAAAAAAGTTACTGGGGCTGAGTAGCGGCGCCATGGGTTCCGGGTCGGCTGTTGCACTACTCCCAGCAATCCGCCCACCACTCCTCTGGGGGTTCCGCGGCACGTCGCCTCCTCCAGGTTTCAGCCGCCTCCTTCGATCGGCCACTCCTGCCATCTGCTCTCTGTAACTCTGCCCATGTCCTCTAGCCGCCTTGGCCGCTGCCTCCAATCCCGGCCAACTCCTTTTTATGCCATCCTTGCGCGCTTCTTCTGTGCCTGCGGGCTCCACCTAAATACCCTCCGAATCACTCACACCTGTATCTCATTGGGCTAATTAAAAGGGTTGATTGGCTTCGAGAGGGCGGCAAAAACATAAACAAAAGGTCTCAAACAAGTAAAACATGCAGTTAAAATACAAATAACACAATTAAAATAGCATGCAGTTAAAAAAATAAACAATGTATAAATTAAAACAGGTCCTACACCCTCTTTGACCTCGTCACACAAGGACTCAGGTGGTTTCAAAAGCAACGGGTTTTATTCACCCAAAAAAGTACTCAAAATGTTTTGGGCCCTTAAAATTGGTCAAATTAACAAACTAAACCAAAAAGATATGACGATAACTCAGAGAAAACTTTAAACTAACTGTTACCACAGGAATGTAACACAGAAACCAAACTGACCTAACATACATGAAACAAAGGGAGACTTAAATACTAGCTGATCAAACCAGTCTAAACACACAAAAGGGGTTAACAAATAACAAACTATACAAAAGATAAAACCTAAACAGTTAGTTCTTTTGTGTAGCAAGTAATATGTAAACTATCAAAAATTAAATACAATAAAGCAATTTACTCAAAATTAAGAACAAAATCTAAATATTTAAAGAATATGGAGGCAGCTGATCTCCCCTATGGAAGGAGCTGTCTTAGTACAGACCCATGGCACTTCTTGTTCCTTGGTTTTGACAGTTGTGCTCACTTCTGCCCCCAAGCGTTCATATGGCTCCCCCAGCACCAGTAAAAGAAAATACATGTTAAATAAACAAAACTTAAACAGAGTTGGAAATACAATAGTGCTCTATTGTGCGCGCTTTCAAAAAGAGAACTAAAACATTTCAACTAAAACCAAATATGTAAACAAAATGGTGGTAAATTATTAACATAATCTAAATGTGTAAGTGTAGTGGGGTTACCGCCTTATACTGTGTGGCTGTAGGTACGGCCATCACACTGTATATTAATTGTAAATGTTCTACCTAAATACAACCAATAAGTGTCAGGGGTCACCAATGAGGGAAAGGAGATTTTTCCACTTAGCTTGACATCTTCCCACCTGATGAAGTCTAAAATGGAGGGCTTCGTGGACTGCTATGGTGCCTAGCTCAGAGAACCATATTCTGACAGGGGGCAGAGTAAATGACTTAAATTCTTTTACAGTGATCTTTTTCCCAACATAAGTGCTGTTTGAAGCCAGTTCACCTGTACTACAGGAAGAACGTTTAAGGGAAGACTTGGGCAGACTGGAATGATTCAGGATTAATTTAATAATTTTATACACCTCTGATCAAAATTCATGTACAATTGGGCAAGACCAAAACATGTGTAGAAGTGAATCTACATCTCTACCACACCTTGAGCAGTCAGGGTTGTCTCTCAGTCTCGCTCTGTGCAACCTGGCAGGTGACCAATACAACCTGTTAATTATCTTAAACTGTCCTAATCAGGTTGTGAGTTTCTGATGTTATTCCATTTCTCTTTAGCAAACGAGAGACTGAGGTCAGCCTCCTAAGTTGACTTTAGGTGAGGACTTTTAGTGTCAGAAATTTTAAGCAGCAGGGAATAATATTTTGATGCCTCATGGACTGTGCCTACAATCCTAACAAGATCAGGGAGAACCTCAGAGCTTGGCAGGGCTGTTGTGGTGCTGCTAAACGTTTGGGATAGAAGATGTTTAAGTAGAAGGTATCACCAGTACGGATTTTTGGGAACGCCAAACTGCTGCTGAAGTGAGACAAAGGACTTCAGAAAGTTACTGTCATATAAATCACTCGCACAAGGATGCCTCTCTCTCATAGATTGCATTTGAGCTTAACAGAGACTCTTCTCCATATTTACTGCATATTTGCAAGTGTAGGATGAGTTTGAGCCTCATTAGACAGTGTGGCTATGACAAAATGGAGAGGAGGAAGAGCATCACATGGTGTGATTTCAGTGCTGATTTTTGGAAAGGCACCTTCTTGGGGGGAGACTCCAGTGAACAAGGTGTCTAAGGCTGGAGGCATGATAATTTAACAGCAAATTTGGGATACCGAACCCACCCTGATCTAATGGCTTCTTTAGCTTATATAGCTTAAGTCTGGGACGCTTGCCGTTCCAGAGGAATCTGTTGCAAAGCTTCTCAAAATGTTTAAAATATCTAAATAGGATATTTTGATTGGAAGCTCCTGGAAAATATAATTAAATTTGGGAGTACAGGTAATTTTAGAACATTGGCTTTCCCCTACAATAACAAGTAAAGAGGAACCCACTTTTCAATGTCTGCTTCAAATTAATTCAGCAGGGGTTCAAAATTAGCCTTAACCAAGTTTTCCAATCTAGGTGGGACAGTAACACCAAGGTACTTAATACCATGACGAGGCCAAGAGAAGTTACTATTAGGGCAGTGTAAGGTTAAAGGAAGACGTTTTGATTTAAACCAACTAACTTTATGGACTGAAATGTGAGAAAATGTGTCTATAATTTTAAAAAAACGTTTAAAGAGCACGCTCAGGCTCTGAAACAAAAAAGCATATTTTGTTGGGCATAGATTATATTGGGCATAGATATATTGATTATGTTGAGAAAAATGATAGTTCTATGTTCCTAAAAGCAGTGGACAAAAACTAAGTTTATGAAATTGTCAATGGGTATAAGAATCAAACCTGTACGGACTAGGATGGCATTGACATGGTAACAGTGAAGAGTGTGATTAATGGTATAATAAAACCACTACTGCATGTCTTCAATTTGTCTTTTCAGAATGGAATTTTTCCATTCAAGATGAAAGAAGCTAAAGTTGTTCCCATTTACTTGAGATAAACACCACTACACTAATAACAGGCCCATTTCAGTACTTTCCCAGTTCTCAAAAAAATTGGAAAAACTATTCATAAAATGATTTGACAGTTTTGTAGAGAAACATAAGCTGCTATGCGACAGTCAGTATGGCTTTAGAAATAGCAGATCAACATCCTTAGCACTGATTGAGATGGTGGAACTAAATCTATTGATACAAAGAGATATGCACTTGGAATATTTCTTGATCTGAAGAAAGCATTTGACACTGTAAATCATGACATATTGTTTAGAAAAATGGAGAAGTATGGCTTCCAAGGTGTTGTTGTGGACTGGTTAAAGAGCTTTTTATAAAACAGGCAACACTTTGTACAAATAAATCAGTATAAGTCTGGAAAGGACTGCAGCAACTTTTGGAGATAGTTACAAGCACAAATAAAAAATACAAAACACAAAATTTAGCACAAATAATATTAAGAGTCAAAAATAATTTACTTCCAAATAATTTTGAGAATTTGTTTTCGGCTAGAGAAGGAGCTTATGATTTAAGAGGGAAGCACAACTAAAAAATACAGCGTGTCAGAACAACTTTAAGAAGGGTGTGTGTTTCAGTGTCAGGGGTAAAATTATGGAACAGCTTAACAGATCAATTATAGAAAAGTAAAAACATAAACTAGTTTAAGAGAAGGTACAAAATGGAAATATTAAATAAATATAAGCTTGAAGCTTGAACATTAGTTTAACAAAGGACAGTGATGATGGTTTGACAGTGTCTGAAGCCTGAAATATTGTGGTGTTTTGTTTAATTTATTTATGTTTTCTTGGGAGGAGGGAGGGAGGGGCGTGTATACATTTTTTATTGTGAAGTACAAAATTTGAGTTGTGTAGTGCATTGTAGAAATAGGGTAGGGCGTTATAAGTTCATACTTCTGCCTACTCCTTTTCAGACATGAAATGGGAAAATGTAAATATTGTAAATATTGTAAATATGAAAGAACATGTTTGAAATGAACTTTGATATTGAAAACAGCAAAAAAACAGAGCTTAATTACCAAAAACAAATAAAACACTGCAACATGTTGTTGTTGTTAAAATATTTAGATCTTTAACTGCTAATTGATTAAATGTTTCTATAATCCTTTAAGTCGTTGTAATACAGACTCTCCCTAATGTTACATAGTTTAATCTAATGTTAACTTCATATTGCAACCAGCCGTCACAAATTACAACCATCTTCTAACTGGAGGGTTGAACGTTCAGCTGCTTCGAACAAGAGACTTAAAGTCTCACAGTTTGTGGGCCGATGTTCCACCCACACAAACATCCTGTTTTACTCCTCCATGGGTTGACAGTCATGAGCTTTTACTCTCAAACATTCAAGAGAAACATTTTATTACCGTGTTGAAAAAGTGCCAAGCAACAGCAGGCAGTTATATTTATGCTGGTGGAGAAGAAATATTGCACATTGATTTAGAGGAAATGTGTCACTGTATGCTGTACATTAAGATCATTCAAATGATCAAGAAATTGAATACATGTGTCAGACTTAATTTATTTCAGATCCCAGGAGACAGCGAGGCTCCTTCTGTCTGAGCCCTGGGGCATGCTGAGTGCTGGTCAGGGCGAGACAGCTCTTCATGAAGTAAAGTCTTCATCAACCAGTAAAAAAAACATTTCTCTTGTCGCTCGTTTTTTTGGGGGAGTTTGAACATCGTCATCACATATTTACTGTGAAGATTTAAAGGACTTTCAGTTATCATCCAAATGGAGATAAATTGAAGGTTTTTGTATCCAGTATGTAATATTTTAAAAATCAACGCAGCAGCAATTAGCTGTGATGATGACATTTTGTTGTTTATACCAGAGAACCCAACCTCACTCCCAATGGGTGTTTCGTATTTGCTCTTCAGCTCTTCTTTTTTATTATCTGGGACAAATTTTAAATTTCTAGTCTTTTAGTAGCAAAATTCAAGCTTAATTCAAGCTTTTCTCCTCTACAGAGGTTGCCTGTTTCATAGTGATTCACAGACTTCATCCAAAATTCCCAGAAAGATTGGGATGTTGTGCAAAATGTAAACAAAGACTTTGACGAGAATTTGATGATTTTTAAATCTCATAAACTAACACTTTCTTTATAATAAAACAGAAAACAAAAGTGTTGAAAAGTCAGGTATTTTACTATTTCATAAATAATATATAAAATAATAGATAAAATTGAGCTTATCATGAATTTTGTGGCATCACACCTCAAACGTGGATATAGTTTGTCTATGTAAATACATAAGTTTCCCCTGTAACATTGTAAAATCATCCCTTTGGTGCCTTATTAAAAAAAACCCCAGAAGAAACAGAAGAAAATATCAAAGTTGAAGCTACTGGTTTCATGTGGACCATGAACCCAAGTCTCTGGGGCAAAAATGTTTTTAGGTCCTGCCACCAATTAAACAATTGACATGGGGAGTTGTGAAAAAAGGCAGGAAGTGAAAATATTTTATGTGTGCAGCTGGAAACAATTTGTGCATTTTTTTTAAGTTACATTTGAGGAGGCTTTCTTTGAAAGCTCTATGTTGGGAGGGTTGGAATTGTGAACCCTGAAAGTTCAGAGGATGTTTTCACATTTTTGGTGAGGGTTTATTTTTTGGTCACTACAATCATATGTTATATATGTAATATAGATAACATAAATATGATGAATATTGCAACTATGATTTGAATTCAGCCTGTTAAATTCTGGCTATATTGTCTACACTATTATGGATTTTTCCATGGCTTAATTTACCTTGACCGATACACACACAGCATACACACACACAAACAAAAACCCTGTTTGTCTGAGATATACTGCTCAGTAAAATAAAGGGAAGACTTAAACAACACAATGTAACTCCAAGTCAATCACACTTCTGTGAAATCAAACTGTCCACTTA
>JBAMHW010000010.1:14909235-14921277 GCA_037177495.1 Rhadinocentrus ornatus
TCTGCATCTGCAGTACTTCATTTACTTGAGAAAGAGAGGTATATTCCTCCTCTGACCTGGTCTCTGCTTTTTTGGGTGGCATGGTGTTCCTCTTAGATCCAAACAGAAACCTGCAGAAAAATGGAGCAGGCTTGCCTTCTGGCTGCTTGAGCACAAGGCCTTGATTTCAATCCACCTCAAATCTCCTTTTCAATCCACAAATATTTTTTCTCTATATATGTAGTCTATCTGAGTATAAAATACAGTGTCTAAAAATTGACACTAAACTTGTTAATTTTTCCGAACTCACAGATCCAACAGATTCCAACTCTTAGAATCACAGTCTGTCAGCAACAGTGAATCCATTATTCATTTACTCTGCATTTAGAGGCTCATGAAAGGGCCTGGGGGCAGCTAGCTTTGATCATTTGGAGAGATATAATTGGTTTAAATAAAATACCTTTAAGAATAAAGAAAATTGTTTGCTATAGAGATTAAATATATTTTGGGACAACATAGCTAGATGCCAAAATGAGCAGAAAAATGTGAAGATTAGTGAGAAGTCTAATTGAGGATACTTTGATGTTTTGGTAAAATCTCTTATTTGCTTTTTGAGATCAATTATTTTTGGTAATTAAAATATTAATAGATAGATAAAGATAAATAAAAAAGAGCAATGAATCTTGAATCCTTTGACTAAAAGTACAGCTAACAGGACACGGTTAGCTAGTTAGCTTAGCTTAGTCAGGAAACAAACCAGGTGTAAAAGAGGAGCAGGAAGTAAATTAAACTGAATGACTCTATGAACTAAAACATAAACTAACAAGAAAATAAATTAAACAAGACATATTGTTTAATTTATCCTGAGGAAATATAAGTCTAAAGTAAATTCGATCAATAACTAAACCAAGACAGAGCCAAAACCCATAAGTTATTCTATATTTATTTTAATGTGCATTTTATGATAGGGCAGTCTATTGTCTGATGACTTTGTGGGTTTCCAGTTGGGGGAAAATGTTTTCTTGGTGATAAAGAAGTTTCTGTATTTAACTGGTAAATTGCCAACTTCAGTGATACTACCAAGCAATGAGGTAGAGACATTTTTCTACAGTTTATAATAGTGGAGAGTTTCTTAGTCACTGCTTCCCAGAGACATGAACAGGTTGGCTAGTCTAGGTGGTGTGGAAGAAAGCATCGGTGTAGCTTAAGGTGCATTGTGAACAACTGTCTGCAATTCCATAAACACAGAAGAAGCTGGGCACTGATGTTGGGATACAAGTCCACATTTTCCATCTTGTCTATTGGTGCCTTCAGTTAATGCACAACATAGCTGGAAAACTAGCAAAGTGTTCTCACTTTTGCTGGGTTGTAACCATTTAAACATTTACTTTGATGTAGATAAATCCTCCAAGAGTGTGGTTACATGTGAGGTAGCTGTTTTTAGAGGTGCAACAACATAAAGCTGACATTTGTTAATACAATTCCAAACAGATGATCAATAAGGGCATTCAGTAAGAGACCTTATTGCTAATCCTGACATGGCTGGATTTAGCCAGAGTGGTTAGCCCAGTCATACAGTATGATAAATGTTACTTGGAGAAATAACACATTTTACTCATCTTTTTCTTTCGTTTCATTTAACAACATTTTGTTGTCCCTCTCCCTGCAGAGCCTTGCCATCTGGGAGACAGAAAACAAGATTCACTGTCAGCAGACTCTGGTGGACGGTGATGGCCCAATAACCTACTGGACCCGAGAGCTAAACGGGGATGAGCTCATACTGGTGAGTGTACAGCAATGGGTCATCATTTCACTAAGAGCTCCTTGATAGATTACCACTAGAAATTATAAACTCAAAAAGACAAAAAATCCAAATAAACACATAGCAAACTTATCAGGATGGTTTATCTGTTCTGTTGCGTGTTCTCACAGAGACAAGGAAGACATGAGATGCATTAAAATGGGATTCTCAAGCTGGTAGTACACTCTGTTTAAGAAATGGTTAATGAAAGGAGTCAGCGAGTGTATGAAATAACCCTGGAGATTTAACCGTAAAGGAAATGAGAGAGGCTGAGCTTTCATCCACCCCGTGGAGACATGTGAAAGGAGAACAAGAGCTGCTACTCTGACATTGCAGCGATACCCCCTGCATTTAGACAGATTAATATGTGCAGGAGTCGATGAGTCTAAAGCCCCTTGAACTATGTGCAGGGGAGCTAAGGCACCAGACAAACAGTTCTCAGGGACTCAACAGCTTACTTGTCTCTACTTTCAGCACTTTCATGCTCTGCTCTGTTTTTCAAGTTTTTATAGGGTAAAAATGTACAAGGCAAAAGCTTGAAACATTATAGAAGGTTTAGATGATTAAAAAAAAATTCATCACAGGATGTTTGCATAACTTAATATTAAAAGCAAGAGGCAAGTGTGGATTAAAAAAAAGAAGAAAAAAAAGAGTTAGTAATCAGTTTATGCTTTAGGATTTTATTTGAAACTCGTCTTTGTTCAGTCTGACGAGCTGAGAGGGCAGAGCATATGAACTCCTCTGTGTTGTTTAGGTGATAAAAGCAGAACGCGATACAGCGCCTGCCCCTCTGGTGACACTGGCCGGCTGCCTTGGAGAAGCTGGAGCATTCACGCACTGATGCAGATCAATTTGGCTGAGCTGTGACTTCAGCCAAGGCTTTTTGTTTCTCAGCTCTTCTCACGTCAATTCTCCCAGCACACTACCACTGGAGTTCTCAGTGCTACAATAACCTCAATAATTTCAGAGCATTTCTAATCACACATAAAGCCATCTTTGTCCGTGCTGTTTGAAATTCAAACAAACTGCCTAAAGAGAGGCATACGCTAGGAGATTTGCCTCCTGTGTATACAGCTTGCATTTGTTGCCATGACAATACTAGCAGGTAAATCTAGTTACCATTCACCTGAGACAGCTGACCTTGTTTTGTGCTACTGTAGCTTGAAAGTGCTCATATACGGTAAGCATGAAAGACAAAGAGCTGAAACGTGACATGTTAGCTGGTTTTATTTGGATGACTGCATTCAGTTCAATTGAAAGTAAAATCCAAATATCCCATGTTCATCTTTTTTAATTTCTGATTTAATATTACAAAAACGTTGTGATGTATAAAATATAAATAAAAACAAAATGCAGTGATTTACAAACCTCATAAACCCATATTCTGTTCCCAGTAGAACATTTTACCATTTCATGGAAAATATAAGGCTGTGAAGTCAACGAATCTTGAGCAACTGTGTGATGCGATCATGTCGATATGGACCAAAACCTCTGAGGAATGTTTCCAACACTTTGTTGAATCTATGCCACCAGGAATTAAGACAAATCTGAAGGCAGAAGGGGGTTCAACCCGATACTAGCAAGGTGGACCTTAAAAAAGAGGTTGGGAGTTGAAGTTGGAGAATAAAGCTTCTAAAAGCAAATAATGACTTTCACATTTGTTTTTATAATTGTAGAAACTGTTTTTGCCTACCATACTAAACTTCCATTTAAGAGTGTAAGTTTTGATGATAACTGACTGCTTATTACAAGTCAAACACAACAAAGCTAAATCTGGGAAGTCCACGGATTAACTGAGCTAACCCTTGCCCTGCCCTAACGTTTCTGAATGACACTTCACTTGTTTCTGGAGTGTGTTTGTTGTATGTTCTGAAATACTGAAAATGTAAATAAACAAGTTGTTTGCTAAAGAGTGCAAGTTTTCAAGAAATCATTGCATCACATATTTTTCTGGTGATTTCTAACTAATGTCAGAAGGCTCAAACCAAACACTGAATCATAACCATGTTTCTAAAAAGCTCCAAGACACAGACAGCTTAAAAAAAAAAAAAGAAAAAAAGTGCAGAGCCGCAGTCTGAGGCTCAAAGGATGTCTAGCTATCATAAAGCAATGGTCTGACCGTGTCTGGCAGTTCGCTCTGTAAGTGGGCCACATTTCCATAAGATCTGCATGAGCTGAGTCACTGGTTTAGTCTGAAAACACTTAAAAAGTGGCTTGGACTTTTTGTGAGCACCAACATCAAATGAAGTAAGAAATTTGCATATGTGAAGAGTGGACTAAAGCCTGTGCATAGATCAGTCTTGAAGAGATTTCTTTCTGTTACATCATCCGATGCATCCGAAAGATGCTTCTCTGTAACGGGTGTCTGAATAAGCAAACAATAAGATTAGATTTCAGACACAGACTTTGCTTTTACATTTTGCTGACAATTTCTTTTTAAAGTTGATTACAAATTGCTTTCATTGTCCCAAACAGTTATAATCTGACACGGCACATGTCAGATATGCTTAAGGTTTCTTGCTGGGGGTATTTGCTCACATAAAATATTACACAGCTTTAATATATAGGACTAATCACCATTTGATGACTGAAATGCAAAAAATCTCTTTTTCTTTTCTGCAGACGTTCGGGGCAGATGACGTAGTGTGTACAAGGATTTACGTCCGGGAATGAAACATTCATCTTGACGAAGCTCATTTAAACTTGTCATGCTAACTTACTAACCTATCTACCAAGTACTCTCTGTAATCTCTCAGTATCAATCATAATAATCTCCATATACAATAGCTACATTTCTGTAATTTTTTTATTTGTAGTGAACTTTGTGTCTGCAGTGCAGTAGCTGGATATCTGTGTCCATCTGCAACCCTGGTGTCAGCTGTTAATATAGGAAAGACTCATCACTTACATCATTTAAGTGTTCATGTTTGATTAAAGGAAATGTTAAATAAAAAATAAAAAAAAGGGAACAAACACAATCTGAGACTCTTTCTGGTTTACATGAAATTGTATAAAAAATATCTGAAAAGCCAGAAATTGCTGTAAAAATGTGTATGTTTATGTATTGACGTTTAAATGTCATTCATTACTTTTTAGACAGAGAAAGTTTAGATCGTTTTATGTGACTAAAGAGTAACTTCACTCAGTCTGATTGGCTGGCTTTGATGGCTAATGGATGTGACAACCTGCTGATTTGATATAGGCAACATGGCACTGAAGTGCTTTATTATTCCACAGCTGGTTGTTGGTTTGTGTGCAGCAGATCACAGCATCCACATCCAGCTGTGATGTTGACATTTAACCCAACTTTTTAAAGCATGTGGCTATGCTTTTAGCATGTGAGGTACTGTAAAGAAACGACACCCTGCCATATGCATATTTCATAACTATTCATTGTAAATGAATACAGAGATACATGTGTAACAAATGCATGCTGCAGGTGCACACCAAATCATTGACCTACACAAACATTTACAGCAACTATAAAAATGCAAAAATCTTCCATATTTAACCATTAAACACTAATTGGGAATTATTATTACCCCTGAAAAGCAACTGAAAATGGAAAAAAAGAAAAAGAAAAAAAAAAGACTTTAATATATTTCAAAAGATATTCCTAACATACTAACTATTGATACAAAAACCTAAAGTTTTAAATCTGTGCATACTTCTAATTTCTAATGGCAGAGGAGGAGGTGTGAAACTTCACAGTTGAGACAAATGAAAAGAATTCATTGACTCAGCAGTAAGAGCATTACAGATATTGAGCTGCTAAATTGGCTAGCTGTGAGTTTCAGTGTGCTACGCAGTAACTTACAGCTTCCTTACACTAAATTAATTTACCATGTAATGAGCGCACAATTGAGTAGATGAAAAGTAATAGTTAAAATGAAGAGTAGAGAATTTTCTGGGAGACTTGCAAATATGAATGAATTATTTTTTACAAGAGACATGTAAATATATAGATGCAAATGCTAAAAGTACTCCACCACATGTGTCATGGAAACTATATCCACCTAAAAATCTATGACTGCTGGTTTGGCTTTTCTCTTTACTTGCTTTACTCTAAATATCTGTCCTGCTTTGTTACGGGCAATGGTATAATAAAGACACCCCCCACCCACCACCACCACCATTGTTACCACCTGCACCTCTACACTTATAATGAAATGTACAATAGTACTGTTTGGCAGACAAATAGTCTGGTATCTTTAGTTTATTGGCTGCTACTTCAGTTAACACCATATCAGTGCAAGGGGGAAATATTTTGCTATAGTGTGAGGCTTTTTACACCAGTGACCTCTGCACACTACTTTATATGAGGTGATTTAAGCATTTGACAAGATTGATGCTGCTTTACTATAACAATTCTATTTAGGACAGTTGAGTAGTTTATTTCTGAAGCAAACAATAAGATGAGAAGGGGCCCACCCCCCAGTTTGGAAACTGATTAAGGGCTTAATTTCCTTCACTTTTGTTTATTTTTTAAGGTTGAGGTAAAGACAACAAAACAAAACCCTGAGTGAAATAATTCCACCCATTCCCAAAGGTTGGTTTTAAATGTGTTTAGAAGAACTTAGCTTTGTTTTGTCAAATGTGCTTCCAGTGCTGCTCAAGAGCTAATTTACAGTCAGATGCTTAAGCCAGACTGTGTACAACCAATATGCAAATCTTTCTATTGAAAACCCTTTAGGGAACATATTCAAGACACTTTCCCTGAGCAGGTGCACAACCCAAGAGCTTGAGCTAATGCAGCCTCGGCCTGTGTCGCAGCTTCACCAGTGGTTAGTGTCCTTGGCATGGACTCCAATCAGGCCCTCAGGGTGAAAATGGCGAGACAGTGGCACAACATCAAAAGCAAAAAAAAAAAGCAAATCTGTCTTTGTCCTTCATGGCTGCCAGAGAATTAAAGGCTGTCCTTTCAACACTCTGCCTTGTGAGGACTAACACAGTAGCATGGAGACTGTTCCCATTCCTCAACGCCACGACTGCAGGATGAGACTGTGCCAACCCTGCTTTTTGACCTGGTATCCCATGAAAGAATGAGTTTCCTCCTGAGTGCACTACAATGTGCTGGGAAGCAAGGGCCAGGGCGCGCGCCTGCTGTGATGTTAATTTAATGACGAGCTGCTGTTCAGATGGCCGATCCAAACAGCTGAATAAAGGGATTGTTGTCCATTTTTGCTCCATTTTGCAGAGAAGGGGGAGTAGCCCACCACCGGCCTTGCTGTTCTTTTCTGGGCACAAAACAGTGGAGCCTCTGTGAATACATTATAGAGTACAGCCATGCTTAATAAATTTCCCTCCTCTTTCCCATTTTGTAGCTACAAAATGCGCTTTAGTCTGGTGAAAATGGCTTGTTGTATTTTCTTCACAAAAGCATTAAAGCTAATTATTGCACACTTGAGGGGAAATTCAAGTTCCCAACAATCAAGGTCTTCTTTTGAATTGCATGCTCACTCTACAGAATGTGAATCAGGTTATAACTAATAAAGTCTTCATTTTATCTGTTATAGAATTATAATTACAGTATAATTTATGTTTTGTAGATCATGCTTCCATTTAGAGTAAAACAGATGATGAACCAGAGTGTGCATTAGGATAGGATGTCATAACTGACTATTGTCAACTGACGTTGGAGCGACTTTTAACAATTCCTTAATCATATTCACCACTTAAAATACATAATACTGGATTACTTAACAAGATGGCTTCAAAACAGAAATCCATAAACCAGTGAGTCTTTCATCTATTCCTGTTTTACTTGGCATTCACCAGTGGTTGGTGTCACAGTGCTAACACACCTATGTAATGGTGTATGCTTTTTATGTTCCCCATTTTAGTCTGGCACATTGTCGTAAGTGGAGTAGTTGCATTTCAACCAAGAATGAAGTGGTACATGAAACATAAAGAGCCATTGTTACTGCAAACTCTACTGTAAATGTATCTTTTTTATAAATGAAATATGCACAAGATCAATTTAAAACAATCACAATATTGCAAAGACATTTTGACCTGAAATATGAAAAGAAGAGGAATTTTCCTGAGTGGGTAGAATTGAAGTTTTGTGAAGCACTGAATCGTTTTTACACATCTGATGAGAAATCAACTCACTGCTTCAAAGCACTTGATAAAGTCAGAAGAGCGAAATCTGGTTGTGCATTGGTACAAATATTAACAAGGCTTCATTACTTCTCGGCTGTCATGGGTCTCCTTGTCTCATCTTTGACTCTGTGTTTAATACAGGACATGTACTCAACCCTTTGTTACTGTTTTCTTCTGTTGTTGATTTAAATGATGAAACGGGGCTATTAGATTACTTTGATTTAGGTAACATTATAAGATTACAGTGTAATTTAAATTGAAGTAACTCATCTGTTTTAACAAAGGCATTTCCAGCAAAATCAGTGTTTTATAAACGGGGAAAAAATAGGAGAAAAAGAGTACTTATACTGGGAAAGTGATTGTGATACTGTATTTCTGGTCATGTGACTTTTGACATGCTGAAGCAAAATACTGAAACAGTCCTTGGAACATTTCTGCTCCCTAAAGTCAATACGCAGTCAAGCAGACCGACCCGAGCACAACTGAGAGCTGAATTCCAATAAGATGAAGTATTAGTATTAGGAGCTATTGTACAAGTATGCATAGATGCAATAGTGGAACACATCTCTTGATAGTACTTGAATCTAACTTAATATATTTAAATATTTGTTAAGAAATCGTAAGTGATATCTCCTTTAACAATATTTGTTTTTTTTTCTTATATAGCAAAGTCCTACACATTGCCAATAGGGCTTAGAAATACTTTGGATTTTTTTATCACATAAGGTCTAAAGATGTTAATCAAATTAATTTCTTTAACCTTTCAATAAGATTAGACTTTTAAAAACCTTGTTAATGACCTATTTCCCATTTACGGGTTTGTTTGAAGGTGTTGACCAAACTTCATCTTGTCCTGGCTAGTCATAGTACAATTATGCAGAATGGACCTCAAAATGGTCAGAACATGCAAATAAGTGCTTTCATTTAACCCTGGCAGATGGCAGTGACTAACTCTCCACCCTGATACTGAACATGCAGCACATTAACCTACATGTATTAGATATGCACACCATGGAAGAAAAGGAAAAGGTCAGGTTCATCCAAGTATGTGTGTATGTGTGTGTGTGGTTGGGTGGAGGTTGTCACATTAAATTACCAAGTGTGCTTTGTGCCTCTGACATCCCCAGTGACTTTCATCTTGTGATATATTAGTCACGCTTAAGTCTTATTAAATGGCGTACTGTTTGGTAGGGGGGGACGCGAGTCAAGTACATATCCAGAGGAATATGTGCATCAGAAAGGATAGGAATTCCAAAAAGAAGTTCGGAGAAAATGTGATGATCATCATCATCATTTCAGGAGACAAAAACAACCACCCTTAAACTCACAGTTAAACTAAAACAGTTTTTTTAGTTTTGCTCTAAACATACTGGATAGTTGCTCTCCTCTTCTAAATAGACCAGCAGATTTTTGTTTCTTAAACCAAACTAAACCAGAGTTAACCAGTTTCAGCAGGGAAAGGTGCAGCTAAAAGGAGAACATTCATCACAAGATTGTGCTCCTGTCCCAACCTGTATGGGCAACTTCATGTCACTATTACAGGAGACACCCCTTACTTTAGCATGCAAAATGAATAGTTTCCAACCTGGTGTCCATGAGGCTTTAAACATTAGAGCCATTGTGATTAATGTACACAAATTGTCCCTATTTTAATGAATAAAAGTAAGGCTGTATGTTGTTAATTTAACTTTGGCTTTATCAAAGGACATGACTCAACCAAAATTCATTATTTATGGTGAGAATCTCATGTTTGAAAGCCTAAAACAAAGCATGGTTTCAGCATAGGGTCGATGGCATTTTAGTATCTGCACGAAGGGGGTCCCTGAGTAAACAAAGGTTGGGAACCACTGCTCTAGCTGGTTATTGAACATGACAGTGAGTTCACTGGACTCTGACGGCCTCCAGTCACCAGATCTTGATCCAATAGAGAAGCTTTGGGATGTGGTGGAACAGGAGATTCTCATCATGGTTGTGCAGCCGACAAATCTGCAGCAGCTATGTGTTGCTGTCATCACAAGATGGAGCGAAATCTCTGAGCAATGTTTCCAACACATTGTTGAATCTATAACATGAAGAATTAAGGCAGATTTCAAAGCAAACGGGGGTCAAATCTGGTACTAATTTGGTGTGATCAGATCGAAGATGCTAATATGCTAAATAGGGTCAAATGTTTAGCTAACGCAAATTCCTGACTGGATTTAGGAGTTAGAAAAGTGTAGTTTGTGTGTTAGAAACAGTCTCACTTCACTTATCTGTTGCGCAGGGACAGGCCAAAGGTGTTGGTCCAACCCTAACAGACCAACCCAGTCTTTACAGTCATGCAGCTAGCATGATTACAACTTAAAAGACCAACTCATGAGTTGTTGCCAAGTGCTCTGTGCTCTTCCACCAATATCTCTGAAAGATGTAGTAACACAATATAATATGGTCTTGTGATGGTCGCCTAGGCAGCCACACACTGGTAACCTTTTTTCTTTATTTCAGTTAATTCAATGGACACTTGTAATACTTTCCATTTGTTTAATATCTCACACTTTTATTAGTTTGGCGGGGTGGTTAACTGATTGGGTGCACACTTTTAGTTAACTCATTCTTGTCACCTGGTTAATTTGGTTTACTTTCAGTTAATATGTATTTCCTTTTGAGTTACTAGTTCCTGGAGAAGTTGCTGTGTGTGGGAGGCCCAAGCCTGCTAGAGTCCCAGCTGAGGTGGATCTCCCTTGATGGGGCTGCTGCCTAATTGGACTCATCCATTTTACAACAGGATAGTGGGAGAGGGGTTTAGATTTTCTATTGCTTTGTAAAACTTTATGTAGAATTATGATTATTTAGATTTTTGTTTCCCTAATGAGTTTAGAGTCTAAATTGTTTATGTTTTGTTGTGAATTAGTTAAGTTTATTAAGTTAGTTGAAGATTGTTTTTCCTTCTTGTGTCAAAATGGTCTGATCAGCCAGAATATAGCTTCCCTTGTGTGTCAGTTTGTTAGGTCAGTTAGTTTTCAGTTCCTTATGTTGATGTTGTGTTTATTTGACCTCTTTTATGGGCCCAAAACCTTTACCTTGGAATTTGTATTTTTTGTATTATTAAATGTAAAAAGACTTTTCTTAAAAAAAACACTCCTGTGCTCTCTTTGTCTTTGGCCTTGGTCCCTCACAGGTCTATTAATCCAGTACACAGAACTTTTGGATGACTATCCGTCTTGTGTTTCCTCTCTGTGACAAAATGGCTTTTAAAAGTTTGTTAAGATTCTTTTCCTTTTCCAGCTGAGTTTGCTGGAGCTGAGCATGTGAAAAAAGAAAAATCAACACACAAACTGTTAGCACACGAGCTTGCAGAGGTTATGTAAGAGTGCCAGACTTAGCTAATCCTTTTATAGAGGAAAGAGGAGTCTGCAGAAGGATAGCGCTTTCATATCATGGAGACAAATGATCCTATAAAGTAGACATCTCAGCAGTGCATCTGCCACCAAACAAAATCCTCTCTTAAACTCTGAAGCTTCTGGATGCAGCAGGTAGAAATCACCCATGTTGAGAGGCAGATCTGTGGGAGAATGGTGATGAGTGTTTTGTGTTATATATAGAAGCTCTGAATCATACTTCTTATTATTTTAATCTGCCTGGCTTCAAAACTTAAGCCTATTTAAAAAATAATTCTGTAATAAGGAAAGTTTTGGGATCAGCAAGGCTGCTGCTGTTTTCAGCACACAGTAAAAAGTTGCAGTCAAACGCTTTAAAAACCTCCTCCAGAATGGGTTGCCATGACTGTCTGTCTCACCTTGACGTATGTGTTTTTGTCACAATGTGTCCTCAAGTGCCTGTTGAATTCTGAAAACACTCTTTAAACAAGAGTAATGAGCAGAAATCTGCGTAGTCACTCAGTGAGTTAATTGCTCTGCAGTGGAAGTGCCAAGGCCTCCAAGGTTGAAGGACAATGTCAGCTCTGTAGCCATGACAATAGGTTTGCTCTTTGAGTCAGAAGTTACGGAAGTGCTGACATTGGGAAGTTGAAAGCTTCTAAAAGTCCAGGAGTGTGCACTCTAAGGAACTAATCACACAGAAGAGTTATTGTTTTTTTTTTTGGGGGGGGGTGGGGGGGGGGGGGTGTAACTGTACTCTCCTTCATCCGGTGTTGCCTTTGTGCCTTTGCGGAACCCCTT
>JBAMHW010000010.1:14935007-14947190 GCA_037177495.1 Rhadinocentrus ornatus
CTGTGGTGTACGTCATCACTTACGTAGCCAATGTGTTGCAGCTCTTTCTGTTCGGCTTGAACGGCAGTCAATGAAACGCTGTATACTGTATGTATTTCAAAATATTGGAAATTTGTTCAAAACTCATATTACCGTTATTTAATAAAAGTATATTGCGATATATATTGATATTGAATTATTGTCCAGCCCTACATCTCATACATCACCATTTATTTTATTTTGTTGACCCTTCCCCCCCTGAAAAAGACCAATACTGCCCTTTACATGACTGAATGCATATGTGCTGAATGTTAAATACATCAATTAAAATAAATAGATTAGGAATGGACCGATATGAAAATTGTGGCAGATACCGATAATATTGTTGTTATGACCGATTACCGATATTTACCGAAGTTGATATATGTATTTGTTTCAAAAGGTTTAGGATCATCAGATCATGTACAAAGTAAAAATGATGCAAACATCAGGGGCGTTAGCTTCCCGCCATTGTTTGTGAGCTTCTGGATGGTAGATTTTCAGATGACATATCAAATCTAGGGTGTTGAATGATTTGACACGGCATCCCTAAAATAAATAAATAAAAAGAGGAAAAAAATATTAACATTAAGCAGCTAAACCTGGATATATCAAAGCTGATTTCTTAAATTTTACGGTAACCTTCACAGCCGCACTCCACCACAAATCCCTGCTGGGTAAATTCCCTTATCTCTCCCTCAGCCCTTATTAACAATACACTGCCTGTTGAGAGAGAGAAAAAAAAAGAAAGAAAGCTGCACACTCATATTTCGTTGGACTGCCCTGTGCGTTGCTTTGGCATCATTTAAAAAAATCCTGAAATGTAAAAACATTTATTTTCTTTAGGAGTTGAATTCATTTTTCACCATCGCTCCAGAGTCCAATCTTTGTGCTCCCTGGCAAATTCAAGCCGTTTTCCCCCAGATTAGCCACACTGATTTTTATGATAAACAGCTGTTTAGTCCCTTTACATTGAGTGTGAAAATGATCTTACTTTCACTATTAAACAGTCGTGAGTTCTACTATTGTTTCTTTAACTGATTTGATTTAAATTTAGAGAACACTGATCATGACCATATGCGATGTTTTTCCGACCACATTTTTTCTTGAAGTTGATGGTTCCTTCCAGTTTATAATAATGTGTTGGCAAGTTCTTAAACCAATGTCTTAACTACTCACTGCATGACTGAAATAACTTGTTGCCAGGTGAAACATTGTTATCCATGCAGTAATTATTATCCAATGGAGACTCTTTTTTATTACTTAGCTAAAACAGGTAATTTTCTTTTTTTTTTCTCCTTTCTTGTTGGATGGGCAGTGTATTAACAAAAAAACAAAACAAAACAAAAAAAAAGACAGAACAGACACTCACCTTCTCAAAGAACAGAGATTCTGTGCCGACTCCGTGCTTGCTGGGGTCTGCCACTGAGGAATCTTTCAGATTCAGGAACTTGGGCTTCTTCTGTGATGTTTGCCGGAACAGAAAGAAAGAGACGCAGTGGATGTGATGCATGGAGACAAATAGGAAACACTTTGACTGCAGCTTAAGTAAAAAGCGTGTATCAGGTGACTAACTTTATTTTGGCATTTATTTTATTCTATTCGTTTATTTATTGTTCTGTTATGCTTTTTTAGGCTTTTATAGATGTAAGTCCTGGCCTTAGAGGACATGAGTACCCACTTTCCTTTGTGCATTTGTATTGTCATTTTGTGTCTGTTATTGTTTTCTGTACAAAGGACGGCCTCCATTTACTGCAAATCCAATCTACCTTCGGATATCAATACTTTAACCTTAACCTATACAAACCTTGACGGGAGGTGTGGTCCCTGGAGTGGGGTGGCGACGGATCTGGCAGCCGTTCTGATTTGGCCTCTGTTTGTTGTTGAGCTGCAGCTTTTTTGTGGTGACACCATGATCATGGTTGGCCTTCTCAGCAGTGGTTTTATGCAACAGCTGTGGAGAAAATGAAACAATGAGTCAGACCTGTGGATACAGTCTCTAAACACAGACAACAGGAGGACAACTGCTATGCTCTAATTAGTTGTAGGATCCTGGTTAAAGTATACAGCGCTCATTTGTCCCCATTGACAGCCTGCAGAGTGACACATCTTCAACATCACGCTGCCAGACTCCCAAACACTGACACAAAGTAGAGTACATTTGAAAGCAATTTCAATAATATAAAGTCTCTTCCTACCACTGAGCTGTTGGCGTCAGGGAGAAACTGTCCAAACTCTGAAAGCAGGTCTTCTTGGTTCTTGAAGAGCCTGGCCACCTGCGCGTACACTTCCTGTTCTGTCAGAGCTGGCGTGTAGTTCCCTCCGGCCTCCTTGGCATTGCGCTGTTCCTTCTGCAGGAAACAAATATAAGATGCAGAGATTAATCCGGACTACCAGACAAAGTGGTCATAAATCAGGAAAAAGATTCATTGCTTCCAGTTGGAGTCATCTACCTGGTACGTGTGGAGAATCTCCAGGAATGCTTTATAGATGTCTGGCTGGCCCTGGAAGCGGTTCTTGATCTTGTTGACATAGTTGATGGCATGGTTGAACTCCACAGGCTGGTTGTTCTGCATTGGTGGGCCGGAGGGGGTCCCGCCGAGCGGCGGTTGGAGCTGCACGGGCGGGGAGCGAGGAGAGGTGTATGCAGGGATGGACGGATTGCTCTGGCTGCTTGGTGTCGAAGCCTGGGGTTGAGGAGGCTGAAACATGAAAGGGGCTTATTTAAACACTTACTAAAATCTTAAAGTACTTAAATCTTGGTTTAGACCTCATTGGTCTGTCCCCCCCACCCTCACCTTGCTTATCTTAGCCGGGGTGGGCTGTGTCAGCAGGGCTGGAGCTGTTGTTGTTGCAGCAGATGGGAGCTGGGGCTGATGCTGGGTAGCTGCTCCTGTTATGGGGATGTTCTGGACTGAAATGCCATGTGGGGTGATGTGGTGGATCTGACCGGGTGTTGTCACATTGACCAGGTCATTGGTCTGGACCTCTATTTTGTAGCCTGGTGGAAGGAAAGTGTTGAAGCCCATGATGAGGTCAGGATGGCCTTTGAAGAGCTGCGACACTCGACTGATCACTCCGGGAGTGTCAATGCTTTAAAAAAATAAAAATAATAAATAAATCAGAACGCCAAAATACAAGAAAAAAAATCAAATATTTCTATTCTTGATCGGTCGACACATATTTTAATTTTCTGCGACCTCACCTTTGGGACTTGAACTCTTTCATTATATCTAAAAAGTCATTGTAGACCTGAGGCTGGTTGCCAAACTGTAGCTTCACTTGATCCAAGTAAGACAAAGCATCTTCCACCTAATAAAGAAAGAAGAGGGTAAAATCAACTCCAACTCCATTTAAATCCCTTTATTGGCAGCAGTCCTTTGATTCAGATATTAGAAACCATTTTAGGTCACTCGCACAAGTGCCCTGCAGGCCTAAAATTTTCCAGATATGTTCCAGAGGAGGTACAGTTATCCTCTTTAACAGTTACAGTAAGTACATATATGTGTGTTGCATTTGCTTACATGCATGTTGCTCTCTACTCTCTCGTATGTCGATTAAAAATTACAAGCATTGCAAACGCATGTCCGGGAGACTCTCCGGCTATAAAGTTTGTGCACATTCACTGGTGTTGATGCATGAAAATAGGTTAAGGATTTAAAAGACTCTACAATGAGATGAATTATGGAGTTATAGCTACAGATAAAGGTACCACAACAACATCATGGGTCCTTTATCGTAACTGCTGTCAGACTTTTAACACCATCAATACATGAAAGCTGTTACAGCTCCCGTTTTATGCACATGCTTCTCATGGTCCGTTTTTGTATCTTTACACATAATTAAACACAATGTATGTATGCATAATATTTAAACTCGGATCTGCTGTATTATTTCTCAAGAGGCCCTCCATTGTATAAAGTTTTGTTTTGGTCTGTAAATTATATAAATCTAATCTAGGGCTGGAGAATAATTCAATATCAATACATATCTCAATATACTTATTATTATTCAATAACGATAATATGAGTTTTGAACAAATTTCTGATATTTCGATTTACATAAAGTTTAATATTACAGCGTTCCACTGACTGCTGTTCACCACAGACACGGAGCCCGGCCAATGAGTCCGACCAAGCCCAGCAGCAGTTGGCTGAGCTCAGCGCAAGGTAGAAGGCTAGGCTAGGCTAAGCTCCAACGCGGCAAATTTTAGCTACAAAATGAGTGCTCATGACCGTAATGCAAACGTGACTGAACAAGCAAAGAGAAAGCAGACAAAATAGTTGTTTGGCTCAGTGTCGCCAGCTTAGCGACTTTGTCCTGTTAGTTTTCACTCCCTGCTAGCGTTTTTTGGGTTTTTTTTAAGCGACTAGCTACAGATCTAGCGACTTTCTCTGGTAGTACTGGAGACTTTTGGAGACTGACATGACTGAACATAGTTTACTTTCTCAATTAAATGGGTGCTGGCAGGCCCCCCGTCCAAAAGCACATTGATGTGAGACTTGGTCCTGACGCAGCACAAGCTGCATCAGAGCAGGAGATCAGCTTTGTTTAATCACCAGGCTAAAAATGAAACGTACAAAGCTGCTGGATGATCCCGCTATCTTACCGTCAGATATTAATGTCTATTAATGAAGAGTGTGGACAAAAATGTTTAAAAAGTTAAAAGTGTTATGACATGTTCTAGACTCCTAATTAAAAATAAAAAATTACACTTCATAAAATTAAACTAAAAAACAAAAGAAAATATTGACCGAAGAATTTAGTTTTATTTTATTATGTTTGACTGATCAGGTAACAGTGCATCTGAAGCATTTCCACTAATAGTATATGCTGAGTCAGAAGATGAAACACCAATTGTTACTTACTCTTTCATTCTGTACACGGTAGCAATTCTGAGTACTTTCTTTTTAACCTTAGTTGAAGCACCTTTGTTTAAATCTCTAAAAATAACATAATAATCCTATGTTGTAGTTTAATGTTAAAGCTATCAATATTGAGAAAGTTAAAAATTTTATTTGACCTTAGATGGTAATTTTAAATTTCTTTGTTTGAAGGCTAATTTAGCCTTGCTAGATACAAATAAAAGGTAAACCTTCATTTATTGTACAGATTATATTTCTGAAATGTTATAATAGAGGATTTTAATAGACTTGGCAAAATAATTTTTAGTTTTACAAGCAGCTGTTGTTGGCATTTTTGGTAGTTTTTCTGACGCTTTTATATTGTTTATATCGATATCGAAATTATATCATATCGACCGAAATTAAGAAATATATGGTGATGCAAGTTTTGGCCATATCGTCCAGCCCTAACTTAATTCTACTATACCTACTGAGATATGGCCTTATCTTATACAGTACAGTGCAAAGGTTTTGAGCAAATCCTCATTTTTTAATATTTTGGTTTTAATGAGTGTAGGGGACATGCAGATAATACAGTTTGCTATGACAATTTGTTTTTGTTTTTGCTATGTATATATAAAAAAATTTGATTCCAAAAGAGCTTTTAGCTGAAAACTTTTTCTGTTTCGTTGCTTTAGTTAGTTGCCTTTTTTTGTTATGCTTGAATGATTCAAAGGTTAGTGTAAAGTGATTTAAAGAAGAACAGTCCCGTTCAAGGACCGAAAGACTTTAAAGAATTTAATTTAAAGAAATTAAGGGTGGCTCAAGACTTTAGCAGACTATTGTATGCACATGATTTACCAAAAAGCTCAAACAACATGTGTGTATTTTCTCCTGACATGGGATGTTAAACACATGTGCTTACTGACCTTAAGTCTCTGGAACTGCTGGTGGCCTTGTGCAGAAGCCTGCGGGGCCGCTGTATGGCTGTGGCCCGGCATCACGGAGGACCCGTGGGACTGGACCGCCGGGCTGTGGTGGTGTGACCCTGTGTGTACGGCTGGGCTCGGAGAGTGCCCGTGCCCACCGCTGTTCTGGGCCACGGTAGGAACCTGAGAAAGCAGTTTTAGAACTAAAAACATATCAAATACTTAAAAGCAAACCGGCTGTAGTCAAAAAAGACTGTGCTGTACCTGATATCCCTGCGGGACGGAGTACTGAACACCTGCTGTGGGCTGCATGTTTTCAGACACAGCTTCATACACAGCTGGAGCTGGAGCAGGGGCCAGGACCCGATGCTGGAAAGCCTCGGCGTTGCCAGCAAGACGCCGTTGCGGGGGCCCGAAAACCGTATCCTGATCCTCCAGACGCCGCTTCATTCTGTACTCATGCTTGTGAGAGCTGCGAGACCTGGGGACAATGAGCAGCATGTGGAAGAGTTGGGTCCAGTTATTAAAATCTATCAGATCAGCCCCCTTTCGTTTTATTTACCTTTTGTTAGCAAATGAATATGTGGCAATATTCTTTTGCTTTCACTTTTAATTCATGGAAACGTGCAATGCCAGCTAGCCAGTTTTACAGTTTGGCCAAGACAGAAAATGACTACGTTGTCTCTGACCACAGATTTATTAAGACTTCCAAAGATTTTAGTAGCTCAAAGCAGCCAAGAAATTTACAAAAAGGTCAACTATCTGGAACTGCTAAGATTTACTAACAAGTGATAATGCATGCGAGTTTGTTTTATGTTATATTTATGGACATTTTTATTTCAAGTCCATGGAACAACTTCATGCATCTGATTAAGCTTAAACTTAGGATCAGAAGGAAAAGGAACATGTTGGCCAGTTTGAAACTTATTGCATCATTGTGCCATCCAGTTGGTTAAGCATCACGGGGGGTCAAACAATCAAATATAAGGGTTAAGAAATCTTTATTCAAAAACTAAAACCACAATAATCATTATTATGTCATTCTTCTTGCCTACCTACATAATACAGTATTATTATTATTATTAAGATTTTATTCAACTCGTGTATCTGAGACAATAATAACAGCACGCCCCACTTAAATAAGTAAAATAAACTATTGCCCGTAATTTTGCCCAAAATGAAGAGCTTGCTCTCTGCACAAAACAATATTGTGGTGCAGATGCTTTCATAGATCAAAATGGTAACATGTTCAGAATGTGCAGCTTGCTGTTTCCGTAGCCAATGAGATGCAGGCAGTCTACGTCACTGCTGCAACAAACAGGTGCTGTGGGAACGTGGGAGTCCGTCTGCCATTCACAACTTCCTCCAGGCAGCGACTACCTAAAGGCGTTTGAATGAATGGCGTGAATGAATCTGTTACAACGCGACAAGACTAACCGCTGAGAATAAATAGAGCGTCAAAACCCCGAATGTCCAGTGCAAGTGCCACAATGACAGACTTGGTCCGTGTGCAGCTAACGCTCTGGCTCCAAAAACAGTGGAGCTCCACTGAGCCGTCCAACCAAAACAAAAAAAATACAAAATCTCGTTCCGTACAGCCGCAGCTAAAGAAAGCCAAGCTTATGCCAGCTTCAATCCCTGCAGCAACGTTTTGGTCGACTGTGTGAAACCAGTTGTGTGCTACAGGCTAATAGCCGACAACACCAATTCACCATCCCCGTTTATGGCCTAGCAACACAAGCATCGAGCTCGAGTTACAGCACGTCGCTATCCACACGCCCGCCATTTAGAGCGTGGCGCAGAAGTTCAGCAAAATACACTCCTTTTCATTCAGGTAAGCACAAAAAGTAACAGACTTGCTAGCTGTCTCACTGAATATCAAGTATAAAGCAGATCGTGCTGTTTATTTGTACAACTTCACCGAGAACTTGTTTTTATCATCATGGGTTCTGAGCAGCCAGTTAGCTGCTAGCTAATGTAAACAACATAGGTAGCCCGACAGGGAGCACCGTCCTGAGCGGGGATGGAAGCACATGCAAGTAACTGTAATCGATCTGGTTCATTGGCGATAAAACATGTATAACTATATAAAGAATTAACTATCGATTATTTAGACTGCATCCACTAGGTCTTTTTGAGAGCGAATAACATGTAAGGACACGCCGATCTCCTGTATGTTTTACGCTTCAATCGTGTGCTAACGGTGGAAAGCTAGCTATCTAGCTGCATTAGCTTACTGAATGAATTCAGCTGGAACTCACCCCTCTCCAAAACAGCATGAAGTTCGCGGATTATTATTTTATAATCCGTTATATGTGGATTATTCGCCACACCTCTGACTAGAAAAGGAACGATTCCGACGTATATGTGAAAAGCAAATTGTCAGTGGCTTGTGGCTTAAAATAAACAATTCAAGCAGTGGCTGCAAAGTGAAAATCTCCTCGAGAGGAAAACAATCTCCGTCGGTTAGCTGTACAGATAGGCGGGGTTCAAAGAGATGGGTTCGCCCTAGGATACACGCTATTGGTCAGTTTTTTTCAGAGAATTCGCGCAGGGGCGGTACGACGATTTGTACTGTTAATTTGAGCTGTCAATCAAGGATTTTTGTTGCACAGTAGCCGAGCACACCCCCCTCGGTACTTGAAGCGCGACAATTCCTTCACTGAGTCGAGGTTATATTATAAATGGGGGGAAAAAAGTTAATTTCTCTATAATTATAACTCTACTACTGACCGATATGATGGCTTTTACGCAGTTGTACAAGGAACCAAGTGCATTAGTAGGAGTACGTTTTTAATGTAGATTATAAGTGGGATTTTGTGTGGAAAACATCTCGCTCTGTTATAATTGTCCACATTAATTTTAAAATACATATTGTTTCTATTTAAGAAAATAAACGAATGTATAAATGAATATTAGTGATCTTAATTGCTGCTTTTAAGTTTGCATTTCATGTGAAATACACAGCCAGCTATTGATAAAACTTATAGTACTGTGGAATATTACTATTCCAGTAAAACAGACATTGCTGACTCACTATATGCAACAAACAAACAGGAACTTTAGTCCAGCATAGATTGTGAGTCAGCCACAGGTGGACAACTCTCAGTACAGATGTGAATGTACCCAGGATGCACATGTACAAGTGTTCTTGGGAAATGTCTAAAATCTGCAGGACTGGATACCACTGAGAACCTGGAATGTGCTAGAAGGACTACAGCAACAACTTTTTCCAACCATTAAAATCGTGAGGAAAAATGAGATGAATAAAAAGTGGCTAACATAAACTTCATTAAACAAATCAAAGGCGAAAGTGGGCTGTAAACAAAACTAAAGGAGGTAAAAATAAAATGAGTGTGACTTTTGATAATTGCTGGGATAGGCTCCAGCTTCCCCACCCCTGAATTGGAATACGTGGTATAGAAAATGGATAAATGAAAGGGCTATTGATCATTAGCTGTATAGATCACCTGTAATGGGCAAGACACACGGGATGCGACGTTGCTCCCCTTCTATTCATTTTTTTTATGGAACCTGCGCAAGGAGGCGAAAATCGCTGCCCTCCTCCAACCCTGTGCGCTCGTTCACGTGCACACAGGGCTTGCGACGCGACACAAGAAAATAGAAAAATGTTCAATTTTTGTTGCTGTCGCTACAACCAATCAGCCACGGGCTTCATTTATTGATCAATGAGAGCAGTCTGCAAACACTTTCGACGTGGAAGAACAGATCATTTTAGCTGTGTCTAACTCTCCCATACTTTACAATACTCCACACAAAGATTATATTTATGCAGGCTAAATAAAAAGGCAGCCGTGTGGCGCTGGGGCGAATTTGTCCGAACGTAGCTTTTGGATTTATCTGGATCAGCCTTGAGGTTCGCCATCAAATGATGACATTTACGATGCTATTACCTACTTAGTAAACTCGGATGAACCTTGAAATCTTCTGACTCTTCATCGTCATACTCTGTCACAGGTTTGAAAATGTCAAATCCCTCCAATATCATAACCAATCAAATTTCTTGGAGAAAAGCGATCTGAGAGCTGCTGATTGTCGCGTCCCGTGTGTCGAGCCCATAACTGTTTGAACCCTGCAGTTTCCTAATGATTTTGAGAAAGTGATGTCTTCATTCATCCACCCAATGGAAGCGCTGAAATCTAACTACATAATTGGCTACTTCCTGGAGTCTAGCGACACGTGACTGTGTAAGGAGGGAGCCTGCCTTTGCAGTGTGTTATCCAATCAGCGCACAGAACCGCCATTACAAATCCCCCAAAAGGTGGAACTTCTAAAATAAACCATCGCCCACGACAGGCGGAGCTGCAACACTAGCCCGGGATTCCTCCTTCCAGCCCAGGCAGAGGAATCAGCAGCGTCTGTAGGCTGCAGCACATGCACAACTCCACTATTCCAACTGGGTTTTCTCCCCCTTCATTGTCAGAATATCGGCGGTCCACACCAAAACCAGAAAGAGACCAAACACACACCTGCTGCAAAATCTCATAAAGATGGAATAAAGAGGTATTTTCAAAGTCATTCGTCAAGTTAGGCGCAAAAAAGAGCATGCAACAAAACGCACTGCGGGCTGTGAAAACACCCCCCAAGACAACACTGAGAAACTGAGCGTCGGACGAGTGCTGCTGCACTCTCCAAACAAAAGGGTTCACGGCACCAAAGCGCCTCGACTGCTCCACTGAAGCTTTCCCCCATAATTATTATTTTTCGCGAGCACCGGTGGACGAAGAAAAGCGATGCTCGACAAGCGAGTACGGCATCTTTTTCTGGGCGGCAAGAGCCGAGCCAGTTGCCCTTACTAAACAATGCCAAAGTCAAACGAAATGGAACTACGGCTTCGCTGTATGGAAACGGAGTCATGCCGTTCTTTGCTTTTCCACTGAAAATTTTCTTTTATTGCCCCCCTACAGATATGACCACCGAGCTATAAAGGCGTAATATGCTTTGTTTACTTGAGTAGTCGCGGGGTAAAATGTCTAACCTATCTCAACACAACAACTCTCCCTCCCACCCCCTTTCCTCACCACCCCTCGTACCATTTGCAAACAAGCGTTAAATTCTCGCATAACCCCACAGACGACAACGTTTCGACTCGCAGACAGCCGTACGCCTCGGCTGGTCCCCATACAGCCCCGAGAGATTGTTTACTAGCCGACATAATGACGTGCTGCATATCTGACCATCCACCACGTTATGTTTCCACCGTGTACGAGCATTTAAAAGCACCCCTTTCATTTAATTTACGACCACAAAACGCGTGACTGACGACAGTCCGCCTGCTTGTTCTACACAATCGTCGTTGCTCTCTTTTTTTATGCATCAAAAGTCTTATTATTATTTAGTTTAAGCAGCTGTTACATACCCAGGAAAAAGACTCCTTACTCCGGATTCGTGTTTGTAACAAAATAGTTGGAGACGCCCCCCTCCGTTGGCATTGGCCCATACCACAGTGCACGTCACTTTGTTTTGAATATGACCCGCTAAAACCGAGGACGTGAACGCAACATCTGCTACAGCCTCCGTCTGCAGAAGCTTCAAAATGAAGCTTATTCTTCATTCAAACTCTTCTTCTTTACATGGGTGGAAATCAATTTCTGGCGCGGATTGAAAGAAGTGAGGCAGAAGTCGTTGTGCTATTGTTTACTTTTGAAGGTTAGGATACACAATATTTCATATTCATTTTCAAAAGAATCAGCAATAACAATACTAAAAAGAGATGTCTGCATTAGAACTTCTAGCTTAATTTTTCTAGTGCTGCAGCTCATGCTGTAGCTGACTGGTTTTGTGGAATATTTATGCAAATTGTTCACCTTATTAATGATTTGCTTAAAATGTACAAAAGAAAGAATAATGGGATGGATTTAAGCAGTATCTCAAGTTAAATTCTTCCCAGGAGCAGATCTATATATTAAGAATGACCACAGAAGTTAAAACACTTTCACAGGGCTGGATAATGTATCCTGAAAAATATGTAGAATTTATAAAAATCTTTAATGATGAATATAGAAAACATGTATTAACTACTCATAAAAGTTGAAGAAAATCATCTCTTTGTATGATGTCAACATGCACCTAAAATACACTATAACCATTGCTTGGTAAGCTTAATTTATTTTCTCTTAACTTGCACATGTATAATCGTTCAATGTTAAAGTAATTATCACACATGTTGTTCTCTAACAAGGCAATAACCACAAAAAAATTGTCTTAATCATGACTCCACCACTAAATGCACTGCTTCAATAACAGTTTATATTGAAACAGTCCTCTCCATCATCATACTGTTCGCATACCGTTAGATGTCCCAGTGATACCTTTAGCCGGCCAACTCTGCGCTCCTGTTCTCATCCACCTGCTGCATCACCCACTCACCT
>JBAMHW010000010.1:14974485-14992169 GCA_037177495.1 Rhadinocentrus ornatus
GTGGGCTCTGACGCAGGTAGACGGACAGTACGATAAGCAAATTGTAATAGGTCCTGAAAGTTGTTGACTAGCTTGGAGGTGAGTTGATAAAAGTCCTAAAAACTGATATGTTGTTGTGTTGTGTTTAACTGGATTACAGTAATAAAATGCTGACAATATGAAAATGCATTTTTTTGTTTCTGTCAAGTTAACCTTAAAGCTAACACATCTCAGTAAAACACAATTGGAGGCGCTTGTGTTGTAGGAGCAGCATTGGAAAAACAAAAGCAGGAGAGTGTAAATAAAGATCCTGAAAACACCTGGCGATACAATCCCTGGATACCATGACTCATATATATGCATATGTATACATACTATTCACAACTAAGTTAGGAATATTTAACTTTCTGGTGTTCACAATACAATGATATATCATGACATTTTAGTACAATCATGAAATGGTCATTTTTTCTAAACAATTTATAGAAAGAACAGTTAACAGTGGTGGGTATATGCAACATAAATAGTGTCGTGGGTTAGGTGTCGCCTGGGTCTGATGGCATCTAAACAGGACTGTTTACATATAAGCTGTCATTGACCCAGAATATTTTGTGGTCCGTGATTGAGACACTTTTTGTTTATTTGTGGTTAATAATCTTAAAGAGCAGGATGTTGTGCAATAAATACATAAGTTTATCAATAAAGGTTATAGTGCAACATAGATTCATTCTGCCATCATACAAAAGCCAAACATCCTTAATTTGTATGTTTATTTGTTATATTTATGTTATGTAAATATTGGAATGTTTTAATACTTGAATGAGCACATTAAAGATCAATAAAGATATACGTGTTCATTAAATGTCAGCTTTGAAGTACTTCAAGAGTATTTGAGTAATGACAGTCAACTATAATTGTTTTATAGATTAATTACATTCTCTTATGAGTGCAATGGTGTATGAAAAGTATGTTTTGCTGCTTAATTTGAGCAGGCCTTTTTAAATTTGAGAAATATAACGATTATGATAAAAATAGGCCAAATAATAATTATCTTAAGTACTAAACGTACAATCACATCTACGTTTAACTGAAACAACTGAAAATTTATTATGTAATCAACTTACTGTAAACAAACACTGTTGAACATCTGTCTGATTATTATTGAACAATTTTGTAACAATAGTTTAATTTTTTTTCCACCATAATTTTGAAAAAAAAAAAAAAAAACATCAAACAAACCCAGTCAGCTGCAAAATTTATAAACATATCCTGTTGTATTGCAACAACCTTCCACTGCTCTCTTGCAATGACGGGTGGCGGACATGTTGATTGTATCCTAGCAACGGGCCAAAGCGGTGTCTGTTTTTTGCCAAAGAACAATTTCCAGGTGTAGAGGTCACCTGACTTCCAGAATAGAGTTGAGGTATGGCGGCGCTGTTGTCCGCCATCTTAACTGCAGTTGGGTACTCTTAGTGAGACCAGCAGGGCTGGACAATAATATCAATATACATCGCAATATACTTTTATTCAATAACAGTAATATGAGTTTTATAGCATTTCTGATATTACAATATACATACAGTATATAACTACTTGACTCACTGGCATTGAAGCCAGTCAGTGATTCAAGCCGAACAGAAAGAGCCGCAACACATTGGCTACGTATTTGATGACGTACACCACAGACACAGAGCCCAACCAAGCCCAGCAGCAATTGACTGTGCTCAGTGTGAGGTAGAAGGCTAGGCTAGACTCCAACATGGCAAATTTAAGCTACAAAACGCATGCTCATGTCTGTAATGCAAACATTACTGAACAAGCTTCTACAAGGGAAGAAAAAGCAGACGAAATAGTTGATGAGAGGAAAGACTAACTCGGTGGTACGGAAGTGGTTTGGCTTTGTATAGCTAAGACCCCACAGAATATAATCCCAAAATTTGTGAATGTTCATATGTCTGAGCAAATTGTGATAAATCAAAGGAAAAATTTTAATTTTTTTCCTCGCCTAATTGTTTTTTTTTAAAATTTACACTATTGAAAACATCATGATAGAAATTATTCTATGTATAAAGATGTCTATGCATGTGTTCAGCAACACCTTGACTACAACTGTACCAAGTCAGATGAGAAAAGCACAAAGATAATTGATTTTCTGAAGGGCTTAGTGTGGATTGTACCAGGCGGATTCTGTTTTTGGCTACTTTTCTACCCAAACTATGCCAAAGTGTGCCACATAGGTATTTTACTTCTTGAAAGAGAATCTGGCTAAAAAATACTGTGTACATACAATTCACAAACTGGCCCTGGCATTTAGCCATTATATCATTTATTTTTGGGGGGTCTCTTGGACATGCTGATCACTTTTAGCCTTCGCTGTAAATTAGTAAAGCCGCCTTTACTCATTTACAGCAAAAATTATACTCGCGTGCAGCCGGCTGTGGCATATCTGACGAGTGATCCGTTCACTCCACCCCAACATATTGGGTATCAAATGAAACTAGAAAAGCTGCACTTTCAGATGATACTGAGCATAAACAGATTTTACCCGACCACCTCACGTCAGTCTGAAAACACACACTTTAGCCAACCTTTGCTTTTCACAGCCAGCGCATCAGATTCCATGTTTATCACGTCACCAAACCCCAAAACAATCCTTACCAAAAGCAATATATTTTATTTTCGTACCTTTTCATGGTAATTTTAAGTCTATCCACACCGTTCGACCAAAATTCACAGCGTATTAGTTCATAATAGTCCAACTGCGCTCGTATTTCATAAGCTTCCATTCACAGCCATCTTGACGATGGCGAGTTTGCTTTCGAACTCGAGCGTATGGGGTGTGCATCGTTTTGGTTTCATGTTGCAGTTTCTCGTCCTAATCTGAAGGTGGCAGCAGGGGTGGTATCGGCCGGTAAACTCACCAGGTCGGAGTTATTTTAATGATAAACTTCAGTTCGGTAGATATTTTCTGTTTTACAACAACAATGGCTACCAGTATGGTTAAGTCTCTTTATTATTTTGTGGAAGAAAATGAATAAATAATTCGATCAGCCTCTCATCAACTTGATACTCTGGTTATTGTTTTTAGAAACGGTGGTTACCACACAAATTCAGCCACAAGATCCAGATATCCGGCAGCACGCGATTCCAACTGACAATAACAGGGGGGTACTTCCGCGTCAACCGTCTGTGTAGCAGCGGTGCATGTCAGGTCTGGAAGAGGTGCGTGTCGAGCCTCTGCGGAGCTACGCCAAGCCTACGGCGGTGACGCAGACGCAGACGAGGTGCAAGCATAAATCCGCCTTAAAGTCTCTAAATCTATGAAAGAAATCGCGGCCATTCTATATTAGCTATGTGCAGATCTTATATAATAGGGATGGTCTTGTGTTTACGCTGAAGGATATCTACATGACGGATGAAGTCTCATTCAAGTGTAAGATATCGTTGGAAAGCTTGTGAGATGTAGAATTCGTTCAAACTTTATTTACATTCCCAAGACCCACGAGAAGGCGTCAAGATGGCCGTGAATGGAAGCTTATGAAATACGAGCGCATGACGCAGTTGGACTATTATGAACTAATACGCTGTGAATTTTGGTCAAAGAACGGTGTGGATAGACCTAAAATTACCATGAAAAGGTACGGAAATAAAATATATTGCTTTTGGTAAGGATTGTTTTGGGGTTTGGTGACGTGATAAACATGGAATCTGATGCGCTGGCTGTGAAAAGCGAAGGTGGGCTAAAGTGTGTGTTTTTTAGGCTGACGTGAGGTGGTTGGGTAAAATCTGTTTATGCTCAGTATCATCTGAAAGTGCAGCTTTTCTAGTTTCATTTCATACCCAATATGCTGGGGTGGAGTGAACGGACCACGCGTTGTGTTGCATTTAGTTTTTGGTGTTGTTCGTTGCATACGTATTTTAAAGTTGTTACAAAACAAATACTTTGTTGACAAAATGCACTTGGAGAGTTGATTTAGTGGCGTTAGGGATTCTTCTATGAGACATTATAAAGAAAATATCCTCATATCACTAAAGAATTTTTTTTACACACATGAACTAGCACAACGACTAGCGACAGATCTAGCGACTTTTTCTGGTATTATTGGAGACGAACGTAAATTGACGTAGTTTACTTTTCTCAATGAGGAGTGGGTGCTGGCAGGCCCCCTCGTCCAAAAACACTCATACGAGACTTAATCGCAGCAACAGCTGCATTCAGGGCAGGTAATCAGCTCTGTTTCATGACTAGGCTGGAAATGAAACCTACAAAGCTGCTGCTGGCTGATCCCACGCTGGCTTACTGTAAGATATCAGATGTCTATTAATGAAGTGTGGAGAAAAATATTTAAAAGGTTAAGTGTTGTGACATGTTCCAGACTCCTAATTAAAAAACAAATTACACTTAATAAAATTAAACTAAAAAACAAATTATTATGTTTTGCTGATCAGGCAACAGTGCATCGGAAGCGTTTCCACTCAGAATATACTGAGAGCCAGAAGATAAAGCACCAATTGTTGCTCTTTTTTTTCCTTCTGCTTATTGTAGCAATTCTGAGCACTTTTATTTTTTAACCTAGTTGAAGCACCTTTGTTGAAAGCTTTAAGAATAAGATAATAAGCCTATTTTATAGTTTAAAGTTAAAGCTATTAATATTGAGAAAGGTAAAAGTTTTATTTGATAGTGATTTCAAATTGCTTTTCAGGCTAATTTAGCCCTGCTAAATAAAAAATAAATGGTGAACATTAATTTATTGTACAGTTTTTATTTCTAAAATAAAATACTGGAGGAGTTTCATAGACTTGGCAAAATAACTTTTAGTTTCATATGCATCTGTTGTGGGCATTTTTGGCAGTTTTTCTGAGGCTTTTATATTGTTTATATTGATATCAGAATTATATCGTATCAACCAAAATTAGGAAATATACTGTGATAAAAATTTTGGCCATATCATCCAGCCCTAATCAGACGTAAAGCAATTGTTATTCCAGCTGTATAGCAGTTTCACTCTGCTGATGTTAGATTTGGTTTGTAAAGAAACCAAAATGAGTGTGATCCATTATGTTTAGCTAATAAGATTATTGGGAACTAATGCAATGCAAATAAATTTGTCTCATCAGTTCAATTTATAAATTGTGCTTAATATGCAAATCATTTACATACATTTATGTACCACTGTAATGCAAAGGACATCCACTAGGGGGCAGAAGACAAATAACACACACAACAGGTTTTTGAGCAACGTTTTTCGCCCTTTGGATGATGAAATACGTCTGGGTAACTGTAATCAAATATGATACCCGATATAAAAGGGTTAAGATAATATTACATGGTCAGTTATTATTTTTTTATTGGGGGCGAATCAACACCACAGACAGGCCATTCCAGAACTGGTATGTTTACTTTTGCAGCTATGTCCTTGTAATGTAAGAAATAAATAAGTGTGCCTGTAAAAGTGTCTTATTTAAAGGTAGCATTTGTTTTCTAAAAGAAAAAATCATCTTGTTCTTATGTTCTGCATTATTCCGTCTAAATTTACTTTGTCCAGGGAACTGATACAACCCCACACTATCATGTAGCCTGGCTTTTGGAATTGTAGTGATAAGAGTTGGGAAGATGCTTGCTTTTTATCTTTGCTCTGGAGCAAACACATCCATTGAATGCAAGGAATAAATAAATAATAATTATAATAATAAAAGGATCAGGAGCACTGATTTCTTTGACAATAATACATGAATCCAAGGTGTGATGGCCCATCCCAGATGCCTCAGAATACAGTGAAACTGACACTGCCTTTGGACAAAATTCATGTAAGGCTTCTTTTTTTGGTAACATTTTCTGTGACATTTGTGACCGATGATGTTTTCTAACAGCAATAGTTTGTTTATGTGGTTTTATCAGATGCGGATGAATGACAGTTGATGCAGTGCTGGCTGAGGGTTCAGAGATGGCCTTTACGCACTGATATTCCTACAAGTTCCCTGAACACTTTAATAATATTTGGCATTGTAGATGGAGAAACACGCAAAACCTTTTCAATCTTTTTTTTTAAACACCATTTTCAAAAAGATAAGTTATTTTCTTGCATATTTGTAGTCAAACTGGAGATTTTGCTCCGCAAAGTTTCAGCCCTTAATTGATAGGGATCCACCCATAAGGATCCCAAGGGAAGGATGCTCTTTTTATCCCATAAATAGCACAAAAATAGAGCTCAAATTGAAATGCAGTCCTTGTTAATAAACCCCTTCATCCTAGCTCAAGTTTAAACGTTTTTGTGTTAATCAAAGCTGTGCATGTTATTGCACTAATGATAAATATTTGATATTTTGTGCAACCTTCGTTCAATTAAGTAAAAGTCAAATTCAAGCAACCCAAAATATGAATTCAAGGCAAGAAAGGTTCATATTTAAAAGCACAAACTGCTGCTTCTCATGTTTAAAATAAATTTCAATGAAGTTGAAGTGTAAAAAATTCGAAAAGGGCCTATTGTCCACAATGTACAAGGGGATTTCTTTTAAATGCTTTTGTTTTTTATGACTAAAACTACTAAATTAAAGCATTATCTTTATGAAAATAACAAAGGGGAAATGTCAAACAATTGGACTAATTAACTTAACTAATTAACTAAGAAATTATTCTTCATTGATGGGTGTTACAGACATTGATAAAAGTCAGCTACTTCTTACTGAGCTTTAAAGTAAAACTGAGAGCAAACTTATGTAAAAGGCTGGGTTTTGGTTTATTCTCATTTTTCTAACCAGTTATGCCTTTAGAATGAGTCAGTAAGGATAAACTTGACTTGTAATGTGACATAAATGAAAGGAAATGTAATGTGTCTAAAGTCCTTGCATATATAAGACATTTAAGATGCACATAACTAACGCTCCATGAGCGCTGACAAGTTTGCTCTGTAAAATTAAATCTCACCATGACCTAAATGAGGATGCAGTATCGCTTCAGCGCTTCTACAATAATCTTTTCCGTAAATATGAGAAAACATTTCACATTCGCGATGCAACCCGTGTTTCCAAACATCATCTGAGCCGCTGGACAGTAGTGATGTGCCATGCGCTGAGAGCCGATGCTTTGCAGCGAATCGGAAGAGCTGGCTCCCATTTTTTTCCCCGTTCTGCTGCGTTTTAGCTCTCAGTGCTCAGCCCCACCCTGTCACTGCTTTGTTCGGATTGGCCCGCATGGACAGGCGGCCAATCACGTGTGAGGCTATAGGATCATACCATTATGTGAAAACAGAAGGGAGGGAGGGGGGTACACGGCGCTACACTGCGACTGCAACAGCAGACAGCCACGAGGAGTGCGTCATGGTCATGTCATCAAACTCTACTCACAGAGGAGAAACTGGATCAGCCCATCGAAAATCAGGCATCTTATTTTTCTGAATGCGAACCTGCACTGAGGACATTAACGCTGCTTTCTTGAGTTTGTTCTTGTTCTGTTTTGTGGATTTGTTTGCTGTTTTTTGTTCATTTGTGCAATATAGGATTTTTGTTGAAATATTAAACAAAAGTAAGGGGTTTTGGATCAGAATTAATGTGCAAAAGTAGGTAATTATTTCGCTGCCTTGTACCTGTGACATGCGCAATGACAATAAAGTTGAATCTGAATCTAATTAAGGCTTCTCGTAAAAATGCTGAACACAAAAGGGTTTTCAAAACACAATTCATTAATTTTTGGAGAAGGTAAATAATGTGGCTAAAAAGTTGCTAAATTAAGAGCCTGTCGGGAGCCAAAAGAGCCGGCTCTTCTTTGGTAGTCGAGCCAAAAGAGCCGGCTCTCTGAAAAGAGCCGAACATCCCATCACTACTGGACAGGAACTGACAGTGATGCAACGAGGACAGCAACGCGCTAGAAATCGATAGAATATTTCCGCTTTGCACTCGAGACCATTTCGTAACAAACAAAGCTACCACTGCGGTATGCACGCACACAGCGAAGGGCACAAAAACATGCTGTCCAGGTAGAGAAATATCTCGGGCGATTTTCGCCCGGAAACGAAGAAGTATAAGCATAAATACTCTTTAAGGCCTACCTGTTCCTCCTCCGCCGATAAAGTAGCTGCCATGATTCCCGTCAACTCTCTGATCACCTTTTCTCGAAATCTGTCCTTCTCATGGAGTGGGAGATGACAGAGATGACCGTGTATTTGTCCCTCGTGTATTTTTGAAAAATATTTTATAAATGAGAGGTTTAGGGGTTGTCCCTCCTCTTCAAAGTTGAAAGCATCTAAAACGCTGCAGAGCTCAGTATTTCCTTTCCTTGATAATCTGTTGCTGCGATTCACGCTGGCTAATTAGCATAAATCTGCTATCCAAAGTTGATTGAAAACGTTGATGCGCCAGATTTAACCGAAAAGGAAAATTTGACAGAATGGAAAAAAACAGAGAGAGACAGAAAAGAGGACAGTAGTCGAGTAGCCTGACGAAGGTTTGCTTCAGCTCGATAATAACAGGGATCAGAACATTATCTCCTCCTCATCCACCTAACGTGTCACAGATGAGAGGGCTGCTGCAGTCCGCCGACTCCTCCATGCCATGAATCAAAAGGTTTTAACTCTGAACGTCGCCTCTTACGCTGCGGAGAGGGACACACACACACACAGAGCCCTGAACAATGAGAGAGACTGTTGGCTTTCTTTCTGAATGTTTCTATACCCCCTGGTGGTTAAGACCAAAATGACAACAGCGCGCTAACCCACGCTTTCATTCATAAAACATACACAAAATTGGCACTTGGTATATATAACTTGAAACCCCAGCTTCATTAGCCAGCTTCTTGCCACAAATAATGCATTCTGACTAAATCCTGTACTTTGATCAAACCAAAGTTATGGTAACTAACTATCAACATATAGCCTTACTTTTTTAAAGATCCGAGTTTTGTTGGGATGAATCATCTGCACTGTGCTGTTTCGCAGAAATGTTTCATTAATGATATTAGAAAAATCAAGAAGTGATATGAACCACCCCACTACCATAGCTCCAGCTCACTGATCTAACTAAAACACAAGGTACATGAATGAAAACTGATTGGATGCACAAGATGTGGCCTACTAAGTAGCATTTTTTATTTTTGACAATTAAGGATATATGCTTTAAAATTTTGTTGTACAACAGACTTTGATGATTTTGATGATGAAAAGTTTGTGATTTCAGGCTCCCAAAACGTTGGCTCTATTTAAACAAAACATCAATAAAAGAAAATAATAATAATAATAACACACTTCAACTTGTCTCTATATGGCTTTAATTTTAAAGAAGCACTACTGAGCTTTGGCATATCCCTCCTGGCCCTTCTAGAACAACACTGTATCTGCAAATTCTAACATGAAACTACAGAGATTAAAAAGAAGAGATAACCTTAGTGTGACATGTCCCCATGGCAACATGCAAAGTCTGTTAATGCTTCTAGGAAGTGGCTTACTCTGGCTGACCACACTTCATTAGGATTCAGATCTTTTAACTATCTGCCTCACGCAGCTCTTTCTTTTTTGGCTGAATGCGTCTCTCTTTGCAGGGTGTCTTTCAATTAAAGAATAAAATATTATGACTAATAGTACAAAATAAATTAAGGCAATGTAATAAACACCAGTGGCAAATTACTTTAATAAAGTATTTAAACCTAGTAATCAGTTACTTTTGCAAAAAAGTAACTGAGTTAGTAACAGAGTTACAGCACTTTGAAGATAAATATCTACTCGGCAAAGTCATTATTTCAGGTTTAAATATGTTTCCTTAAAGGGAACTTCAAATTAATTGCTGTGTTCATTTATTTATAATTTGATTTATAATTAAATAATTATTACTAACAGAAAAATCATCGACATCAATCTCAAGCTTCTTGGATGTCGTGGCTCTGTCTCCTCCTTATAAAAGCTTCATGTAATTCTAACTGCTTACAGCCGACATGAAGAAACTCTTTGTTTCTGGTCATAATGACCTATGTGGTTATTTCTCTCTGTAAAACCCCCAGTCAGATGAAGACAGCTTCAGTGTGCTGAATTATGGAAACTCCATAACTATAAACAGCAATGGTGTTGTAACAAAGAAGAGAGTAGTTAGATTACTCGTTAATTAAAAGGTAATGCCGTTAGCAACGCTGTTCTTCCCATCACTGATAAACACAAAAACATTACACGGCCTGTGTACTAACAATGCTATTTTATACACTGATGAGCACTTGCTGGCTACATAACGTATCACATCCAGGAATTAACTGTTGGAGAATAGTCAGAAAAACATCATAGTTTTTGCCATCATTTAGCAGGCTCTTATGTACCTTTGTTTTGCAAAATACATGAAAGAACGTACATTTAATTTATTTCACACACTTTATTTCACATATTCTTTGCCTTCAGTAACTTATTTGGCTATTCTGAAATATAACCTGAAGACAACCACTCTCTGGTTCGCTCTGCTGCAACTTCCCAGCTTAACTTGTGCTTCTTCTTCTTGTCTTGATTAATAGAGAATGCGCACCAATGTCATCAATGCACAAAACTGTGGGAGAAATCTCCATTTTGGGCTTACTCTCAGTCTAATTACTTGGGTTCAACAGTGGCTCTTGTCTTTTTTTTTACTCGGCTGCAGCAGCAGCTTCGTGATCAGCACACAAAAAGGAAAATGACAATCAGATTTTCATCCTCTGTCTTGGTGCATTAAATACGTTGAATAAACTCATCCCAGAGAACAGTGGACATCTGCAGAAACTTTTCCAGGTGATGTGGTTTTGGCTGACCGTGGTTTGGATATAAAGAACAGTTTGGGCTTTATGTGAGCAGAAGTAAAAATGGCTGCATTTACAGCGTGTCAGCTAACGGTTTGACAGGTGAGGTGGTGCACTAGAGAATTCATGTAGAGAATTACTGGTTGCAGACACAGTTAGTAGGCCTACGTGATTTTAAATGCAGTGCTACCAATCTGAATGACGCTCTCATGGGCAGATGAAAACATTACTTTCCTCCACCAGATTGTGATATTATGAGTTCCAGAATAGTTCTGTCAGACATTCATGACTGTTCACGCTTTTCAGACGTTTCAGAGTAGATCTGCCATCAGATCCAGTAAAGTTTTTTTTTTATATATATTTCACTGTTCTTGCAATAAATACATATACTCTCTCATATTTTTACTGCTTATTTGGAAAGATTTCTTAAATGAATTAATAATTCTATAAACAGCCTTCATCTTTTATTACGCCCAGAATATATTAATTGATCAGAAATGAATCCACCCAGAATCAAAATATCAAAATAATAAATTTTCAATAAACATATAAATGATGGTGGAGTTGCAGCCAACAGTTTGTAGTCTCGCAGGCTTTCATCCATCCGTTTGTAAAATGGCTGCATAAACATTTAATGATTGGTAGTTTTTAAATATATGTGTAGAAACGTACGCCAAACACCAGGTAAACACAGACTTCTGAGATGCAAACAGGTGGCAACCCTAAACCTGAACTTCATTCATTGTTCAGCAGATTGTTATTAAATAGTGTTTCTGCATCGTAACGACTCTTTAAGCTCAATTGTGAGCTTATCACGGAAAGGATGTTTCCCCAAAATGGTGGAGAAAGCTGCTGTGACATCACATGCGCATTCTCTATAGCGGGTTGCAAACCAATGAAAATAGGTGCATACTGTCACCCACTGCACCAGAGTGTGTTACATTGGACCCTACAGCATTCCCACATCTTGGCAGCTTTGCATGCTACAGCAGAATGTAGGCGAAGGGTCATGCGATGATATGTAGCAGGTCAATCATTATAAATGACTAATAACATAATAGCCTCTGTCTTGTTTCAACCTACTCTAGCATGTCTCCAACTCAACCTTTAAAATAGAAAATAGAACCAATCTCTCATCAGCTTGTGACAAGCATATTTATTACTGTGCAGCAGCAATCATACATTGTAAAACTGCGAGTAATTTGGACTTGGGCAACAAGCTTGTCTTCTAAAATTTCCATCATTTTTGCTGTTGTTGGACCTGTGACCTTACAGCTGGTCAAATTACCCCTACTGGTTACTCCCATTTTGCAGCTTGTGAATGCACAACATTAATTTCGGTGGATCCCCAAATCACGCTTCAAACAAATGCAAAATATGCAAAACAGCCATGACAACCATAGGGAACCACGTAATTTATGGGAAGTAAATTTTTGGCCTAAGTCATTCCTTGTGTGTGGCGAAATAGCTTAAAGTGTAACTACACCCCCCACTTTTTGCATTACTCCACCCACTGCCAAATATGAAAAATGCCTGAAACTGCAAGGGTTTGGGTGGGCGATGTGGGGTGATCAGGGAGCGGAGAGTGGGATACACAGGCAGAAATGATCGACAGACAGCAGCTCAACTCACTAGCAAGATGCAAAGCAAGATTCACCAAGGCAAGGCACCTACGCCACAGAGCGGTCTTTGAGGTGGAGAATCCTCAGCTACACATGAACAAGGTGGTCCTGAACAGTATCAGTCTGAGCCGTTAGCACTGTGACTCGGACCTGTCAGCAGCTCCAGCAGCTCTAGAAAGATGTGGAGACTTGCGGCAGGTTGTGGCAGCTGCAGGAAGTGCTGCTGTAAGTTGCTGCTGCTACGATTTAAGCTGTTGTCTGTTGCCAGATGAGGATCAGGAGGTAAAGAATAAAGTCCAGTTTTACTTTTACACCCCTCAAAAGCACAAATCGACCCTATTGCAGGTATATTTATTAAAAAACTCTGTGAAAGAATAGAAGTCTGAAACTATCAAATCTACACCATATAAGTCCACATCCATATAAGCGTTGGTGGGCGTGGCTTTATATGTATGCTTTATACATTGTATGCTTTATAGGGAGGGGGCTGTGGGGTTTTTAAAATTTTCTGGTGATGTAGATAACCTCTCTATGTCACGAAAAACACAATCTGCTTTTACCCTGTATTATGTGTATTATGAGCCATTTTTTACTCACAAAATCCTGTTTTTAAAATAAATTAAAAAAATACTATTTTTTTCAGCAGTATATGTAGTTTTCATCACAATTAATTAATTCTGTGTTGTTTACAGCTCAAAAAACACATTTTGGGTGCACTACCCATTTAAACAAATGAGTGAATAAACATTTTACTTTGTATGAATGTGCATGAACTAACTTCAAGGGAACTTGGAGTTAATTAACATTCTTTAACTTTTTACAGTGTAACATACTGGCATATGTATGCATTGTAGCATAAAAAGAAAGAAAGAAAGAAAAAAAATGTATATTTTGTATGCATTTGTTTTATATCTCTATCTGTGCTTGCATGCTGCTGTTGTGCTCATCTTTGTAGCTGCTAGATGCTAGTTTACATCACAACAGCACTCTCTAACCATAACTTCACATTAATAATGTATGAAACAGAGTGAAAGGGAATAGATAGTTATATGACATGGCCTTTCCATAAAGGCAGTGTAATTAGTGAATCTCTTAGTTCACGGATCCCAGAGGCTACATTATATTCCAGTATGTTTTACAGGATTTGCATGACATAGGAATGAGTTAGTACCCAACAGTATCATAAAGCCACTGTAACATGAGCATCAGACACACTGCTGCTCCCCCAAGGAATTTTAAAGCCTGCTGATACACTGTTTCATCAGCATGGTTAGTTCAAGTACAGTCAGGAGATTACATATCCTACAAGACAACCCATTATCCTCTTTTCCTTATGTGTATGTGTTTTGATCAGAACAAAAAGTGATGTGGTACAAAAAGAGGTCAAGCGGTTGGACAGACTCCATGTTCAGCTTTTCACTAAATATTACATTCAGCCTCTATGTACAGCTGGAGACCACCAGACTGTTTGTTTTTCTATGAAAAGGTAGACAATGATAGGTACATGAAATCCGTTTATTTACTTTTTTTCGCAAAAAAACAAAATCCAACAATAGGCAAATGGTAAACTAGGAGGCGTGAGAAAGTCTGGCCTGAAAACCAAAAGGGGAAAGGGAGTGGACAACAATAGACTTCCTGTCAAACAAGCTGATGTCACATCCTTTGGGAAAATGTGACTAGTAAGCCTTTAGTCCAGCCCCTATAGTGTCAGTTCCTGCTCTCTCTCTCTCTCTCTCTCTCTTTTTCTCTCCCCCCCACCCCCCTCCCAAAAAAAGAAGAAGTAGAAGAAGAAGAAAAAAAAGAAGCATGAAGCATTCAAGATCAAGGGCTAATTTAAATCATTGTACTAATAAATAATCACAGCAGAGGAAGGTTTAATTGTTTGTGGCTTTCTAAAAAAACAGTAAACTGGTAATGCCTCTTGCTTGACATCTACCAGATATAAGGAATTTAATTTAAATAGACTGTGGTGAAAACACGTTTAATTGAAATTTGGAAGAATTACAAATGCACTAAGCAAACCAATGTGGACCCAGTACTGCCTAAAGATGCCATGTTCCTCTGTGGGAATATAACTTAAAGGGGATTCACTGACTAAACAAGCATTCTTAACTTACATTTGTGTTACATATTGTAAGGTGGTTTTTAAAGAATACTTGAAAGACTAAAACTAAACATTCGCATTTCTTTTAAATTAGAATCTTATACAATGAAGGGACAATAAGTGAAGCTCTCCATTCTCACTAATCATGTTTTTTTTAGATGTGAACATCATGTTTTGATCTGTGTCAGAGAGTTGCAGAAGAAACAGAAACTGCTTCCTTCCTCAGGTGTCCTGCCACGCAGTTTTCATAGAGAACAGAAAAACTTGAAGCACATGTTGAGTTTCTGTGTGGGAGACTTTGAGTGCTCAAAGTGTAACTGTGAACTGACAGGTGCTCAATTCTTGGAAAGTGATAAGTGCTGCTGAGTCATAGCTAAAATCTTGCATTAACCACACGGCTGAATTCACACTCTTTCACAGGCTTTACAGTTCAGCTTGAATTTGAAGCATCTGACTGTTTTGGGTTAGCTGGTTTTCTATGAACTGCAGCATATGCAAAATTACAAGAAGTTTTTGCAGACTTCTTCAAAACAAGAAACTCAATCTACTTTTAGTTTGACTTTCACAAATCATCTTAGTACTTTGTAACCTACTTCATATTTTCCTCGTGCATATGTAGGTTGCAGGAAAATTTCACAAAAATGCCAAATTTGACAGCTTAAAATGTTGCAACATGTTCCATGATAACTGATGCTTTCCAGGACTTAACACACTCAATTTTTTTCTGCTGTATCATGCACCTTCCTCTATTAGCAATCTACATTTCCCTGAAAGACTCAATTTTATCTGCACAGATGTGTTTCTAATTTTATCTGTATACGTTCTGTTTTGGTTGTATGCGCTATTGTGATACAATCATTGGAGCAAAATAATGAGATTATAATCCGGTTTCTTTGTTTTTTCTTTCCAGTATAAAAATGCAAGCAATAACAATAGGGTCACTGAGAAAAAAAACCCAAAGACCCAACAGCTCACCCAGTACCCCCTATATCTCTAACCTTCTGGATAACCAGATACAGAATATCAATATGATTATGACGTCATCTCTTATTTTTATTTTTGCCAATGATTCTGGGCATGAGTTAGAAGCCATAATTATTACCTCAAAAATATAATCACTTGTTCCTTATCCCAATTTGAAGAATGAAAAATGTATTAATTCCATCCATTACTTTTTGACTTATTTTTCTTACAAATGTATGACAAAAACACAACCTCAGCCTTGGCAGAGGTAAAAATAATTTTGTTTGGATCCCGTAAAAGTTGTGACTGTTTCTTTATTCTATCCTTTTATTTTCTATACTGCTTATTTCAATTTAAGTCTATTCCAGCAATTAGCAGGTGAGAGGCAGAGAACACCCTGGAAAGGTCACCTGCCCATTTCAGGGCCAACACACAGAGAGACAAACAACCACTCCTAGGGAGAATTTAGTGACCAATTAACCTAACATGTATGTCTTTGGACGGTGTTTCCAGAGAGAACCAACACAAACAGAGAAAAACTCCACATAGAAAGGCCACTGTTCGAATCCCTTCCAAGCCGAGGCTCGAACCAGCGACCTTCTTGCTCTGAGTCCGCGGTGCTTACTACCACCCTGTTTCTTTAGCCAATGGAATATAACTTATTAATCTAAAATACATTTTCCTGTGAACTCTTTAGACAAGCAGGATCTGAAAACTTAATGTTACTGGTGGATGTGCTGGCACAAGTTGCTGAAACCAAATTTACAACCATGCCAAACATTTTTCATGTCTTTTCCTGTTTACGGTTTCCTCCCTGGTCTTCACAGTTACACAAATGGTCCTGCATGTTAAATGCAGGGGGGTGGATGGGTGCCAATTTATTGTGCTTATGAGCCATGGTGTCAGCAATGACTCATGTCTTGCCATACAGCGGAATACACAGTTGTATGACAACACGTACATAATGAGGTATAAACTGTTGTCCAGGGGCTTATAATTTAAGTTTTTATTAACTTTATCATAAAAAAAATTAAGCTCCAAATATTTACCATTTGTGTTACTTAAAATGTATGCATTTTTGTATCTTTTAATGCAAAAACAAAGATTTTTAGTAGCTGTCTGTAAAAAACATTTATTTAGAAAGTCAGACTTAAAACATTTGTGAATGAAATTTAACACGAAATTACGAAAGTCCATATCTGACCAGTCTACGATAAACCACCACCAAATGAGTCATCCTGCTACAAGCTCTCTGTTACTGATGCTGAAACTAATGACCTGTTAAAACTGCTGCTTTATTTTCCTTTTTGGTAAGCATCAATAACAGCTGCAAAGCTCAAAAAGCAAAGACAGGATGACTTTTATGCAAGATCCCTCAAAACTGCAGGAAGTGCAGAGCACCAAGATATAACCTGCCCACAAACTTCTCGTGGCTGCACTTTTTGTCTCACCTCTCATCCTCCCTAGTTAAGTTCTGGCCACCTTTGATGTTAGGAACATGCCTACACTGCTACACTGGAACTATAGTGGCGGCATTTTGTGCAATTACACTCAAGAATACAATTGTTTCAAACTTCTGCGACATGTAAATGTCAGTGTACAGCATTGCTCTACTAATTTAGGGCATTGACAGTGCCAGATTAAAATGAGCCATGCTTTGCAACTAGTTCGATTGATTCTAGGGAGCCACATGTGAGCCGCCCCCATGCAGAAACACTAAAGGAACATTTGGATCTTGTTAAGTGTCTCCATTAGATTTCCATGTGTGCTTCCCTTATTGGCTTCTGATCTAAAAAGTTCAAAGTGTCCCCGCTGCCCTGGCTTGGCGTGGATAGGTACTCCAGCTCGTAGCCTCCACTTCTGTTAGCCGGCCGGATTTCACTTGATGCTTTCTTGTGTTCCAGGATTTGCTGTAGCTGGTGGCTGGCGTAGTCTGGCTTAGTGGTGAGTGGTCCCGCAGGAACTTCCATGCCCAGGATGTCTGTGACCATGTAAGGGCGAAGCCAGCCTACCAGAGGGGTGCTGCCGGGGGTGTAGTGGGTCTGCAGGTGGTAGAAGAGGAGCCCATCCACCTGCAGCCAGAAAATTAGAATGAAAAGACACAAAAACAAGAAATACAGTGTGTGTGTGTGTATGTGTGTGTGTATGTATATGTATATATATATATATATATATATATACACACACACACACATATATATATATATACATACATACACACACACACACAGTGAGGAAAATGAGTATTTGAACACCCTGCTATTTTGCAAGTTCTCCC
>JBAMHW010000010.1:15012825-15027081 GCA_037177495.1 Rhadinocentrus ornatus
ATATATTAACCTAACACTTTTACCAAGAAGCCGTCCATTTTCTATACTTACTTATACAATGCAGGGACTCAGCAGGGCTGGAGCCTATTTTATATATATAATAAAACTTTGAAAACAGACTTCCACCACAATTTTATATAAAATGAACTGTATGGACTTAAATTTCACGTGTCTTTGTTTTAGCCACTGTCAAAGTCACTGCCCCCCTCTTTCTGGTCCCCAGTATGTTTATCTCAAACAGCTGATGACAGAAGGCGGAGCTTCTCTGTTACAGTTTAATGGAAGATGCCCCACAGACACCAGAATTAGCCCACGCTAGCATTCCCATACCCTTGATCTTCTTTTGTACATTTCCAGGATAAACTTAGAGGTTATCATTACTTATGATGCCTACAGATTCAAATTACACGTGATGGGACACAATACCATTTTGAGTCTTTTTAAAGTGTAGAGTCCATGTCTTCTTCTGTCTTCAGCTGTTGCCCAGAGTACAGTAAAAACATTTCCAGTCCAGAATAGTGCATTGTTCACTTTAAGAATGAACTGGCTCTCATGGGATGCCTCATCCTATGAAAGCCATTCAGATTTTTAAAATGGACAAGAGGATTGTTGGCCTACACATGGCAACACATTAAGAAACCACATGTGGGCTCTATCATTTTGAGGGAAAAGATATTTTGTTTACCAGCTCTCAGGAAATGTGTGTGCCAAATGCCCCCTTGAGCTGCATGAATACCAGAGAGGCCTCTGACTTTCAGTGTTAGGGTTTTAACTGCGTGCCCACATGTGTCTCTTTCTGTTTTGGCTGCTTTATGATGTTGTGCAAGTTTTCTTAAAGCTGACCAGGAGTACAGGCTTTTGTTTGTATAATCTTACAGAAATGATAGTGATTTCCCTTCTATGCACTTGTTAGAACTCATAAGACAGTAGGGCATTGTCAGCAGGTATCTGTAAGTGGAGAAGTCAGGATTGGGTTTCATGAGTTTTCGGTGGCCCGATTATTACACCTTTGGAACAAAAAGTGCTTGTCATGTGGTTGGTTGACTGTGGCGATTGGGGAGAGGGAACGATTTCACTTTCTTCTGACTGCTTACTAATAAATCTTGACAAAGGCCCTCGCCTTAACACACACTGCCTATCCACATGCTTCTGCATTCCTGTGTGTGTTGGCCCAGTGTAGTGTTGTTTCAGTCGCAGAGATCACAGATGTCTCAGAGGACTCTTTCTTTACCAGCTCTGTCTTTCTCCTCTTGGAGAAACAAAGATTTTTGTGGCATTGGAAAGGCCAAATAGCTCAGAGAAGGGTTATCACAGATAAAAAAAAAATAGGCCATAATAATTTTCTGTTTTAGTCTGAAAATCGATTATATCATTGGAAACTTTGCTTTTCATTGAACAATGCAGGCTTGATCACCAGCTCTTAAATCTCACTTAGTCAGCAACAACCAAACTTTATATCAAGCCTTGGTAACTTTCAAGACACGCGTACACAAAGCAAAACAGCCTGCATCTGTGAAAGGTTTTATTTTAGCTGATCAAGATTATTCAAAATGTTGTTGTTATAATAATATTATAATGTTGAAGATTTTGAACATGTGAAGTTAAAAAAAAGAGCAGCTTTCTTGATTGGCAGTGAGATATTATCACTGAAACATGAACTTTTTCTGCTCCATCAGTAAATCCAAGAATATGCTTGCTTTTAATCACACATACATGTGATTATTATGGTTGCCCCACGTATTTAGGCAGCTGTAGCTCAGGAGGAAGAGCAGTCATCTGCCAACCTGAAGGTCCAGGTTGATTCCAGGCTTCCCCCCGAGAACACTTCATACCCCCCTCATGCTGAAGTGTCCTTGGGCATGACACTAAACCCCACGTTTCCTCCTTATCTGTCTATCAGGGTATGAATGTGTGCAATAGAGATAAGCGCTTTGTATGTAAAGGCAGATTTATACTCAAGCGGTGTCTGCGTGTGGGCGTCTGTGTGCAGTCGTTTCTGGCGTAGCTGGCGCTGGTGAGTTTGCTCCTGAACTGGAGCGTAGGGGGTGCGCGTAGTTTTGGTGTAGTGTTGCAGTTTCTCCTCCTACCCTGAAGGTGGCAGCAGGGGTGGTATCGGCCGGTACGGTAAACTCACCAGGCTGGAGTTCTTTTGACTCACTACCACTTCAGTTTGGTAGATATTTTTATTTTAAAATAAAGTGTCTTCAGTGTCTTTTAGGGCTGCTCGATTATGGGGAATAAGATAATCACGATTATTTTGATTGAAATTGAGATCTCGATTATCTAACACGATTAGTGGGAAAAAAAAAGGAGCCATGGGGTGTGTGTGTGTGTGTTTTGGGGGGTGTAATTTGAAGCGTTGTCTGTGGTAATACAGACTAGTGTCTTTCCACCAGGTCCGAGTAGCTATTGTTTGTCTCAGACCTTCAGCAGCTATGTTCTGCCCGGTGTGATCTGGAAAAAATGAGACTGGAGACATTTCGTTTTCACGTTGAAATCCGCGTCATATCCAGCTCTATGGTGCAGCTTGACCACAGGTCTGTATGGGTGGTGAAACATTGGACTGTAGCCACGTCCTTCACCACACTCTCAGAACACTCATTATACGGGGCAGAGAGAGATACGCGATTAAAATAGTGACGAGATGGCTGATAGTGGGCCGATAAGTGATACAATTTGTCCAAAGTGTTATTGAGTTTCTTAAATCCCGGATTGTTTACTGTGTAAACTGAGCGCTGGTCTTTGGCGAGAAAAAAAATTATGTTTGTTTATAATGTTTGTTATTGCTCTCTGACTCTGGGAGCTGGTGGGTTATTTAGTCACGACTAACAATTGTTGAACATTTTTCTATTTCCTTGTGTCGCGTCGTAAGCCCCCTTGTGAACGTATATGCGAACGAGCGCAACATTTCACATGCACGAATGTCGCCTGTCGCTTGGCTGGAGGAGGGCAGCGATTTCTGCCTCATTGCGCAAGTTCCATAGAAAATAAATAGAGAAGAAGTGACGTCGCCTCCCGTGTGTCCAGCTCATAACTTGAGAGGTGTTTGCATCTGGAATTGAATTAAACCAAAGCGGCTGGGGCTGTGGAACGAGTCTGCAGCTGTAGGAGGAGTCTGCAGCAGAGGCAACGCTGCAATGTCAGTGGCGCTCGATTTGCAACTGAAGACAACACATGAGAAAACTGCGAAGGAGCAAAATAATCGGACCATTTCATTTTTATGATTCTTGAAAACCCAGATCATAATTGTGATTAAATTCAATTTATCGCACAGCCTTTGTGTCTTTATTAGCTTGTGGGAAAAAACAAAAAAATCAACAAAAAAATCAGCCTCTCATCAACTTGATCATTTCGGTGTTGTTTATATAAATATGTATAGGAATAATAATATATTATATATATATATATATATATATATGTATGAGTGGGTAAATGTGACGTGGGGTAAAGCGCTTTGAGTGGTCAACATGACTAGAAAAGTGCTAGATAAGTAGTTACGTATGCCAGCTGCAGTATGCGAGTAGAGTATATACATGCGGTAACAACTGCATTACAACTGTAAGTCAACAGATTTTAAGACATTTTTGTTGGTAGTTTGTAAAATTTAGATAACTTGTAGATGATTGAGCTAGAAATGCAAAAATCATAAATATTAAACTCCGTCCAACCCAGCAAGTTCTTAGAGAGGAGGCAGTGCTGGAACATTAGTAATTCGAGATTACCAAAGTTTTTAGCTGGTTTTGTAATGGGTGTTTACCTCTTTACCAGTGCTGTTTTTGAGGTGGAAATCTCTACTTCAAAGTCCTGTTTATCTCCAGGATCCTGTGGTGGAAATGGATGAGGAAAGGACCCCTTAGATGGGGGAAGTTCCTGCGGTTGAAATGTAGCTTTTAGGCATAATTAGTTATGCTGTGACATTAATTGTTTGAGCCAATATTTGAAGTTCTGAACCAATCCTTTGTTATTCAAAATGCTCAGAAATCATTGCACAAACGAAAACCATGCAGTTCTCTGTGGGTGAGCAGTGTCCCTGTCACCACAATTTTCAGTTTAATCCTTTCCATCAGGGTGCATATATTACTAACCACACTGCTCATCACATGCTGTAAATTAAGCTGCCTCTAAGTCACAACACAGGAAAAGAGAGGTTTCTCTTAGCTCCACAGCTCTGGTACTATCAGGTGAAGATCCACTGTTTATCTTTAAGTGACCTGTGTGAGGCTTTAGAAACTGTTCTCCGACAGCTTATCTAACGCATGAACTCAGTGAGGTCAGAGTGGCTCTTTGTTTACATATTTGACCTGTGACCTGTGATGTAGAGTGGTGAAAGTAGAAATTCCCTTATCTGGTTGTGTGCTAGGCCAAGGGAAGTTCTGTGGCACATTTTTACTGAGGTATAGAGGGATATGATTCAGGTTATGGTGGACACCTATGTTTCTCAGGAGGCCATGAGACATTACCATGGAAGAGGATCAGAGGGTGGGCAACAGGTGACAGAAGACCAGTGTCTGTTCACCTTGGTCATGCAAACCTGATTCTATTTGGGTTTATTGCTACAATACATGTTGTAAAATATCTTTTAATTTATTGTCAGGAACAGGTGGGAGCTAAAAAATGATATCTTTCTCAGGGCTTAATTTGAGCCGGATCCAGCCGGAACACGCTCCGGCACCTCCTACGTTGGATCCGGAACCTATTTTATTGGATCCGCCACCTGCTGTGTCGCTATTAAAAAAAATGTTTGTTTCGTGTTTAAAATAGTTTTCTGTTTTGTTACTGCATTTTCCCCATTGAGGTTACACAAAAAATCAAATCAAATCAAATCAAGTTTATTTGTATAGCCCTATATCACAACAAAGTTGTCTCAGAGGACTTTACAGAAAGAGGTGTAAATAAACAAACAGAATTCACTTAAATGAAAAAAACCTTATAGTCGGAAGAATACTATTGCTATTGCGGTTTATGAAAGAAATGTTACGGTTTCAGCCTAGTTTTTATTTTGTTTTATCTTTTAAAATTTCGCACCCAGTGAACGCTGATGTGGTGGTCATGTTTTTTTTTTTTTTGTCAGGCCAGCGTTCGGAAAATAAATATAAATATTGCCCTGTTATGCACATGTTTGGATGTTTGGATTTACTTAAAGGGGTTAGTACCTTGGCCGTGTTTGTGTGTGTGTGTCTGTGTGTGTGTGTTCCGTTACTTCGAGCCCCACTTTTGAGTTGCCGGAACTACTCCCCCTCTGCGTTCCGGGACCTCCCGCTTTACAAATAAAGCACTGATCTGTCTGTATTTGTTCATAGTGTGATCAATCCCTTCTTAGTTTACTGTAAATAAAGTATGCAATTCTTATATTCAAGAGTGCATTTAAAGTGTCTATAATTTGTCTTCACTAATAGTATTGAGTTGAAATTGCTTTACCTTACATTGAACTCTAACTCTCAGAAGGTCTCTGGTTGTATGGCTACAGCTAGCATCATAATAACACCAACATAATATTATGGTTGGCTTGGACACAATATCCCTCAGAGTAGAGCACAGCTATCAGTACATTCCTTGTGTTAAGATGATGCTGAGTAACTCACATCGCATGGATGCATGTGTTGTGACAGCGGAAGGACTGTTATTATTTGGACTGACCAAGCATCTTTTATTACAGCAGTATCTTACTCTTCTTATGTGTTCTCCCTCTTTTCAGCCATTGCAATACTTTTAACTAGACAAGTTTACAGACTGGAAACAGTACATCTGTTTCACAACCAAAAAGCTGATGTAATGTCACCTTTAGAAACACAACAGAAGGCCTTGAAGATATCTTAACTCCTGTCTCACAAGTAATAATAAAAACGTTATATAATTGGATTATGATGTAACCATTTATAATGGTCTTATGTTAAACTTTGTGATGCCAAGATCTAGCCAAATGCTCAAAGTAAACAAAAAACTGTCAGTCAGTGACAGCTACAAATCCATAAGCCCATCCAGATCCGGTCTAACTTTTAATATTACTGTGCTAACATCCTTTTTCCCGACCACAATGTATGAAAGCTAAACTAAAAAGGTACAAGACAAATCCCTCTGCAAAGGAACAATGTGAGATAAACAGCATTTATTAAGAGTAACGAATCACACTTCTTTTGAAGCAGCATATCCCTGCTAGTAAACATTGTGAGAGGATATATGTCCAACACGTGGGAAGATTTATAACAGTCTGTGGAAGTAGGAAGTATGTTATGGTTTAAATACAGAATACTCTACACAAAAAAAAAAAAAAAAAATAGAACATCTGTAGAACATCTTTGTGCATGAATTTAACAGCAGTGTTTGATTCGAGTTTTGGAGCTTTTGGAAGCATGTCATATTTCCACAGGCCTAACAGTTATATGGTCATGGTCCTAAAATTTGCGGATAAGCAAAAAGGAACATCGAGTTTGCCAAGGATTTTGGCAGGTTGCTGATTAAATGTTTCTGGTGACTACAATTTCCAATGCAGCATGAAAAAAATGGTGGTTTTGTTTTCATCACATTTCATTAAGAAGGAATCAGAAAAATGTTGGTATATGTTTTATTATTGTGTAATGGCCTCTAAGAATAAAGATGGCTTTGGAGATAAATCTTAGAGAAATGTAAAATGTGTTGTAGGCACATTCCACCTGAGGATGAAAACTCCACCTCTGCTTTATCCATGCATCTGATTGGCTGCTCTAAACAGCTTTATAGTTAGCTTACGCAGCAGTGTTATTTTCATGTTTGTCCTCAAAGCTTTTAAAGCTAACTTTAAACAGTGGCAGATACCGAAGAGCCCTTTTCACCCCATCATGCATTCTTAAAGCCGTGTCTCTGTTTTTCCTCTTCACTTCTCAAGTTTTTTTTTTTATCCTCTCAGTTTTCAGCTCTTCTGCACATGATGTTCCCTTCCTGTCCTGTCTCTGTCTTTCACCTCCAAGTTCTGACTTCAGCTTCAAACAGTAGCTAACATGGCAATGGTGGATGGAATCATGATAATGTACTTTCCCAGAAAAATACTTATAAGAGGCAATCTGTGCAGGTATTAGATACATCACATTCTTCTTCTTCGTTGTTGCTTTTGCTGGTCGCATGTCAGCTATACTACACAACATTACCCCCACAATTTCCGGTGGTATTGCTCTATTTGCTACATCGGCTATGCCTCCACAGGCTCTTTGAAAACAGACCAAAATATGCACATTAAGAATGCAGGTGGTTGGATAGATTGCTCCATTTGCATATGTATGCCTATTTAGTGTCGAACATAAATGGACCTTTAGACTGTCTAAGGTTGTATTTGTACCTGATTGTCTGCTAGACTTGCTATGATTGGGGACTTAGTTCAACTGGGGGTTGCAACATTCAGGGAGTGCACTGGAATGTAGTGCGCACAAAGCACTTTCTTCTGTAGAGCACACAGTCGTGGGTAAGTGTTGACCCAAATGGAACACTGACATTTTGCACTGACTGGTAGTGATTCTAGCATTTCACTGCGATTCTTCTGCTCGTCAAAATTATCTGCCTGCCTTCATTTACAGAATGAATTTTCTACTCATGATTTTACTTTCATTTGTTTACTACCCCTTACTTATTCCCACCTGTAAACTATGTCACATAGAACGCAGGCACAGGATCCTTTTGACTGAACATGAGTTGATATATATGCTTATTTATTTTATTTAATGTATTTGACCCTCCTACATGTGTGCCTAATGGCAGCGCAGCTCCCTTGATTGGCTTACCTTTTTTTAGGGACAGTCCGTCCAACTAAGTTCTTTGCAAAAGGTTGTAAGAATAATTGCACAAAACAAGGTTCACATTGGTTTTTGCATGTCATCATACTTTGTGCCATTTAATACCTTTTAAGGGCCTAATTTGTGTAACAAAGTACCATGGCCTGCACTGTATTAGCCTGTTTCAGATTATAAGAATAGAAAGCACCATCAGCATACGTGTTCATGTGTCTTTGCATGTCTCCCCCATACCTATTAGTATAAATTGCAATTCAAAACAACAGTAAAACAGCTTTTAAAGATATCTTCACTGAATTAATGTACTTTACATTGTATACATCTGTTTAATTGATGTTCACACTGAGACAGTGCACATTTGGCAACAGGAAACTAATTATACTTAGAAATCATAGTTTTAAAAATATCAAGTGAAGTAATGAAGAGACTAAAACACAGGGATGCATAAAACTTTTTATTGAAGCATTTTATTAAAATATTTCTTCAATGCCTCCCCCCTTCTACCTCCTAGCCTCAGGCGGTACTGCCAAATAAATACCTCATTGGCAGTTCATATGAAAGCAAACATTATTTATGTTTATATGTACTTTATGGGTACTTTACAGACTCTTTTATCTAAAGTGATGTATAATATAAATACAACATTAGATATATTTGTCAAGAATTGCAGTTTAGACTAGATTACACTATTTTTTGATTGTGTTCAGCTTATAGTTAATAACTGCCTATAAATTGTGATCTGTCCACATTCATTTGAAAATATTCAACAGCTAATTTAAACAATTGTGCAAAAATTTATACTTACTTGTAAGCTTTAATACAGGCATGCCTCTTCCTAGTGAACAATGGGGGATTGGCTACCTGTCAGTAAATAAGGATCCTGATGTCCTCGTCTGTCCCTGCAACATCAGAAATGCTGCAGTATACATTAGACTGTACAAAATAGCCCCCCCCCGCACCAGTACCACTGAGTTGTTGGCCATCATGATTTAGCTCTGGAAAACTGGTCGAAAGTCTCTCCCCTTCTGCTATGTCAGCAAAATGGCGTCAGTTTAGTGTGCGTAGTGTTCATTGTTTTACACTGGATCTCTGGCCGATTTTAGGGCAGAATCCGGGTATTTTCAGCGCAGTATTTTTTGCTTAAATTTCAGTGTTAACGCACTATGCACTAAAACATTGTGTTCGAAATACAGCAAGTACCCTGATTGAGACAAACCCCATTTATCAGGGCTCAATATGTTCATCCTTCATCCCATGTATGAAGTTATCCTTCTCCACCATAAATTATGGATTAATAACGACAGCTTGATTGCAGCCAACCTCAGTCCCAGACAAATTAAGCTAGCTGTCACATTTCTGAGTGTGTGATTGCTTCATCTAATAAGCATCAATAAAAACATTGAGGAGTTTTTTACAGAGGAGAATCTGTGTGCTGGCAAATCATTATGTTCTCTGTGTAGTTTTGAGAGATAAGTCTTAAGGGATCAGTTGTGCATTTGAGACACAATGTGGGTGCTGCAGAGATGTTGCTACTTTAGTCTTCTCTTTTCTTGGACTTTGAATTTGGAACAATTATCTCCCATCCTTTTAGGTGATTAGTAAAGCTTGCAGCCTGATTGGCTATGTTAGGAGCTTGGCTCTGCTAAAGAAATTGGCTCAGGCTATGTCTCCATTGACCACAATCAAAGAAAATTTAAAACAACGTGTAAAGGCAATTTCTTACCTTTACATTTCTTCTAAGTAAAACTACCACAGTGCAAGAGTTAGCTTAAGTTGCTATCTTATATAATAAAATGAAAATTTATATAAACTAATTTTGTGATATTGAGTTGTGGTTTCAGTGAGTTTTGGCCCAGAATTGGCTGCTATGTTTATATTTGTGGTTGTTTAGATAGATGTCACTAACAATTTAGTTAATGTGATGCTAAAATAAACAGCATGTGATGCTAAAATTGAGCTTGCCTTGCTGTGTGTTTTGCCATCATTCATATAAACACACATATACATTTATGGCATGTGAAAACAACCTTTGGTCCTGATTTTCTGTTTATTTAGGATTTATGGATACATTTCTATATTTGATTATGTTTAAATATTAGAAAAACTTAGAAAAACTGAAATGACGCAACTGAGTCATTGTGGCATTATTAAACGCCACATCATGCGACATCATATTGTATAGCTTGCTCACCAGCAGGCCATGTGCTTTGGCAAGACGACAGACTTGACAACTTCAACTTAGATGCAACACGTGTTCAGTATTATGTCATAAAACATTTTAAAAGCTTTTTATTAAGGCTTCCTAACTTCTTTTGTTTGAGTATCACACTATGTCATCAGTTTATTGTGGTGCTTGACACAGACGTCAGCCACTGCTCACACACACATGCACACACACTTTACCAACGTTTAGTGTGCTGCTAAGACAAGCCTCATTTGTCCTCGCTTGCAAATGTTTACTAATCTGTCCAGTATGAATAACATTCACTAATCTTACTCAGTCACGTAAGTCCTTCTGATGTTTGAAGTCTTTCAACCCAATTCCCAGATTAGTTTATTTTACTGTCCACTGATGAGTCACGGTGATTTTGCAGACCTAGAATGGATTATTACAGCCAGGACTCTTGAACATTACAAAGCTTCATTTACAATGTTTAAGTTAAGTCTATATTGTAGCTGTGAATAAACTGTTGTATGTTAAGTGGCTGTTTAAGGGAGTTGTTTCAACATCCACAGGACTGTATCTTAAAAAATGTTGTCATCTGTTATATTTATTTTCCCTTTACTTTTCAGAGAAAAATTATGTACAGTTTAACAACATAAGGGGAAAATTGGAGGAGTATATTTTGTGGTTTGTATTTTATGTAGCTGGCCATTCCTTACTGTACTAGTAGCTTTGCTTACTGATATGTTATCCACTACTATTAGATTCCTTATAGTTCTACACACCACTAAATGGATAGTTCAGGGGGGGAGCACGGGGACTTTAATTTTGAAAAATTCCGAAAGCTTATACACTGCTCCTGTGTCTGATTTCCTGTCTACCCCTATCTGAACTGCGGAAAATGACGCTTTCTGGGTGCGTGGAGCGTCAAAAATAGACTTGGTGCGTAGATTTAGCAGAGAGCCGTGACACACGATCATTACTAATACACGGTGTGACGCATCCGGTGGAAACCAAACAATTGACTTAAAGGGTAACAGGGTAACATGCCGCGCACGCGTCCGTAGGAAATCAGGGGTAACACTCCACTAATCAGCCAGAGTTATACAATGACGATCAACAATGTACTCACATCTTAGGAGTCAGCAGATTTATAAAAGAAAGCTTAAGACTTACCTTTTTAGTAAAGCTTTTAATTGAACATCTTTTTCAGTATTTATAATATTTCATTTACATTTCTCTGCAAGTTCTTATGTTAAATCTGGTTTTATTAAAATTTTGTGATTGTGATATTCTGTGATTACTTTTAAACATATTTTTAATTAATTAATTATTAATGGTTTAATATTTAAACAATTTCTTTAATACTATTTTTTGCCATGCCATTTTCCTAGTGTCCTATTCTATCTGATGTTATTTTACTTGTTTTATATTATTTTTAATCTTATTTTATTTATTTATCTATTTTATTTTCTTCATATTCTTTTGTCAGCTTAACATCTGACATTTAAATTCCCAATGTTTTAATTTTCCCCATGCAGCTGATGAGAGTTAGGACGGTGCTGGTAGAGAACATAATTTTATGGATATGTATGTGCGTGTAGTCATGTGTATGCGTAATATGTCATGTACGAGTGTGTATGTCTGACTTACTGTTGGGGGGCTTGTTGATTTAAGATTGATTATTTGTTGTTGTTGTTTTTTTTTAATGTAAAGCACTATGTGTTGCATTTTGCTTGTAAGAAAAAGTGCTTTATAAGTAAAGTTTGATTGGTTGATTGCTATTAACTAGTCTCAGCTGAAGAGGCTCCACTCCATTTTTATGATGCCACCACTTAAAGGCTTAAACAGGAAGGGAGAGCAAGTTTAATTAAATGGAACTGGAACTGATGTTTGCAGACGGGAAAAAGTTATAATACACATACTTCTCTGCTTTGTGTTTATGTCAGGATCTTTAAAGAATCTGCAGTCTGTGGAGAAAAATTATGCTGATGTTGCTCAGTTGGAACTCAGCTGCAGGGAAACTGGGAAAATGCTGTCAAAACTAACACAAAAGTACAAGCACACAGCGTACACATGTTGTGATAGCATGTGGTTTTGCTGTAAACAAATATAAGTTTAAAGAGGGATTTCCGTCATCATATTTCATGTTTGCAAGAAATGGATAGAACATTGCAGGGAAATTTTTGCACTTCCTGTTGCTGTGCTGCAGTTACTTTGGGCCTGGAGGGATGTGGGGAGGACACCGTGGGAATGTCTAATCTCAAACACCCACAGGATTTTTGGTCCTAGTTAATCTTAACTATCATTATTTTCCTCACTACTTTATAGGCAGCATACTTTGTCTTGCCTTGTCCCAACACAGAAAATGCATCTACCATATATATTTTGTTTTATATCTAAGCTGGTAGAGGATAGGCAAATTCGATATTTCTAATTGGCTTTCCTATGTAGTTAATAACAAATTTAGGAGTAATTGATGTACTGCACTCTTGAGGTTGTGAAACGGGCATTAAATACCTTTTTCTGTTGTTAACGAAAACATGTCAAAGCTTTTACATGTAAATTGGTAATACCCGGTGGGCAATTTAAAACAAATTTAAGGGTCCATCTCTTTTGACAAAATGTTGTTAACCTGACACCGCTGTGAGAATGTTGTTGATGATGTAGCCATTACCCCATTAAAAGTTAATAGATCACCTACTTTTTATGTTGTGATTTTAGCTTCACCGTCCTCTTCCTCTTCTTTGGCTCGTTTTTTTAAAAAATGTTTCTTCAAACCCCTGTCAAGTACTCCTACAGTGGGGCAAGTTCTCCCACTTAAAAAGATGAGAGAGGCCTGTAATTTTCATCATAGGTAAACCTCAACTATGAGAGACAAAACGAGAAAAAAATCCAGAAAATCACGTTGTCTGATTTTTAAAGAATTTATTTCAAATTATGGTGGAACATAAGTATTTGGTCAATAACAAAGGTTCATCTCAATACTATCTTCAATTCCCTTGCTAAGGTTTTCACTCAAAATCTCAGGATACATGGCCCTATTCATTATTTCCTTTACACGGATCAGTCGTCCTGGTCCCTTTGCAGGAAAACAGCCCCAAAGCATGATGTTTCCACCCCCATGCTTCACAGTAGGTATGGTGTTCTTTAGATGCATCTCAGTATTCTTTCTCCTCCAAACATGACAGGTTAATTTTTTACCCAAAAGTTCTATTTTGGTTTCATCTGACCATCTGACATTCTCACAATCCTCTTCTGGATCATCTAAATGCTCTCTAGCAAGCTTCAGATGGGCCTGGACATGTACTTGCTTAAGCAGGGGGAAACGTCTGGCACTGCAGGATTTGAGTCCCTGGTGGCGTAGTGTGTTACTGATGGTAGCTCTTGTTACTTTGGTTCCGGCTCTCTGCAGGTCATTCACTAGGTCCCCCCATGGGGTTCTGGGATTTTTGCTCACCATTGTCGTGCTCATTTTACGTGGAGCCCCAGATCAAGGGATATTATCAGTGGTCTTGTATTTTTTTCCATTTTCTAATAATTGCTCCCACAGTTGATTTTTTTCACACCAAGCTGCTTACCTATTGCAGATTCAGTCTTCCCAGCCTGGTGCAGGTCTACGATTTTGTTTCTGGTGTCCTTTGACAGGTCTTTGGTCTTGGCCATAGTGGTGTTTGGAGTCTGACTGTTTTAAGTTGTGGACAGTTTTTTTTAATACTAAAAAGGAGTTCAAACAGGTGCCATTAATACAGGTAACAACTGGAGGACGGAGGAGCCTCTTAAAGAAGAAGTTACAGTCTGTGAGAGCCAGAAATCTTGCTTGTTTGTAGGTGACCAAGTACTAATTTTACAGAGGAATTTACCAATTAATTCATTACAAATCAGACAATGTGATTTTCTGGATTTTCTTTTCTCATTTTGTCTCTTATAGTTAGGGTATGCATATGATGAAAATTACAGGCCTCTCTCATCTTTTTAAGTGGAAGAACTTGCACAATTGGTGGCTGTATAAATACTTTTTTGTCCCACTGTATCTACCCTGCACACATACACATAAATCTGTCACATGCAGTGTGGTAGATTGTCTGTTTAGGCAAGATAAGGAAATCGTGGTTTTGCACACCACTGGTTGAATATCATTTATCATTTGTTTGGTGGACAAAAAGAAGCAGAGAAAATTTAGAGAAAAGAGAAACTGCTTTGTACTCTGTCCAGCTCTCTATTCTCACATTTCTTCTTTATTTGGTCCGTGCTTTTTTTTTTTTTTTTGGGGGGGGGGGGGGGGGGGGACAACCCCACATTTTCCCCCAAAACAAGTTTCCCGCTAGGAAAAAA
>JBAMHW010000010.1:15050093-15070013 GCA_037177495.1 Rhadinocentrus ornatus
GATCCCCCTGTAGTTGGAGCACACCCTCCGGTCCCCCTTTTTGAAGAGGGGGACCACCACCCCAGTCTGCCAGTCCAAGGGAACTGTCTCCGATGTCCACGCGCTGCTGCAGAGGCGTGTCAGCCAAGACAGCCCTACAGCATCCAGAGCCTTAAGGAACTCCAGGAGTACCCCATCCACCCCCCGGGGCCCTGCCACTGAGGAGCTTTTTAACCACCTGAGCCCCATGGGCAGAGGCCCGGCCACCAAGCCCTTGCCTCTGTGCCCCACCTCCGGGCCTGGATCCAGAGGGGGGGCCCCGGTGACCCACTTTCAGCCAAGGGAAACTCTGGTCCTTGCTTTTTCATCATCATAGGGTTGATTTTGAGCCGCACTTCGTCTGGTCCTTCCCCTAGACACCTGTTTGCCATGGGTGACCCTACCAGGGGCATAAAGCCCCCGACAACATACCTACTAGGATCGTCAGGTAGGTGGTGGTCAGGGAGGAGGACAATAATATCAATAATAATAAAGACATCAGTGATAACAGTATTGAGTTCGTATAAGTATTTGATAGTATATAATTTGAGGCCAAATGTGACACATTTCTTAAATGTTTTAGGTATTTTCAGACTTAAACAAATAAAAATAATACCCTGACCTTGCTTACAATATCGCCTATTGTCCATCAGTATCAGTGCCCAAACTTTTATATTGTACTATACCTTTTTATCAGTTTAATGAAGTAGAAAAAGTTTAATAAGTTGACCTACAAGACTTAAGAACATTTATTTCAAGTAGGAGAAGACAGTTGTACAAGTTTCCAACAACATTTTTGAACAACGCACCAACAAAATGACATGTGATGCAAGAGTGGACAAGATGGTTCTAGTTACAGTATCTGCCCAGCATCACACCCTGTGTAAATGTCAGAGCATAATCACCCAGCAAAGGCATGAAGATAAGAAAAAGTCCTACCCTGGTTGTTTAACAGTGAAACGTTAGCCAAAATATTTCCCTTCTAGTTTGTAGCTTGTGGTTTTTTTCTAGATACACCCTCCTCTTGACTGTGAGTTCAAGCATTCTTGCTTGGTTGAAGACTAAACTGTGAACAGATATTACCAGCAACTTGACAGATCCCAGGGAATCTTCTACATGAGCAATGAAAACATCCACCCACTTTGTCAGCAAGTCACATTCCTGGTGTTTGGAGCTCTCAGGAGAGTTAATGTACATTGTACAGATCCAATGTAAATTCTTGTAAAAAGGACACAGTTTCCTTGGATGCAGCAAAACTACAAAACAGCTGAAAAACTAGTGTAGTCTGTGACAATAATTTGGCTTGCTTTTGTTTGTGTTTTGTCACTCATTTGTCCGTGTATGTATATATAATATTTATTTTAATTTAAAATCAAAAACAGTACACCCTCAGTCTTATAAGTTATCTTGAGTTTGATTGCTCCTTCAGCTGCTAAATATGTTAAGTATAGTATAGTTAAGTAAATGAACATGGATCTTTAATAAATTCTTTATTTTGGGTACATTTCAATTAGCTTTGCACTGGTCATATCTCAGCCATGTTATTTAACCCTTTAAATTTTGCACTCCAAAAAAGCAGGAAATGCGAAGCAGTAATGGGATAACTAACACTTAGTTTTGGTATAATCGAAACCAAGTAGAGAAGAGTCAGGCATGTTGATTATATTACTACAAATCCATTCTGAAAGTAATAGAGAGGCAAAATGCATACAGTACATTTCACAATGTTACTGGGGTGGCCTGTCGAGCAACACTGGTAAAGAAAAGCAGTGCTGAGACAACGCTGAGTGAATTTCCAGAAGCTCTCTACCTTAAAATAACTTCCTAGTCAGGCCCTGCATACCACATCTGTGTGTGTGCTGGACTCCAGCTTGTGTAGATTTGGCCATCCCGTCACCCTGCTCTTTCACCTTCAGGGCCACCTCAGGACCACATTTCCTCTGTTCATGTAACAATCTGGTAACTTGCTCAACTTCTTCTGTCTTAATCACAAACCCACCCCAGAAGATAAACAAGGGTTAAATGTTGTGCAATTGATTAAAATAAGGTCCAACCGATCTTTTTTCTTTTACTTTTTAAATAAAGAAAAGAGACCAAACCTGTTTTTCATGCATGTATTCATTCAAAGTTTGCTTCATACAGTTTGCTGCTTGTTGTATGTGTCAGCCTGGGGGAGCTCCACCCTATCAGCTGGTTGGAGCACTAACAGACCAGATCTGAAAGATTTTAACCCCCTCGTGCTTTTAAGGGAGGAGTGATGGGATTCCACCCTGGTGATTTCCTGTCTGATCAACACTCTTTTCCTCTCTTTCTTTGAGTGCACTGAGATGAAAGAAGGGAGAGGAAGGACAGAGGATGGGTGCTGAAGGAGGGGAAGAAGATGAGGTGAGATTGAAGAAAGAGGAATGAAAAAAGGGTGGGTGGCAACACTACAGCAGTACTGTGTTGTTCTTGGCTTTCTCTAGCCTGTCCCACCCCACTGCTGGGTATTTCAGACACATATACACACTCTCACACGCACAAAACAAAACAAGAGATTTCCATGACAATACTGCTCCAGCCAGTGGGAACAACAAAGCAGGTTGACTGCAGTGTTTTTCTCACGGGGGAGGACTGGCTGGATGTCTTGCTCTGTGCTCGATCTGAGAAATCCTCTGTTCTCAGGATCACAGCACCAAATAAGCCTTGCAGTGACTTCTGAAGCAAGCCAGAATAGCCCTCTAGGGGTTGCCAAGGAATAATTTGCATTAAATTAATCAAATTTGGTAAAATGCAGCAGGCAGCACTAGAATGATCCCTTCCTACAAAGAGTTAAATTTTATTACATGTTATAGGTAGCAGCCCACTGTGAATGGAATGTAGTGCTAATGGTATAACAGGAACTGTACAAAGTACAGGATTTGGGGATTTTCTCAGAACAGAACTCAGAACAACATAACATCTCATTATGTAGGTTTACCTGGAAAGTGTTTCCATTCTCTCCGTCCTTCTTGCTTTATTTTAATTAAAACCGTTCAGTACTTAGCAAACATTAAATTCCCAAAAGAAAAAGCCCGACTGACTGTGAATTTAGCTGAAAGAAAGTTAGCCCATTTAATCACTGCCTGTCTCGTGACATCAAATGATAATTTATTTTATGGTGTGACCACAGTTTACATATATGTGGGAGCAAGGTGGTATCACATGGCAATATGTTATTAGTTGTTGCCATGGATTACTAACGGGTGTGAACAAGATAATTATGTTGTGGTTGTGTTACTATCATCTTGACAACTTGTCCAAAGTCTGCATGTTGTTTTTGTTTCTAACCGCTGGCCTTAAGGCCTCGAATTGCATTTTACTAATTAAAACATTGTGCTTAATCAAAAGAGATTGGAAGATATCACTAGACCATCTTGTTCTGGAATATACTGGAGTTTTTGAATAGGACTTGTGTCACTCCAGGGTCACCATAGAGAAGGAAGACTATCCCCTTTTTGTGGGATTAGTAGCTTTTTGGGGAACAATAATGTGGTGGTCGAGCTGCTTATAAGTGGCATACCTGTCTTTGTTTGTTGCTTATATTGATTAAAATGAAGATTTAAACGAAATTAAATCAAATTCCATGTGTGTTATAGCCATAAATTCCCAGTTCTAGTTGGAAGGGGAATTTATCTATTATCCGGTTGGTTTAGTGAAGCACAACACCTTACCATAAAACTCTGTCACTTCCTGGTTGTTTTTAGGAAATAACATCACATTACTTCAGATTATTAATCAAAAGTAGTTGGCTAATGATAAAAACATCATAGAGAAAAGGCCAGAACACATTGGGGTTAGGGATGACAAGACAGATGCTCTTGACACTGTGCAATTTTTAGTTGTTCCTGAAAAAACATATTTCTCAATTATACCTGCGCCATGTAAGTACATCCTGTTTCACGTTCCATAGCAGATCTTCTTGTAGTTCTGTTTTCTCTTTTTAATTTTTTTTTTTTCTTCATTGCTTCTGTAGGAATATCACTACAGTAAAATTAGGATGCTCAGTAAGTTATAGTAAGTTCAGAAAACAAGTATATGGTATCAGCTATGTCAGAAGCTCTGATGCTTTCAAGACATATTATCTCTGATCAAAAGACTCATTTTTCTGCTAATAAATGAACAATTGACAACTACATTTGGGAACTTCACCTCATCCTACAATCTGTGTGGTCAACTGCATTGCAACGCTTTCTTATGTTGCTAGCGGCAGCACATGGCTGCAGCAGGGCGACACAGGTCTGGCCTAAAGATACATTACTTGTCACCTTAATTTCAACAGCTTACATAAAGTTCCTTTTGGGACCAAAAAAGGTTGCAAATTCTTTTAACATATTCCAAGTCATTATTGCTTGCATGAATAAACATCCCATCTGATAGTTCTTGGGAAGACAGTCTTCAAAATTAAAAAATTGTAAAATCTTTAAACAGGGTGTTAAACACAGAAAATAACACTGTAAGATCAGAGATACTGTATAGAGGGGTTTTGTAACTAGTATAAACATAGTTTAGTGTCACACCACACACTGCATGGTGGGCAGCAGGCTGTTCATTCAGCAACACAAAGATTCCAGCTGTCTGTATGATTTCTCCAGACTGAAAGGTCTTTCTTCTCCCAAGACTAACTGCTTCCACAGGGCTGCGTGTCACTGCCCCCAGCCCAGTACTTAGACTGCTCCTCTGACCCTAACATATGGCTTTCCCTGACGGCTATGTGTGAACGTGGACTGGCTCGTGTGTTTTTTTCTGAATCTTATGAGATATTTTTACCAGACCTGTATATCCCCCTAGAAGTCCATAGTAATTGTCTATGTAATCTTTAGTTATACTTCCATTATGATAAAGAAGTCAATTTTAACTCTTGTTAATTATTAATTAAGCTTGGTGTCTCCAAAAATATCAGATAAATGTGTAACGCAAACTGGAATGTTAACAAGTTCATATTACAACGTGCTTGATCCACGACAAGTTAGGCAAAGCCATTGCAGAGCTTAACACCAGCTACATGCTACCAAACTGGCAACAAACAGTAAGCTGTGGACGACCACATCAGTTGAAGGGAAGTTGAAGCAGTTGAGGACCATATCCGGCAGGACCGATGTACCACTCAGGCTTGTAGGATTTATTTTCAGCCCATGACTTTTTGCACCAAAGTAGGAGCTATCAGGGGAGGGTGGGAAAGGCATAAAGGTTAAAAGATTTGTCTTGCTGTGTGACACTTGCTGTATGTTGCAGGATGGGTGTGTAGATAATGTAGCAGAGTCAAGTCCAAAGTAAACACACGTCACAGAGACTGAGTCTGTAAGAAGTCATGCCAATGTAAACACTACCCAGCACAGACTCAAATTAAAGGTTAATAAAGGATGAAGATCCTGAAACTCAAAGAGGCTGGAGATGATGCTGACTTAAGTGCTTGAATCTTTGGTTTTAGAGCAACTTGAGTTATCTCTAAGGGATCTCTAAAGGCTAAACAAGTTTCTACCCAACTAATAATGGTTTTTGATCAACAAAGAAATATATTGTATCCAGACACATTTTCTCGCATTACTTATTGATTTTACAACCTGACAAAGGTGTTTTTGCCCTGAAACTGTGCAAAAAAAGCAAAAAAAAAGAGCTTAAATCTGACGCAACAGTTGTTTTGGTCCTTGACTGTCTCAGTTGAAGAGTTCAAGCACTTCCCGTGATGGCATCTCAAGAATGGCTTGTCTTTCCTGTCTTTTTTGTTTTCATTCCCTGTAGGTCTTTGGAAGGAAGGAGGAGTCAGTCACACTGGATAACATCTGCCAATCGGCAGGCTGAGAGCAGTTCTGGAGAAAGAGACGTATCTCGCTTCAAATCAGGAATCTAAAACGTTGTGGTTACAGAGAAACATTTAGCTCCATCAGCAGGAGGTGTCCACAATTGCCAGCAATATTGTGAACATTTCAATGTTGTTTGCTGCTCATAATAACACTATAATGTTTTTATGAAGGAGACTGGTTGGTGACCCAAAATGTATGACACAGAGGCCGAGTCAAAGCTAACATAATTTATTGCTAACTGGGGGAGAAGCTATGCTGAATATAGCAGTGCAAAAGACTAGTTCTAGTAGAGACCAGGAACAGAGCTGATCCAGCCAGATAAAGATAAAAGAGCTCAGGATATGGTGAACCTAAACAGTATCTTAGACTGGAGTGGACCAGTCTGTGGAGAACTTAAAGAAATGAGTCACAAAGGCTTTATGTGAACTTTCAGGAAAAGGCTGGAACAAGAAAAACTGCATAAGTGAAACTGTTTTGGGCTATGTGGTGGCGGAGGAGCCCAGAATTTCAGGTTATGGTTACCAAGCAACTGGACAACTGAAGCAACCCTTGTGACGAGAGCAGCGACAGATAAAGGGAAAGGGGGTAGTGTGACAACTCTAGAAACTCCTGGCATGAAGGGACAAGAAGATGATGCAAGGACAAAACTTAACCTCAAAATGCTTTAACAGTGCCATAAGAGCTGGAGACAAAGCCAAGTTAGAGGCTGCTAAGACAAAGAAGAAGCAAATGTAATATGATGATTCCATCCAAGACTAAAACTCACATGAATTTGAAGTCAAATCTTTGGTTTGAATTTGACCAAACAAATGTTAAGTTTTAATTTCGGTTTGCACTGACATGAAAGTGCATAAGAAGAAAATCCACATTTTTGTGTATAAGACTGAAACTGATTCTCAGACTTCTTTTCATGCTTTAGGAATGCTCCAATGTCTGTTAAAACCCTTTATAACATAAGTTAAGTGTTTAGGTTTAGTAGTGGTTCTTTTAAAACACACCAGAATACAGTAAGTTTATTCTATCAATTTCCAAAATACATTCAACAGGTGACTTGTCATCCAGAGCACAGTGTTGCTCAGAGACTATGATCTAACCAGACACATGTGGAGGAACAGCTGTGCCAAGCAGCTTATGAAATCTGCAGGACGAGCTCTGGAGGAGAGCGCGGGTGGACCGACGGCAGGCCAGAGACAGCAGGAGAGGACAGAAAAGCAGAGAAAATGCAATAAGCTGAGAGAAACTCTTAAGGCAAAAGGCCATTTACTGGAAACAATGACGGCTGAAGAGGAAACCTTAAATGCTGACAAATCTTATGGATGGTTTCTGCTTTTCAAGTACTGTTTGCACCATATCACCACCTGGTGGTCAAATAGACTTATAACAGCTTCCATGAGCAACAAAAAATTACATTTCCACTTTTGACTTCATAAAATCTAAAGCATATTTAGTATTAACTGTTTCTAATGGCATATGTGTTGTCATGAAAAGAATCACTTATTTATTGTCTTTACACAAATTTGCTGCACTTAATTGCTAATAAAATAATGAATTTTGATGTGAAAATTCATTATACTTTATGACACACACACTTATTACAATATGAAATAACTAATATATATATATGCATTTTTATATATTGATAAATGTATACATACACTAGTTTTATTTTAGTTTGTTTTATTATTCATCAGGCAAATAAATTTACAAAAATTACTTCATATTTGATTTTTTTTAAGGAAAAATGTATTCATGAGGCACTATTTTTCAACTGTGTACTATCATAATTTATCATAGTAATTATAATCAATACAACTTTAGTGAAGCAAATAAAATATGGGATCTGATTTGGACAATTTGATGTTGACAGGGTAAAAAGTTAAGCAGCTAAGCAGAGGAAAGTACAACTCCAGCAGAAGTTGCGTCAGCGACAAAATAATAATAAACACACGTTTTGTTGCATGAGCATTTTATTTACATTAGTGTCTGAGACAAACTCAGAAATACTGCAGCTTTAAAGCAGTAACAGTTCCAGAGACTAAACATGGTTCATTACCACTTTATCTAAAGGTGCCTGCAGAAAAACAAAATACATTAAAGTGAATGAATATGAACTGATGAATAGGGGTTGATTGAAATAATAAATAATAAGAAAGGAGAGGTGGTGGAGATGAAATGCTGGATGGAACCAAAAATTTATGAGTGACATAATCTGCACACAAGCATGCACCCACACATACACAATCACGCAGTCACACCATAGCTAAATGGAGTTACATGTACTTTGAAAGTAAAACATGGTATAAGACATACTCATATATATTCTAAAAAGTTAACCAGGCCCCGAAACCTAAAAAACACAATATTTACACATAAAGCCAGGTGTGTGTGAATGTGATATCCTGAGGGAGGAACCTTTTATTTTAGTTACTGTGAAATGTCAGTGTAAATACACAGCCTCTTGAAACCCATCATGTTCTGAGCTGTGTGCAATCTGTTTTTTTCTCCCTAATTTTACTGCTACAAAAGACGGCAAAATAGTAGTTCAAATGAAGTTGATCACTGTCAGTCAGTCATTTTCTGTACCGCTTGTTCCCATTAGGGGTCGCAGGGTGAGCTGGAGCCTATCCCAGCAGTGTTTCAGGTGAAGGCAGGGTACACCCTGGACAGGTCACCAGAAGTTGATCACTGTTAAAAGAAAATATTGTACTCTGAATATTGAAAAATATGACAATACCAGTATACAAGAAGAAAAAATGTACAGCAAGAAGTCAATAACTTTTAGAAAAGCAGTTGGTTAGGTCTGTTTTCTTTTTTAGATCAGTAGAATTTCCTGATTTTCTCACTTTACAATTTTACCTACCTCTTCAATACTTTTGACAATAATAATAATAATAATAATAATAAAAAAAAAGGTAATTTAAGCATCACAGGCCAGAAGGAAGGAAGGAAAAAAAGACAATTGTGATTTATAGTAGCACTCTTATTAGCTTTAACACGTATAACAAGTGTAAAGAGTTTTTTTTCTTTTTAAAATTATTTAATTAACTTCAGCTTATATATGGAATGCTTATAATAAGAATAATAGCTTTGAAAAGATTAAATCAGTGTCATTATAAATCAGCATAACCTAAGCAATGAAGCATTTTATTCAGTCGTCACAACCAAATCAGTTTTTATGAATTCCTTATTGCAAACCAGAAACTGAAAACTTCTGTTTCAAATGACCTCACTCCCCACTGTCAGCCAGTAAGAATGTGTTAAAGACCAATATTACTGAACCAGCTTCCTTCCTGTGGTCTACAAACTGTGTACTCTGTGTAGTTATGTGGTCAGTGCCGTGCCAGTCCTGTGAATATTTACAAGCTCTTTGGACGCATGCAGAAATAAAAACATAAAGCAGACAATGACGTGACTCTGAGCTAAACTCGATCTAATTTGTGCATGCCCTGAAAAACAAAAACCTTCAATTGAAACTTTTTTTTAACTCATTGTCTTATTTTTGTCTTTTGTTTTAAACCTTTTTTCTTAAGCAAGTCAAATTTAATCACTAATTATAGTCTTAATGCAAGAATACTCAAATCTGTGCCTTCAGCATGGGGTTTAAACATTAGCTTCACTTCATTAGCTTAGCTTCAAAATTGAAGTTATAGCCTAGTATAAAGGCTGAAAACAAGGAAAACAGTAGCCTTTAGCTTAATTCATAATTATTTTTTGTTTTATTCTCTAATAGGATTCTGTGGAGTACTTATGAATATTGTCTTACGTGCAGTAAAGAGCAGTCATAACTGTCCCGACAGGTGAGCTAAAGCTAAAAAGGGGGCTGCTGTAAAGGTGAACCCAAACATCAAAGACATCTTCACATCTCAAGCAAAGCTGTATATAAATCTTTTATCACCATGCCACTTTAGCATTAGACTGTTGTTTACTTTGTCACTATTTTCTTAACTGAAGAACAAACATCCCTGTTGCTCTATATCACTGCATGCACTGTGGCCCAGTTTTGTATCCTGCCATAGATCAGGTATCTATCAGGAACTGAATCAGATGTGTTGGGTAGTTTAGTGTTTTTTGCAGCGAACAATAAGATGTCTAATGTTTGTGCTTTCCAGGCTGTTACATTAGAGCAAGATCCTGGTCACCAGAGACTTTTCACTGATTTTCCTTGATTGTCACGGACATCTGCTTCTTGTACTAGAGTTAGATGTCAACACTCCTGTTGTTGCACTGAACACCTTTGCAGCAGAAAGATGAGGATGCAACTGAATTCTATCACAAAAGTTTGGCATCTACTAAAGAAAAGTACCATTTGCATCTGTCAGGTAAGATATCAATACACTGAATTACTTTTAAAGTCATTGTAGTAGCTTCTGTGATGATAATGTTTGCTGTCTCAAAGCCATTTCAGGATTAAACTCACAGAGTTGTCTTACCTACCAGATCAGCAACAGGAAAGAGCATGGAGTCACAGAGCAGGCAATGGTGCGAAGCAACGTGGATGTTATCTGGTTGGAAAAATAGTGACCAAGTAAACTGAAAAGTGGAATGGTATAGAACAATTTGTACATAGCATTTGCTGCAATTGGTCAGACTTTTTTAAGGTTGGAATAGTTTTAGATGAAAAATGTTGCTGTTCTGATGGTCCCTATGCATGGGTAGTTTTTAGCATGAGCTTTGATGCTTTTAATTCCCCATAATTGGAGTAGGTTGATTCTGCTGTTGGTAAAACACTAACTTCACACAATGTCCCTAAAAAAAGCCACATATTATCCCTTTAAAACAGAGCTATAAGTTGCAATGAGACATACACAGAGACAGGAAAGTGGTATCCATCTTGCTATCTGTTCTCACTGAGTGTAAATATTCTTACAATGTTACTGACTTATCCCTTAGAAATGACATACAAAAAGGTATCTTAAACAATTTAAAACAAACAGAAACCACAAAGAGGCACTTTGTCCTCATCTGCATGGCATGTATTCATCACTTATGTACATGCTTATCAACTTTTCTGATAAACCAAAAACTGAAATAAACTATTACCAAGATGCTAAATGACCTACCCACTTGGTTGAATAATATTTGCCTTAAAAATATTGAATAAGATAACAGAGCACATCCAAAATACTTTGTTGCAAACACATGACATGTTCATGTCTTCATTTTTGCCTGTTGACAAAGAGGCATGATAAAACTGAAATAAATAGATGTGGCACAAGCCTCATTAGATAAAAAAAAAACTGCCTCTTTCTTTGCCAATAAGTGTTCAGTGTTTACTTGCCTGAGATTCTGTCCACATTCATGCTGAAATAAGTCACTAAAAATGGGTGTCATTTAAACGGCTAAGGCAAGAGGTCTTTAGTACTGAGAGGATTTATTTGATGAGGCTTCCAAACACATAATGATCCTAAACCCTCTGTGTCCTATCCTGATGTGTTTCAAACCCAGTACTGGTTTTTTTTTAAGGTCGGATTTGTTGTCCGACAGTGCTGCAACAATTCAGGGTCTGTGTCTTTCGAGTCCACAGTGGACATTGGAATGTTATTGGCCGGGTCAGTTTTGCGAAAGGTTTCCGTGCCAGCCACCTCTCCGTTTTTGGGCTTGGATGCTGCAGTCTGGACGTTGTGTTTGCCTGTCTTGTTTTTACGAATCAAGTAGTAGGCCAAGATGCCAGCCAGCAGCAAGAGGATGAGGATTACCAGGATGGGGATGAGAATAGACCAGAAACTGTTGCGACGGGATACATGTGGTTTCCCGTGGGAGCGAGAATTAGGGGCTGCAGTGGTGAGGCCATCTTCACCTGGCCAGTCCATGTTGCCCTTCCAGGTTGGGCCACGTGGAGTGCCATGAGGTGACCCAGCCACACCAGGGATCTCATTATTGTCCTTGGAAGGAATCCTCAGCAGAGTGGCAGGGTAATCTTCAGAGGAGTTGTAAGGACCTGTCTGGAAGGATAGCACACACTCTGCAGGAGGGACTCCGTGGGCTTTGAGCAGAAAGCGAGCTTCATCTTGAGTATTACCATCTCGGGATCCAGAGCCATCATCTAAAATTTCCATCGCTACACTACCCTCATCCAGGTCCTTCTGGCTGAATGAATCTACTGGCTTACCTGCACCAGGACGCCAAGACCTCACAAAACGAGCCCCTATTGGCTGCTGGATGATTGTGAAGATGGGGGAGGTTCTGGTTTTATTGGCCAGTGGAGTTGCATCCAGAAGCTTTCTGTCCAGTTGGACAAGAGCACCCTGGGGTAACAGAGGATCCTGAGCGATGTTGGCCAGAGGCTGCACAGTGATATTGAGGACAGAGGAGACATTAGCAGCACGGCTGCGGGCTACAAATGAAACACTGTCTCGAGGTGAAGTGGACTTGACAAAGCGGACGCTGACTCTTCCTTCTTTAATTTGTTTCTGTGTGAAGGCAGATGTGGGCTGCCTGTCTACCATGACAGCTGCATATTTTGGAACACTTGTGATTTTGTAAAGGATCTCCTCCTCAACAGGACCCCCTGTGGAGGCCTTTAACATCTCTTCAGTCACCAGAGTCTCATCATCACCCTGCTTCACCTTGATCTCAGGGGCTTTGTTGAGAAGAATGGTGCGAGCTAGGACGACAATGTGAAGCGTGTATGGCTCCGTTTGGTGTTCTCCATCCGTCAAGATGAATTCCACAAAGCCGTTTGCAAGGCTGCCGTCACTGTCGAAGCCCACCTGCCCACGATTGACCATCTCTTGTGTAAACTCGGAAATGGGATCCATTGTGAGCGAATCAACCAGCTGACCGTTGCTGGGTGCTTTTTTCACCTTAAAGTGCACCTCATCTGGTGGACTATCTTCATCTTGAGTGTTCAGATGATTCTGAGTCAAGATGGTCATGGAACCTTGACGAACCTCCAGGAGCACATCAATAGTGACAAGTTCAGGGGACTCAGAGCCTCGGCGTTTGATTGAAATATGGAAGACTTCTTTCAGGACTACAGATTCAGCAGGTGAGGCCACAACACCACCCTTCGACTTTAGACGGACCAAGAAAGAGAAGCTGTCAGCGGTTCCCTCTGAGTCGTCATGGAGATATTCCACGTTTCCTTGAGATACATCTTCCTGCATGAAGGATGGTGTATTACGAGGCAGGTCCTGACCACCCAGGGTGATGCGACCATGATCAGGGAAACGCTTAATATCAAAAACCACATCCACATTGTTTCGTTTTGCTTCAGGAAGACTCGCCAGAAGATTGGCAGCATCAAGAATTGAACTATCAATGGTCTTCCTCTGGCCCTGCACAACATCCAGACCTGAGAAGAAATAATAAACACAAACATTAAAATAAAACTTACATCAATTCATTTTTCAAATATACTTGGTGTTCAATATTGACTCCTCCTGTCAATATTTAATCATGCAGCATATTACAGTTTGACTGTTAACACATTGACAGACAGATGGGGCAGTGGACTTGTTGTCTTGGCAGCAACAGAAGAAGGAGCTAGAAACCTCTTTATGAGTTTGGACCATTCAGTAACAGTAAAGATATTAAAAAGTGATGAACAGGCCACAACCTCCCAGTTTAACGGAAGATTAATCAGGCATGGAAATCAATAAGGTTTGAAGCAGACTTTCACTTTCAGTGATAACTCATCAATGTGTGGATAGAAAGATACTTTTTTAATATGATGCCTATCAATAGGATGCACTAAATCATTGAATATAAAGTTTATGCAACGAATTACATCATAATGTTGTACACCAACAAAGTTATACTGTATTATGTGACAAAAATATTTCTGAGAATATTTATTAAATTTCACACTTAAACTATTTGTGTTTGGTGAAGTATCTGATCAAACTGTAATCAATACCTTTGTTTTAATCAAAATTAAGATGTATGGCAACTTCCAAACAAAACCAACTGTGAATTAAGCAAAGCTACAAGTGCCTTTCTCATGCTACACACTCATCTCTGCTTTCTAACAGCTGCAGAAATGTTTATACAATTACCATGATTGAGCTAATTTATTGGCCGAGTTTTCATTCATGCTCATTTATGATAGTTCATCTTTAGAAAAATTATGTAATTGACATTTTCCAAATGGTTGCATTGCTGCCTCATTTAATCATTTACCTTTGTTTCTCCACAGCTGCGAGGAGATGTTGCTGTGAGCAGCATAATAAGAGACAGTGATGGGCAGGACGTGACGGACATCTGGGGCTGGCTGGGATGACAGACTGAACTCCATTGAGTCCCTCACCACCCAGAAAGGCTCAGCAGGCAGCTGGTGCTCATAGTAGACCGTGCCTGACTCCAGCTGTGTATTAGGAGAGACACAATTAGAAGGTCAGTGTCATAACAAATTAATCTTTTCACAAACTTTTCTCAGTAGCGGTACAGCTCTAATGATGTAGTAGAATTTTTTAAAACTTGTGTCAGTTGATGATTTTCCTTTGGATATTTCTGTTTCTGTGTTTCTGTTAGATATCTCACTCCTACTGTCATTCATCTTCCCAGAGCCTGTGTCGCACGTCCCACCACCCCAATTCGTCTTCTCCAGTTCCCCAAAATGTAGTTAAAATAATTAGACTTTACTAAAGATTTGGGTTAGTCTGATCCCTTACCTAAACCACATATTTGTGCTTTAGACCTGTTCTAAAACAACCTCACTAAAAGGTTATGATTTTTGTTCTTTTATGTAACAAGTCCAACTTGATACTTAACCTAACAGTTAACACAGTCACATCTTAACATTAATCCATGCCAGAACACCAGTCCAATAAAAAAATTAACCCAATGAGGTACTAAAATTGTGTACACATTAGTGAGGTGCACAACTATTCGACTAATCAATTAGTCAAAACAATGCACTAAGTCGACGGCTGCTTTGAAAAGTCGACTAATGTTTGAGAGTTATGTCTCATTGTGCAGAGATGTGGTGCTGTTTCCAGCACTGTGCTAAAAGAAAAGTGTGCCCCCTTTAAGGTCGAGTTAGAGAGGAGAAAGCGAGGGAGACACACAGCACATCATCAGCTGGTTTGAGGCACAGCAAGAAAGTCGCTGTGAGAAGCTGTTTGTTTAGCAGTGTATGTTTTTCTACAAGCTTTAGGAATAAGCACCACACAGCTCTTTTAGTTATAGCAGAGTCCAGTGCCTGCTTCACCACTCCTGGGTAAAGTGAAGGGAGAAAAACCTGAAGAAATCCCCTCTCCTCTGCCTCCCTACCTTTATTATTGATGATGTCTCAACTAATTGACTACTCAATTTTGAATTTTATATTTTTATGTCAAAAGAAACAGCTTTGACTTCCATTCTAGTCCTGAAGTTTAACATGTGACCTTAACTTGCGAATTCAAATCAAGTTTAATCATTTTGGTCCTCATAATGTGACAGTGTTAAATTGATTTAGGTTGCCACAGCATGGGTAATATCTGGATCAAACACACCCACACACATACACACAAATGCACTGGAGTGAATTTATGCATGTACAAACAAATACACACCATTGTAAAAGTGAAATCGTGTTTTCAGCTCAGCTTAGTGTTAGGTTTTCTTTCAGTCTAAACGGAGCAGTTTGCTCATCCAAGCATAGAAACCAACAGACGGTCTTGAATCGACTGCAGCCTTGCCAGCTGCATGTGCAGTGGCATCAAACTGTAAACTAGTGTATCCCAAAAAATTTAAAACAAATCCATGACAGGCGTTTTTTATAATCATAGTCTTTGCTATCTGGAATTTTTTTTTATATTATCAGAATAAAAATATAAGAGCCTTTCATGACAATAAGCTATAACCAAGATATACATGTTTATAAGGGTTTAGTGGAAAATGTATATATTTAGCTAAGAACAAACGAAAAAATTTGTTTACTGTGAGGATATTCTGCTAAACTCAAACTCAAACAAACACAAAATCTTAATTCATCTAGCATATTTTTTTGTGAGAGCACAAAGATCTAAATAAATTCAACACCTGCCTTTATGTGACAATAATGAAGATAAATGCAATGCTGAAGGCGCCTGGTCTGAACAAGATATCAAAACCATCGATGCTCAAATAACACCAAGACCCAGGTTAACTGTCACTTTGCACCTGGCCCAAACTCTTTTTTGGCACTAATTTAGCAACTCTTGGTACTAAGTACTGTACATGTGCAGTGAACGGGTTGGACACTGATCTCTGCACCTGGCACTGTTCTAAGTTTATTCATGGGAGTTTTCCTTTCAAAGCTCAAAATTAGGAGGGGAGCAAATGTAAATGTATTATCCAGAGGGATTTACTATGATTTATGCTGCACAATTTAATGAAAATTGTGCCATGGCTAAAAAAAAACCAAAACAGATGCCTTCAGATTTAGATGTGGCTGTGATTGGAGGAAAAAGACGTGTTACCAACACTAGAGCTGGGTTTAAAAAATTTGATTAATCAATTTGAATAAATTCAAATTCCACAATATATTCATTAAACTCAGAGATTGATTTTTTTTTTAAAGGTATCTTTTTCCGGTGACAACAGTGACCCTACTTTCGCAGAAGGGAGTTGTTGGCCACCATTATTCAGCTCTGGAAAACTGATCGAAAGTCCCTCCTCTTCTGCTACGTCGGCAAAAAGGTGTCCATTTAGTGTGCGTAGTGTTTGTTTCGCACTAGATTTTTGGACAAGTTAAGGGCAGCATCCAGGTACTTTGAGTGCACTGAGTTTTTGCTTAAATTTCAGTGTGAACGCACTTTGCACTTAAACATAGTGTTCGAAATAGGGCACGTGCCCTGACTGAGACACATCCCATTTAACAGGGTTCAATATCTTCATCCTTCTTCACATGCATCAAGCTACCCTTCTCAACCATGATTCACAGGCCATGATTACGGATTATTAACGACAGCTTGGTTGCAGCCAACTTCAGTCCCAGACTAATTAAGATAGCTGTCACATTTCTAAGTGTGTCATTGAGTTTCTGAGTTTTTGCTGAAATTTCAGCATCAGCGCACTATGCAATTAAACATAGTGTTTGAAGTATAGAAGTGTGCTGATTGAGACACCCACAAACTTGTGTTTAGCATGGATTTATGGGTGTGTCCCTACTGCATACTGAAATGACATTTTCTTGTGCGCATTCGCAGACGGCATAAGTAGCACGTTTCGATGGATAGGTTGAACAGTTAGAACACCGGTAAAGTTGAGAGCATCATGGAACAGCTAAACAAACTGAATCTATCGTCATTGTAGTCATTTCTGAGTCATATTACAGTTTAAAATGGATTCTTTGTATTCTCTGTAACTTTTATTAACGTCATCACGTTGTCTAAGACCTGAACTTTAAGAATCTGGCAGCAGGTTCAGACACAGCTGACAATCACCATCTCATCACCTAGTTTTTCATCTCTGGCCTGATCACCAGTATCTGCCAGATTGTTGCTCTCACTCTTTGATCATCACTGCCATCCTGCTGCTCTAACATTCCAGTCTCTTGCCTACCAACCCGCCCTGCCACTTATCCACCTGCTTTGCCAAAAGACTACAACTATAATCCAGGATATCACCATTTTTACAGCTTTACAATAAATTGTTTTAACCCCAGATTTCAGATGATTTCAGAAGTGCACATAGACACGTCATATCAAATGTTACAATTATCATATTACTTCCAGATATGATTTTGATGGTCATGTAAACAGTCAGTGTTTTATATATGAAAAAGAAAAAAAATTGAAGGATCGAATCAGGCTGTTGTGAATCATATCAAACTGATTTAGAAAATTAGCGGTGACACGCAGCTGTACGCAACACCAGTAGGTGGAGGGAGTATGAAAAACAAAAGATTCTCACTTGTGTAAATTATTTTGAATGTCATCATTACATGACATTATGAAGCTGAGAAATAATCCTAATTATGACATTCTGAATTACATTAGAATGTTTCACTTGTCAAACCATGTTAATCTTAAAACAACCTGGAGTCTCTATCTAGGAACATGGTTCAAATTATTAGCAGCTAAGGGGAGCTCAGCTCCCATGACAAACAAACGAGCTTTCCTGTGATCATGTAAATCTTTTTTTCAATTTTAATTCTGTTGATTATGGTAATTTGGTAACGTTGTTTTGGTAATGGGTAGGCATTTTATAAGCTACTAGCTTCTGGCTACACCCATTCGTTTTTTTATTTATTTTTTTCATCTTCTTTGTGTAATTCAAAAAAAAAAAAGTTTTATTTACTTTTACTATACCAAAATAAATAAACGAATAATAATAATAATAATAATTTTGCTGTTAGAGTTTCTGACTAAAAAATTATGCCCACAATAATAATAATAATAATAATAAAAAACAAAAACACAATGTCTTGGCCACATACTGACTTGCCTGGTATAGTAAATCTGAACCTAAGGGTCTAGTCCATGTGAAATGACTCCCCCTGCTAGTGAGAAAGAGGAATATGTTTATGCTTCACTGTCTTTGAAAGAACTGTCTTTTGTATTTTTTTGTATTGGGTGGACATACTTGAAACACCAAAGCTTTCCTTCGACAAAGAAATACTAAAGAAATTTAAAAAAAAAGTCATTTATGATTTTTTCCTGCAGCAGCGTTTGTGTTAAAAGCATTAGCTCTCTTTTATGCATCAGAGGAGTATTACATCTTATTGAGTGCCTTTAACAGCTGCAACTGCTTAGTACAGAAAGCTCCTTTTAACATAAATCTTAATGTTAGGATTTCTTCAAACAAAAGACAAAACACAGCCGAACTATCAGTGCCCCTCAATGCAATTGATTATTAGAAGATAATTCTCATGTCTAATATACTGACATAATCATTAAATGTCAAAGTATAGGGAAAAAAATAAAAATACCTGTGATTCTGAGAACTGGTAAATTTCCTCATACTGGTTCCTGTCATTTGCCAGGATGAGTCTCCCCAAACGAGGTGGACGGATAAGTGAGAAGGTTATCTCATTCCCGTCCTCGTTGGTTTCAGCCCCTAGGGTGGCCTTTGTAATGGACTGTCTTGTTCCTGCAAAAAACACATGAACATGTGGTACTGTAAGCAGTGAGAGGAAAATTAGCTCTTGGCACTTTAATATTCAAAATCTAAAACTGTAACGCCTGTGTGGTATGCAAAGGTTTCCTGCTATGGAGAGCACCACTTCAAAACTTTATTGGGGCATCTGTAGCTCACGAAAAATGCTGACTGTCCCTTAACTACAATATTCCTGGTTTGATTGCTAACTTTCCAAGTCTACATGAGAAAGTTTCTTAGCCAATATGGTAGATGAATATAATGCACTGTTTAAGTATATGTACAACAGATCGTTTGCAGTATGCACAAAGCTAATAGAGGATTAAACTAGTTGCCTGCTCTGACTCCTGTATGTGCTTTTTTCAAACCACAAATATAGGCAGATCTTTTGTTTAGGAAGAATTTCTACAAACTTGAAATAAAACAACTATGTCTCTAATATGAGCCTGCAGCAGCAGTTAAAGGGTTCAAAGCCAAGGGCAGGTGGCCTAAGGTAGAATGGGTCAACCCTAGATTGTACCAGCACAAAACTGATCCCAACTTGGGTTAACCACAGATACCCAAATGCAAGTGAATGCAGAAGGTTATATTGTTGTGTATAATGTTAAATAGCAACAACATCATGTCTTTATCATAATCCAGCATTAATAGAGCCATCTTTCAAACTGCTTATGTGAGTGATCATATTAGTCTATCCAAACAGGCTACGTTTTATGAAGCGGATGTTGAATCTTTAAATCACCTTATTTGATAGCTATATAACATAATTAGCCAAAAATGCTGAACAAAACACTGATAAAATGTATAATTTGGCTAAAGCTCAATTTTTTCTCATTGTCAAAAATGTCTTTGTGCAAGGCTGACAGCATATATAACATAAAACTCACATAAATTAGTTAGCAAAGCTTCTGAAATGTTTCTGTTTTGTTTTCTGACTTTGAATTGTAGTTACCAACTATGGCCACATAGAGGCGCTGTTTAGCAAACATTACTTAGGCCTCAAATAGAATAGAATAGAATAGAATAGAATGCCTTTATTGTCATTATACAACGGTACAACGAGATTAAGCCATCACCA
>JBAMHW010000010.1:15079166-15098412 GCA_037177495.1 Rhadinocentrus ornatus
AGCTGAGTACACGTGTGGAAACTGGGCTGTTGATAGAAGATCTATTGTTGAGTTTGATAAATGAGTCTCTTGGAGCATGACAATGTCTGCTTTTATCTCGATTGAAAATCTTTAACCTCTTCGTCCCTGTACCAGCTCCGTGTACATTCCAAGTTACACACCTCAAAGTATCCGACATCCGATCCACAGTGCCAAGAACATATAAAAAAACCACATCTATGTTAAGGGCATTGTTGTGGAGACGGGCAGTGAATTTACTATACAGCTGTCCATTAATAAATAATTTATCCACTGCGATGACAGCGCGAGTACCTTCAGCGATGAATTTTCTCCTAATGGAAAACAGGACTCTTCGTCGTTCCAGAATTTCCCTCGGATATTGGTTGTTTACTCCGAAGTTTGTTCCCTTCAGTTCGCGGCCCTGGTTCTTCACCTGCTCCTTCTGCTTGAAGTTCACGAACTTGGCTACAATGGGTCTTGGTCTAATAGACCCTGTTTTTTTCCCACCCAGACGATGGACTCTGTGAAAAGATATGTTTCCAACCGGGATCCATCCAGACCTCCGGGAGTTTCAGGTGAGTTTTAATAAAGTTTTTCACCATGGTCTCGGGGTCTTACTCTGTCTGCTCTGGAATCTCGCAAACACTAGATTCTTTCTCATGCTCCGCGCCTGCAGATCCATCACCGTTTCTTTGATCTTTTTATTTATTTTTAATACTTTTTAATGCTTGTTATTAACTTGTTATTGCTTGTTGCACACCGCTGTAATGTGCTATACAAATAAATTTGGCTTGCCTTGCCTTGTTAATAATAGTCAGAAGACCACCATCATTCCCTGGTCTTCTAGATCCTATTCCATTCTGGATGTTGTGCTGTCCTGTTGTTGCCACGGTTCTTCTTCATTTCTTTCATTTCTTTCATTGTAGAGTGGTTACAGGACAGCATCGTTATGTGTGTGTTTTTCTGTGATGAGATTATCGGACCAGACCACATACTGTATGATCAACACTGTTAAATTCCTGTTTTGTTTTATCTTCACGTTGGATTTCTTAACCAGACAAAAAAAAAAAAAAAAAAAAAAAAAAAATCTCAACAGATTAAAAAAAGCAAAAAGTAGAAATCTGTGATAAACTGTAGTGAAGCATATTAGGTTTTCTGTTATCTCCCCAATAAGTATGTAATACTTTGAGTGTTTGGAAAAAGAACAAAATTCTTTCTTGTTGACATGTTATAGGGATAAGAGTTTAGCATTTTCACCATTTTGAAGTTAGAGTAACAGCTAATAAGGTGTCAAAGTGAAAAGCTTTACCTCCAGACCGGTGTTGCGTGTCAGTTTTGGCGGCTCGTCATTGACAGGTATGATAGTAACTGAGATGGTAACAGGGAGGCTTCTGCGCTCAAGCTCATATGATGAGGCAGAGAGAGTAAAACTGTCCTCCATGGTCTCGCTGCTGTCATGCATGTAGAAGATCTGTCCATTTTTCATCTGCAGGAAAAGAAAAAAGAATTCAGTTATCATTCAATTCTTAATTGGACCTGAGTGACAGGAAATCATAAAAGTGGGAAAAGGTTGGGTGCATCTAAAAGGTGAAATTGTAATGTGATTGTAACTGTTTAGAGCCAATCTCAGTGGAAATCACATATATCAAATACTGACAAACTCAAATTAACCCCAGAAACTACTAGGAGATAGTAAAATTCTTACACAAGAGGGCCAGAGGAAAGTTTATGGATCCTCCCATATTTCATATTTTGTGATTTTGTAAATTTATTCAGGAAAAAATAAAAATTCTAGCTGAACCTGACTGAATGGAGAGCATCAGTTTTGAAACTGCTGCTGGATCATTCCAGTGTTCTCAATATGTTTTCCTGTTTACATTCCTGTGTTCTTGGTGGTATACATTATGTCACTTTCTTGTTGAAATGTAAACCTTCTGTCCAGCCTAAAGCACCCTGGAAAATGTTTTTATTAACTTTCACATTTATCTTTCCTCCTATCTTGTGTAATTTCCAGCCCAATGTCACATAAAAACATATCCCCATGATGATGCTGCCACCACCATGTTTACCTGTAGGGATGATAATAATGGGATGCTCAGAGCTTGGCCAAATATGTCATGCGAATTTTGAAAAAGCAGAGAATTTTACTTCTTCTTTTTCTTTTTTCTCTTTTGTTCTGATATCTAGCTAATGTCTTTCCACTCACAGGAGATTCTTCCTTTGTGAGGTTCTCACATCTCCACAAAGGCCCTTTATTCCAATTACCTAGTTTGGCTATAACAAGGAAGACTGTTAGGGACGCCAACCTTCTCTTATTTTAGAATAATAAAGACTAATGTGCTGCTTTCTTGTATGTTTCTCAAGATTTGTGCCTCAAAACAATACTCTCTCACAGATCTATGGACACATACAATATCATGCTTCATGTCTTGAACTGAATATTGATTTACATCATTAACTGTAAATCTTAAACAATTGTCTGCTAAATAAATTATATCCAATTCAGTTTGAAACAAATGGACTCAAGTTAGGTTACACATTAATTAATAGACTTTATATTTAATTAGAATGTGCCAAAGCTTATTGCACTTATCTATTCTCAAAATGAGTGATGACAACACAGTTCAGCTTTTTCTTTAGGAAATGAACAAAATGGCAACACACCCACACACAAACAGCTTGGCTTTCTTCAAAATCATGTGGACAAAAGAGGTCTTTAAAATGAATTAACAATATTTAAGATCTTCAAGATGACTTTAAGATGAGTCCAAACCATTTTTTGATAAAAGATTTGGGTAATTAGTGTGATTTTCCCCCATTCTTAGGGGGAAAAAAAGGGGGAAATGCTTAGTCTCTTCAGTGACTTCACAAGTCCTTTTACTTGTGTATTCTTTATCTGTACATTCATGTTGTTTATCACTGACTCTGTTTATTTTCACCTCTTTCTGTAAAGTCCTCTGAGACAACTTTGTTGTGATATAGGGCTATACAAATAAACTTGACTAATCATTTGGATTATTTCTCAGCTTCTGAAAACAGTTATTTAATGTCTTTTGTGGATCTGGAACAACTTTTGCCTTGGAGACCACACATTTAGAGCGGAAAGCATGTTTTGTAAACTGACGAGACAGGAAAAAACAAATAGATGCTGTTGGTGGCATTGAAGAAAATATAGAAAACAGTGATTTTGGAGCACAAACTTTAATCGACTTAAATCATCATATCATGACCTCAACTTTGATCTTTAAAAATGGGCTTCATGTGAGACCCTCAACTTTATAGCATGCACAACATAACTGCTGGCGAAAGCCTTACATCCCTTTTACTTCAGTATTGTAGCCTATCTGCAGCACATGAGGCTGATTCTTTATAGTAAACTTAACCTATTCAACAGGGGTGATGTTAATGAGCTAAAGGCATTAAAAACCTGATTATGCCCAAGAAAAATGCAGCCATGGAAAAGAATAACTTCATAAGCTTCCTAGAAACAATTCACAGCTGCAATTTTTACACTTCACTTTGCAATGTTGGATTTTAAAAGTGGTCTATTAATCTGTTCTTTCCCTTTCTTGCCTGGAGTTATATGAGAGGATAAATACAATTCGCACTGCTTGTTAAATATGCCAGATTAGCCACAAGACAGTTTGGTATAGCTCTTGTGCATATATTTAACAAACAAAGTATCACCTGTTAGCTTGTGTTTTGCAAGGGGTTTTCTTTTTTATTTGATGACTCTCTTCAATTTCTTCCTTTTGTTTGCAGATCAGGCTATGCTCATTTTATGTTGAGCTGAGGTTCATATTTGGCTAAGCTAAGATCGCTTTTGATTACAGATTTTATGCTAGGTTTGGCTCTTTTTGTGTAAGACTAATGTATTATTTTACACAAAGCTAATTTTATGTTAAGCTCAGATTCACATTTGGAGGTAGTCAGTTTACTTCTCTTGCTTACTGAATTTATGTTAGGCTAGGCTAATTCAATGTTAAGCTATGATTCATGTTTGGCTAATCAGCTTGTTTAATATGATTACAGAGATTTTTTTGTAAGGCCATGGTAATGAGCTGGTTGCACTTCTTTACTGTTCTATGTTAGGCTAAGCTAACCATTTCCTGGCTGTATACCTATTCAACAGAGAGACATTAATAACTGAAAAGGCTTTCTTGAATCATGCCTTAGGCATGAAAATAAATCAAGGTAATAACCAAGACTATTTGTTCATGCATCCATAGTTTTATAACAAGAAAAATCTGCTATTACAGATGCATGTAATATTATATAGCTTTTCAGAGTTCAGAGACAGTCGCTCTCCAGCTCAGTATTCTCCCCTTGTGGAACAAAACCTTGAGAAAAACCAGATGCACAAAGAAATCAATCATCCTATGTCTAGAAATCTAGATGGAAAACAGCACCTGGGCCAAGCCAACTCTGTTGATTCTGCATACTCTACTCGTTTCAATGGCCAGTAATCCTGTCGGGATCAAATCTAAATACATATTTGTTTCTTCTGGTGCTTTTCAACACATTCACAGTACTTCTCTGCAATGGGGGGAGAAATTTGTCTAGACAAGTGCCAATAAGCTGCTGAGATGAGGGGACCCGCTTCACAGTGCAGGAAGTGCCAAATGGATCCCATATGACTGGCATCCTTCTGAAGTAACAACCCCCATCATCACCACTGATCAGGGAAAGTCAACCAGACAATCAGTCTGCTTGCCGGGACAGTAAACAGTGGGTGGTTCTTGGACACATGGCCAACTAAGAACAATACTGAAATGTGTATTGCTATTTAATTCTAACTACAAGGTTTATTTTACTTTACTTATTTTACTTACTTTTTATTGCTGTCAAATAGCTGGCTCTTTTTCGCTACTGTATTTCAGAGAATTAGCAATATAAAATAAATTTGTACTGAACACATTGTGTCCTGTTACAGTGTGGACTTATGAGAAAAGAGAATCATTTGATCACTGCACCACATAAAAACAAAGATGAATATGAAGTGTTTCGCATTGCTGCATGTGCACATGACTTTGTCTTATTCAGTCTGTTCTTATGTGACACATCTTGGTTATGGCACATGGAGTTTCAATTTTTGAGTTTTGTGATAATGTAGATCCTGTGAGTTACTCGATTTATCTCATTGTATCCTGCTTCAGATTATCCATCCTACTGTTATATTCCATAAACTCACAAAAATGCCCCAACTGATGACTTTATTGCAATGGTTTTTAACACTTCAGTGAGTCCTGTTTTCATTTCAAAGGGTCAGATGTATTCAGGAGTAATCAGTGGGCACATCAACAGCACAAAGCTGTGTGTAGAGAAGTCTTTTTCTCTAGGACATTTTCATAATGTAATATAAAGATATTCCTCTTATTTTTTGGTCTACGACACAATTGCATTTATTCGTCATATCATCGTGTTATGCAGTCATTCGTGTCTCACATTAGAATCCTAAAGAGACAGTATGAGTATGAGTATAGCAGGAGTGGAAGGTTTTTGTGCTCCCATTATTTCAGGAATACACCAGTTTATTTTGGCTTCAGGCAGTCTGAAGGCATCGTCAGTTTTTCCACAATGGCTCAGCAAAGCAGAGGGTGCAGACCAGGGCCAGATGTGATCTATAAGATATGTGATTATGCCTAACTAAACTACATTGTTCGTTCAGATTATACAATGTTTTTTTTTCCGCTAGTAACTACTCTCATGAATTTTTAACATTTTCCTGGAGCAGGAGCATCTGAACTACATGAACCAGATAGCAGTGCTGCACCACCTCCTGGATTCTTCCTCCCCTCTCCATCTGGTACAGCTCAACAAATCTAAAACAGTTCCCTGGTGATGCTTCCAGTTAAAAAACAAACGAAATGTACTCTGTGCAAAGTATTATACTCCAGAAATGATTGAGGAGGGAAAATCTGGGGTCTTTACAATGAAAAATGTTTTCATGTACATTTTACCTTGAAAAAACATACTTTTATTTAATGAGGGTATAATGGGGGTGTATCTATGTTACATGCATGGATTAAGTTTCCATACCTCATCCCATGTAAAGTAAGTAAGCTCAACACCATCCAGGTAACGGATTTCGCCGTGTTGCGGAGGCTTTTCCACAGCAAACTCAATGACTGCCGAGCTGTAGAAAGGATGTGAGATGTTTATAATGTCGGCATTAATTGATCTGCTGAGGCCCTCCTTCACAGAAAAGTTGAAGGTCTGGATTGGGATGAGCCGGGGCACGATGTTCACAGCAACATGCAGGTTCTCCACTGTGGTAAAGCCATTACTGACATCCACTGTGAAGGCATCATCGCCCTGAAAAAGATGGATGTTGAGCTCAGTGATAGACATTGATTAATATGCCTCAGGCAGGGATTGTCTTTTGCCTGAATTTATTCAGAATTTGAATATGAAAGCAAATAAGCTGCCACATCTGATTTAACAAAGCAGAATGAATTAAAAGGCTATAAACCTGGATGGATGCAGACACGTAGAGGATGTGCCCCTGATCAATGTCCTCCTGGGTGAAGGAATGGATGTAGTCAAGGACAGGTGAGGCTGTGGTGTCTGAACGGTTAGTCAGCATGACCACATGACCAAGCTGAGGAGGTTCTTTAATTGTAAACACCATTTCTGTGGGTAGAATATCAGCTTGCTCTACCTGAAACACAAATGTAACAGTAGTCTTTACACTATTATAAAAGCTTTTGCAAAAATCCTGTGCAGAAATTAAGAGTTATGATTCATATTTTGCACAGATGAGCTCTCAAAGCAACAACTGATAAAAAAAAAAGAAAGAAAAAAGCACAGCTGGAAAAACAAATCTGAGACTGCAGTTTACACTTGAAATCAGTAGTAGACACATTAGTGTCTGAAAGTTGCTGTGAGATTGATTTTTCCTTAAAGAGACACAGTATTACAGTATATATGAATGTAAGTACACTACATTCTTTTGTTCATTTAAACCATTCAATGTAAAGTTCAATTCATATACCATATAATGGTCGTATAGCTGACTTGTATTGAGGGCCAACATGGCGAACAAAAAAACAAAAAAGAAATTTTTGACATTTGGTAACATTTAGAGGCATGCTTCCTATTTGCACACAGAAAAATTTATTGTCATTCCACTTTAAAAAGTTTTAATCAGCTCTCTGGAGTCTGAAGCCACAGTATGTCTAGCAGTAATACCTGCATGTTTTTTCATTTCACCATGCAACTTTTCATTTTATAGTAAGTTAGTAAGTAAGGACACACGTCTGGGAAAGCTCTCAAAGGCAAAATCAACATGTTAGCTCTTGGACAGGCCATTCTGTCAAGGCTTTGTTCGATACATATTTCAGTAGAATGAGCTCTGAGCAGTCAACACTGCGAACCTGGAAAGAGTACACAATTGTCAAGGTTCAAAGAAGGAATATTTTACTCTCAAAGATGGCCCTCATTATTTTGAAAGTCAAAACATGCAGAGAATCGGTAACAAACAAACCAACTATATAAATCTTATTAATTGTTTTCAGAATGAAGTGCAGGCAGGCACATCTTAGAAAGAAGCTTCAAGAAGCTCCTCAGGGGCTACTTAGTGCTATATTTTCCACACTTAATAGAGTGTAATTTAGTACATAAACCAAACTAAAATGTAAATCTGTGATTGGACAAAAAAACAATTGTTTGCTGTGCGGGTTGAATATAAGCAAAGCAAATGGATATGTCTAATGAATTTGAAAACCTGTAGATCACATGAAAAAGTGTCAAGTAAAAGAAAATCCATCTTTTTTCCTTTGTACTGTAAAAATAGTGAGTAAAATTACCTTGAGATAGTCCTGGCTGATTATGGTGTGCTCTCCCTCATAAGAAATGATGATTTCATTGGTTATCACCTCCGGCTCTGAATAGTAACCTTGCTTGAATATTTTAATTCTGAATGTGCCCTCTTTAGAATGTCCTTTTGCTTGAACAATGAAGCTGAATGAGTCCTTGGACCTCAGACTCTCATAATTGTGTTCGTATGACACAACACCCTTTTTCAAGTCCTCTTGGGTGAACTCTGAAGCCTCAATCCCACTCACAATAATCCTGCCATCACTGGGGGGTGATGTAACCTTGAACTTGATCTCACTGTCATCTCTGATGTCCATGTTGGAGTCAGCACTTAACAGGGTAGTGTCAAGTGTCTTGGTGCTTCCATGGTCAATGACGATGATTGTGTTGTTTTCCACTCGCAGGTAGGGCTCACCTGCCTGGATCTGAAGCAGCACAGTTGTCTTGTGGAATCCATCTGACACCTGGAGTGAGAAGCGTTCCCGATCTGCTCCGTGATGAATGAATAGGACGTTCTTGTCTCGCAAGTCGGCTTGTGTAAAACGATAAATGGGCTGTGATGGATTAGAAGTGGAAACAATATTACCTGAGAGGATTCCCTCTCTGGCATAGACAATTTGAGTGTCATTGAAGCCCGAGTCATCATCCTTGAACTGAATAACTTCCTTTGTTAGCAGGCGCTGACCGTAGCGGACCACGTTGAAGATTTTATCCACAATCCTAACAGGAGCATGCTCATTCTTGGATTGAATCCATATTCTAAAAACACCAGTCACTGTCTCCTGATCACCTGAAGCTTTATCAGTTGCTGAGAAATGGAACTCATCGCTGCTTGTCTTGGAGCCATCATGCTTGTATATCAGCCTTCCAAGCTGGAGGTCCTCATTACTAAAAAGTCTGATTGCCCCCTCAAATCTAGGCATTCCAGGTGGGGAATCCCTCATGAGTCGACCATGCTTCGGCTCCTGTGTGACCTGATACAAAAAATCTGTTGAACTTGGAGACTGCAGCCAAAGGTAGTTTTTGTTTAGAGTCTGCTCACCACCCTGCAACACAACCAGCCTTTCGCTTGTTAAAATTGGACCATTTGCACTGGCAAGGATACTGATTGGAAAGGTGTACAAAGGAGAATACTGGTCCTCTGCAAAAACTCTGAATTGAAACTGGTCTAAACTATCCACAGCTCTTTGCACCCGGACCTTGTAACTAACAGCATTGTCCATGATGTCTTTCTGGGTGAACATGTCACCCTCGAGTAACTCTTTGTCTGACAGCTGGAGAGCGCCAAGTGTTGGGGGCTTGATAAGGATGAATTTGATTGTTTGTGGATCTGGATTTTTACCTTTCACTTCAGCCTGAAGACCTTTAAGTCTAAATAATTGCTTCTCATCAGCCTCCATCTCTAATGCTACCATGTTAGATACTTTTACGTGCGCAGGGGTAATCTTGACCAAAAACGTATTGTTAAAAAGGGAAAACTGCCCCAGATAAGTATTGAAATGAATCTGCTCCACCACAGTATCTTCCTGATTACTTGAGTCTGTGCTGAAGTACCCAAGACGTTGCTGATCTAGATCGGATTGGTGAAAAATTGTTACTTGCTTGTATGAGCCATCACTTCTCTTAATTTTCAGTTCTCCAAACATCAGAGGTTGTGTGATGTTGTACATAATATCCCCATTGCGTGGGTGAGCGATAATAGCCAGATTCTGAACATCAATCGAAGCATTGCTTCCTTGAGGCAAAATAAGACCAGTGTTGGTGACGATAGTCATATGGGGCTGTGTCACCAACAGACTAAAAGTTGTTGACTGACTTACTGACTGTCCATCAGACACTTCCAAGGTAATTTCAGCAGTGCCACCCCCATTGTGTACAAAATAGATATTTCCATCTTTCAACTCCCTGCACGTGAACTCTGAGATGCTTCTTTCTGGTTGCTGAGTGTTTTCCAAGTAACCAAAATTCCTAGAAAGTTTAGAGGTTACAGTTACAACTAAGTCATCGCAGCGGGAGTCAGAATCCATGATTTTAATAAGACTCGGATTCAAACGGGTTCGGCCATTTTCTGTGATGGTGATTTCTTCTCCACTGAGTTGTGGTATGTCATTGACGGGAATGATTTCCACTGGGAGGATGTATTCATGAGGGGTTTTTAAACACTCTGGAAGGTATTCATTACTTTGAACAACTACCTCCATATGGATCTGATCAGCATACCTTTCATTTCCATCATGCATGTACTTTATTTTCTTATTAACAACATCCAGAAGAGTGAACTTCTGTGTGCGTCTGGTGTTGATGTTCATATCAACTAGGCCATACAAAGGATCATTCTGCAGAGTAAAGATGATCTGAGACTGACGCATTCTTGCAGTACTGAGGTCAAATGTTGGTCTTAGGTTGTTGATATTAAGAAAAGCTTCTCCACCTTCAGGTACAAGCAAAGGGCTGATAACAAGAAGTTTAGTTACATTTCTGAATATCTCAGGCATGTCGTTTGTTGGAGTGCAGTGTTGTTCATTCTGTGCAATATCAACATATCGAATGCGCACAGGTGGGGAGGTTGTTGTTGTGTCTAGGTCATAATAACTTGAGTAGTCATAGTCTTCTCCTTCGCATTTCACATGAACATCTTTGGTCACCAGAGCATCTTGAAGGCTTCTATCTCTTTGATTTACCTTGATTTCCCCTAAGCATCCAATGAAAGATTCAGATGTCATTTCATCCTCATAACGACCCAAGGACCCGCTCTCACGGAAGACTTCTTTCATTTTCCCCTGGATCCCTCCTACATATAGATTTCCAACCAAATCCAGTTTTTGGGCTGAGTCAAGAGGAAGGGAAGATGACTGGCTGTCTACAGTAAGAGCAAATGAGTCCTGACTGACCTGAACCTTAACTCTGTGCCATTGGTCATCATCCAGCTGAATCTGTTTATTCTCCAGTACTTCAATACCACCCCCGAGGTCTAGTATACCTTTAAGATGGCCTTTCACAAGACCAACAGCAATAAAATCGGATTCTCGGCCTGGGTGGAAAGTCAGCAAAGCATCTTCTATGGTGGTTTTCATCAGGAACTCCAAAGTCCTTGGAGCACCAGAAGCTTCACTCCATGCGGGAAAAGACACAAAGGAATCAGGAGTGCTAAAACTTGTTGCCTCCCCATCTCCAGCCTCAAACTCAGTACTGCAGGACTCCTTTGTGTCATGGCACTGCTTAAATGCTGAACTGAGAATATTAAACTGATGGGATTCAAATTTTATATCAGTCATACAGCCACGAAACGGGGGAATAGCATTGCTGATATAGGGAGCATCCAGGTCTCCAGTTCCTCCAAGCCAAATGCCCAGATCGATGTTTAGCTCGTCCCCATCACTCACAGGGACATATGTTGGAAAGAGTTCATCAATTATCATGGTGAGCTTGCCATCTTTCCAAGTTAATGAAATTTTGTGGGAAAGAAGGTTATTTAGCTGCACTCCTTGAGAGGACGTCAGCATGATCTCATCAGCCCCAAGGTTCATTCGAGCCTATGAGAAACAAACAAACAAAAAAAATGTTGAAAGATTATTTGAGAGCTTTAATATTTATCAACAACGCACTACTGTTCAAGTGCATATGTCATTAATTCATTAAACCCATGGATTTAAACTTCACTTTTAGTAAAATACATACTGAGACTTTGTAAAATTTGTTCAATGTTTCACATATCATTGACAAACAGAATGAAGATAATTAAAAGAGGTAGTATTCTTCTACACGTGCTGAAATGAAGCCTCACTGAAAATGGGAAAGTAATTCCTATTTTTAGTAGAAATCTGGAATAGATATTTCAGCTGTTTTCCATGATGTCAAGCAATTGACTAAATTGGTCAGCTGGCATGTTTTACATTCCATAAGCATCCAGTAAAGACAATAGAAAATCCAAATCTGGCGAGTCTCATTAGTCTGATAGCATCTAAAACCTTCCTTCAAACAACCACCTTTCGGATGTTATAGACCTTGCAGCAATTAACTGGAAATGTGATGTATTGATGAGACGAGGAATGGATCAGTTAACTGTCCAGCTGATAAAACAGCATTGAAATAATTTTAATGTTCATGCATTTATACACAGAGCACAAATGGGTGAATTGAATGGTTTGGTAATCATGAAAAACATGTAAATCCTTTTATGGTGTTGCTTTTTTGGGGGTTGAGAGTAAGGCAGCAATTTCCTCCAAAAAGAACAATGTTCTGTTAAATCAGTGAGACATCTGTGAAATCAATGCCAATGGCCAAAAAAATGATCACCATAACTTATTTTTTTGTCACGTATCTTGTAGTTTACCTTTGGCTAAAGAATGTGGCTAGCCAAACACTCTTGATAAAGTCCAGAGAGACCCTCTCCCATACCTGTTTATTCAAATCCATCGTCATTAGAATAAACAGGGTATGGAAAACAGATAGATAATATTTGGGCCTGAGCTAGCTAGATGCTGTAGCTATGTACATATATGTTTTTTTGTTTTTTGTATTTTTTTTAAGTCATAACAGACCCCTTACCTGTATTTTTCCATTTAGAAGTTCAAGGAAAAGGTAGTCCTGCATTCCTGCAGCCAGGAGCAGAAGCCCACTTCGCCGACTTGTCTTGATCTGTAGTGACAGCTCAAATGTGTGGATGTCCTGGTTGACTTGTAAACTGCAGAAGCTGTCCCCAAAGTATGATTCTGCAAAGATTAAAAATAGGTTTACATCTATGCCAATAAAATCGTATATTACTGTAAATATTTCTCATTTTCTTTGACAATGTACTATTTTTTTCTTTTAAACTTTGTAATTTGGAATGGGAAACCTCTAATTGTAGTTTGGAAACATAAAATCAACTGAGCTGACCTGTTTTACTGGTAGCATCAATATATGGGCCACTACAATGAGATAATACAAAACGAAACCTGCACAAGATGTTACAGTATACATGCATCTGACAGCTGCTGACTAGCAACTGTTTTTTTTTTTTAAGTAGAAAGTTAGAGAAACCTATTAGATGAGCAATTTTCAGAGACTGACATTTCATGCAACTATCATGACTTGATTTCTGTATTATCAGGTGGCCTCCAGCTGCTCTTGGCTGAAGTGGAGCTTCTCTGGCCTCAAAGGGATTCTCTGACTGAGACATCAGTCACTTCTACTATGGAGATTTTTCCGGGCATATAGAATGTAGGGGTGCAGGATTTCCCAGGCTTGGCTTGTCTCATTTTCAGTGATATGCTAATTCAGCCACCTGCCTCGGACTGTGCTCTCTGGAGCACTTGACGAAAATATAAACCAGGGAGGAAGTCAATTATTTCCCAGTGCACATGCCCTGAAATTAAAATGGACTGCTTCCAAGACCCGGTTTTCTCAACGTGAGTTTTTCACAGCCTTAGTCATGAGACTCAGAAAGTATGTGAGTGTATGTGTAGGTGTGTGGGCGGAGGGGCCTTTCCATTAGTCACCCACTTGCCCTCACAGGGGGAATAGTTCAAGACACAAAAACTCAATGAAGAAGGCCGTCCTAACACAATGCTAATGCTTTGGGATATTTGCAATACTGAAGCAGAGTGATGCAGTGCTGTGTCAAATTTGGAACATTCCTATGAAGCCATGAGGGCCAAAATATTCCTTTAGACTCAACAGCAGCATCCAGAAGCCAGGCAGGATCCTGGGCTTGATGCCATAAAGCAAAAATCTCACAGATCAACCTCTCAGACACGACTGTGCTAGAATACAGATGAGGAGAGAACAAGATAATGAAGCATTCACATTCATCACTATAAATGGAAAAAGTATTTCCCAAAGACTCAAGCAAATATGTGCGTGTGCCTTTAAAGGGCAGCCCGTGTCTGTGTTGCATCTACATTAATGCCATGCTGCCAACTTTTCAGCGCTGAGGGGTATGCTTGTCCTTTGGTTTCTCATCCTGTAAATGAACCCCCCCTACATCCCAGATCTACAACAAACATTGGGAATATGAGCAAAGACAAACCTTTTGATGTCAGCAAGGACGAAAGCGAAGCTTTTTATCATCATGCACATGCTTTTGTGATTTCACTAAGAGGCATTTGCTTTTGGTTCCAAGGCTGCTCTGTCATTAGCAAAGTCAATGATGAATGGTCTCAGCACAGGGCTAGAAACCACACAGACTTTTGACTGCATACTGATGAAACACACCACTCTTCAGCAGTCACAGAAACCCCAAAACAAATCAGAGAAAACTGCTTTTGATATTGTCATGTGTTGAAATACATATTTTGTGGGCTCTGACAAATAATAATAAAAAGACAATGACTTTAAATAGGTTAATTTAAAACCAAAGACAAAGCTAAACATGAACACATAATTTTTTTCACTGAGCTGAATCAAAAGATTCACAGAAACAAATCATTTGTTTGCAAAATGTAACTTTTGAGAGACTATGGTGATAAGCTGTTTCTGACTGTGCCAGAGGCAACTTTTAGCATAGAGTTTTCTGTTGAGAAGTTTCTAAATGAAAGACTTTTGCTAATTGCATAGTAGCCTCCAGGCTTAAACTAAAAAATGAGGGAGCAGAATCAATCACAATGAGCTGTGTGGCTCCTAAACTCAAGCTTTTGTTGGACTGTTAACCAAAGTTTCTAAAAAAGAAAGAAAAAAAACAATTAAGAAGAGAGTGATGTCATGATCGCTGCCTGTAGATTTTCTGGTTGAAATTCAGGTTGTTGTTGTTGCCTATATTTCCTAATAACACACAGAAACTATTTACTCTCTGCAATGTTCCTGTGTCTGGAATTCATTAGCTCCCCAGGTAAGCAGTGCGAAGCTCTGAGTTTCATGAAAGAAAATCATGGGCCCAACTCTGATTCTTCTTTGTACCCTTCCTCAAACATGGAACCCCAATGCCCCCCTCATTCATGAGGGGACTTTTAGAATTATACTAAACCTACTGATTTCTGTGACAACAGAGCACAAAAGTGCCTTTTCCATCCCCCAAATATGCATGTGGGTTGGTATGGATCAAAATGAGCTGAGGTAATTACTCTGACAAGGCATCATTATCTTAAAGGATCATCCTTGCTCCTGAGGAGTTGAAGCTGGATCCATGAAGCTGCCGCCACAGTCAGAGTGAGTCAGCGTGCGCACTTTTAACCACCTAAAAAGCCAGTCTCTGATCCACTTCGGCTACCACACCCCTCCTCACACTACTTTATTGTGTGTGGAGCAGAAACTTGGTATCATGCCAATGCAGATGGCTATAATTTGATGAGTGACTATGCTTGCATTTATAATTCACAGAGGAAACTGAGCCTTCCACTCTTTTACGACTGAGTGAATAACACTTTTGTCTTCCTCTCCCTTTCCTCCTCCTCCTCTTTGTCTCTATCCTCCTTTGGTCTCCATCTAGCGACACATGTCCGGAACAGCTTTGGGGTAAGAGAGACCGAGAGTTGACCGCAAGTGCAGGAAGATTGGGGACATTCAGGCGATTTTAAGCTGCGTGACTTGCTGTAGTGATGAGTCAGAGTGACTTCAGTAATATTTAAAGTGAACATAAAGATGTGCTGGACATTCAAGATTAAGGACACTGATTATTGTCACTGTAATACTGACAGTCAACTAAAAAAAAGTTCTTAAATCACATAAATGATGTCCAGAGACCAAAGTTGTTTCCTGTCTAAATAGTCTAGACCCCAGGTTGGCATCCACTGGTCAAGTATATTTATCATCATTTTATATAACAGAATTGCAGAAATGTTTTACAGAAAGGAATATACCTACTCTATATACCTAGAGTTTTTCCTCTATGAATGTGGTGACACTGCTGAAACCTAAACAAGCCATCTACCTTCAGAAGAAGTGGTTACACCACAGTTCTCTTGACTATAAATAAAGGTTACGTTGGTAATTTCTTGCCTTTGCAGGGCATTGCCTACTACAACATGGTATAATAGCTTCAGGATATAATTATATGAAGGATAGGGTGTTATTAACCATAGATAAAATTGGAGAACAGTTCACTGTGTAATGGGTTTCATCATATGGCAACATGGTCATTACCATAAGAAGCAATTGCATCTTTCACAAGGGTCAGAAGCAATTGTTAGACGTTAGTTTTCCAATTAAGTCTGCAGACAGCAACTATGCACTATGAGAGCATGGGAAAAATACAAAATAATTTGTACATAACAAATGTATTTAACCATTTAGCTGATTGATTACTAGAAAATTTTATTTGATAACTGATGAGGAGCATCTATTCAGCAAAAACAATAAACTTAAACTCAAAAATGCACATTTGCAAGTTTCCGATCACCAAATTTGGTTAAATATTATTGTTAATTAAATATCAGTAGATCTGTTTGTTGCTCAATACAATAGGTTGAATCATATAAACATAATCCATGGACTTATTAGTTCCAAGACTAAAACATAGATTATGTGCTACAAATCCTACATCACACATGGTGTATGATGAGCATTTGTGAAACTCCATGTAAGCAGACTTTACCAGAAATGATGATTTGAGGTTTTCCATCTTGCAGACCTTATATTTTCCTTTTTTATGATAACTGTCTTTATAGTTAATTGTCCTCTTCATCCATTTTCTATTTAGGGTCACAAAAGCGAATCACAGCTACCATAGAGCAAGGTGGTGTATGCCCTGGACTGGTTGCCACTCAGTCACAGAAACATGAACCTATGTAAACATGAATAACATGCACACTTCACACAGAATAAGGCCCCAGTCATGATTCAAACCAGAATCCTTCTTGCTATAAAGCCACAGCTCTAATCACCATACCACCCTGCAAGCCTTACTTCTGTTATATGAATGTTGCTATTGTTTTGCATTGATATGTATAACACTACAACATCCTCAGTTGTCCTGTGGTGAAATGATCAGTGAACTTTGCAGTATTTGCAAGTTGTTAGAAGGACCAGCAATGGTAATACCCTACAGTCCGTGGTTTCTGCTTTTTTGATCCAGTAAGTTGCACCTACAGTACACATGTACATCTTTCACTTTTACATTGAGACGTGACATGGTTCATTGTAGTTAGATTTGTCACAATGTAGAGAAGCAAAAGTTTGACTGGTTTAACCAGCTAAATGCACAAGTGCAGCAAAATATATTTATAGTATACCACACTGCAGCTAATATCAACTTAAAAAAAATCTGAAACATGAAAGAATATTCTGGTAAAATTCCAGGATGTTTATTGTGTCTTTTGGTAACCACAAAATGAAATAAAATGAAAAATACTTTGTTTATTTCAGAGGGAAATTACAATATTGCAGTAGTTCTTTTTCTTTCTTTTTCTTTCTTTTTTTTTTTCTAAATGAAAGCAATAATAGTTTTTTAGAAGGTGAAGAAGGTATTGCTTTGTTCCAGAGGATGATGACTGCTGGCAGGAATTATCTCTGGGACCTTTCTGTCTTGCAGTAGTATTGAAGAAGTCTCCCACTGAACACACATTTCTGTGGTTCGGGTTTTCTTCTCTGTGGTGTGGAGAGGATGTGAGGAGTCCACCACTATTTTCAGCTGCTTGTGCAGCACTCTTTTCTGGACAATCAGCTCCAGCGGCCCCCCAGCACAGAACCAGATATTTTGATCAGTTTGTTGAGTCTCTTTAAGTCTCTGGTTTTGATGCTGCAGCCCCAGCAGATGCTACAAAGCTGAATGCACTTTCCATGACAGACTTGTTGAACATATGCAGCATCTTGGTGCAGGCCCTGAATAGTCTTAGCTTTCTTAAGAAGTAACTTTCTTGTAGATACTTCTGTTGCATTTTAAGTCTAGTCTGTTGTCAATCAATTAATCAAAGTTTATTTCTATCGTACCTTACACAACACTCAAGCTGACTAAGGTACTTAACATCATTAAAACAAATAACAAATAACTGAACTCCAAATTACTTGTTTTCCACCACCACCTTTTCTCCAAGGATGTAAACTGTTAGGGTTCCTGTCTGTCTCCCCTGTGTGGTTCCCGGATTGCCCTAGTGTGTGCATTTGGCTCCCTCTGTCTGTTTTGTGTGTCATGTCTGTACCTGGCCAGGAGGGTTACCTAAATATTCCATGGTAGCAATCATCTCACCTGGGCTGATCACCACACCAGGATCTCATCCATCAATCAAGCCACCGCAGTACTTAAACACGGATCATTTTACATTCATTGCTGGATCGTCCAGTTACCCATCTGGTATATCGTGGCCGCTCTAGTGTTCTGCTTAGATTCTGCTTGTAATTAATAATATCTGTCTTATGTTTAGACTCCTGGTGCTATGGATCCTGCCAGCCCTGTCTGTCTCACCAACCTCCTGGGTTATTTTCTCCAGCTTAGATCCGTTCGCTCATCTCCAGCTAGGGATGGTAAAACCGAGGCCTCATGAATCATCGAGCCAGCTTTGAACCAAATGCATGAAAATGGCTCAGTGTTCTGAACCATTTGACCAACTCAAAGAGCTCCATCTGCTGGCTGTGGGCGTCTGATGCATCAGAAGGACAGCGTTGACACTACACATCTGTCATTCCTGTCTCATCCTGTAATAAGTGTTAAGTAAATGATGCAAATTACAATCATGAGTGAATATTTATTTTCTGTCGTTTTTATAAAAAATAAAGAGGGGTTATTAGGGAAGATTTATTTAGAAAAAAGAATTATGGTGCAATTCAAAGTTAACCAATCTGTAATGACAGTAGTGGTCTGCTCACAGCGGGAATGGGGACGTATGAGGGAAGGGGTGCTTGCGCAACGGGGATAGTGATTATGTTACTGATTTTATACAGTTGCATTAAAACATCTGATTAGACCAATGCTTGTGCAACTTTGTGATGTGTCAGAGATTTTTATTTAAAAACAGTATTTTTTCAACAATGTTAGGCTTTAGTCTGCTCCTCTTGTGGCACACTACCGTTTCCAGCTTTGTAGAAGACCCGCTTGCAAGGCACAGATGTGGCTGGCATGTGCAAATACTGTTTTGCCAGCCTGAATAGGCTGGGGTACACAGATTTGCGTTTCCTCCAGTAATCAAGCGGCTCCTCTCCTCTGGAGAGGAAGGGTTCAGCTAGACAACGTTGGACCTCCACCGTGGCATCTGCCGTTGCACTCTGAGTGCTCTGGGTTGCACTTAAACAAGAAATAAATAGGTGATAATGAACCTATTTTAGGAGGAAATTGTCTCTGGGTGTTAGGAGCCCAAATGCCGCAGCATCGCCGACATGTTACCGCTGTACGTTATCTCCTGAGCACATATCAAACGCTTGACTTTTTTTTGTGAAATGAAGTTAAAGTGCTCCACCCTGAGCCGCCACCTTACCGAGGTGGAGGAGTTTGTGCGTCCTGAAGATCTTAGTGGCTATGTTGTCGGGGGCTTCATGCCCCTGGTAGGGTCACCCATGGCAAACAGGTGTCTAGGGGAGGGAC
>JBAMHW010000010.1:15098512-15124486 GCA_037177495.1 Rhadinocentrus ornatus
TCTATATAAATGTTTGTCAGCTAAATGTGATCTAATATAAGCTAATGCTGATGTGATGCTTTCCCTAAATCTGTTCTATAAATGTAATGTTGCACAATCGCTAGCAGAATCTCCTCCTCTCAAAAACCCACGATCACCTAAGCGTTTGGAACCCCTTTTAATTCATTGACAGATTGAAAAGCCCAGCCCCTTCGAACTTCCCGCAGGCTGCTCGACACGCGCTGATGACGTAACAAGGCCTCGTTTGGTCTATCACGTGACTTTTGGCATGCTGAATCAATGTTCAGAGACATTGCTCGCAACACTTTCGTGTCACATGACGACACGTGATCGAGCAGACTGCTCAAGCATTACATCCTTATCTCCAGCTCCTATCGGCTCCACGCCACGCTCTGCCTGTATTTGTTTGGTAGTCATAAATCCAGGTGGTTGTGAAAGAACATGATCCCCAAAGTGCTGTCTGATTGGTCCAGATGTAAGTAGGTTCTCTGAAGCATATATATGATGGTGTCTTGAATCTCAACCCTGTTACAATAAGGATAAGGTTTTTTTTTTTTTATGTTTAGCAGTATTTTTAGGTCACTGGTGATCCAGGGCTTGTTACTGGGAAAGCATCTCACTGTTCTTGTTGTGCTGATTTTGTACACAGAGAAGTTGATCTGTCCCGCACTCAGTCATGACATTGATGTCATCTCCATTTGATTCTCAGAGAACATTCCAGTTGTGGCCTCAAAGCACCCTTTCAGAGCATCTTCAGACTGGATTGCTGCTGAATGATGGGCTGGTAGGTGGAGGTGAGAAGATCCATATTATGGTTTGATCTTTTTAAAGGAGGCAGGGCAGAGGAGTTGAATGCATTTTAACATTTGCATAAAATAAGTCCAGCATATTATTTTCTCTGTTGAAGCAGCTGACAAATTGTTGGAATGTTGGTAATGTTGCAGAGAGTGAAACGTTAAAGCCTCCAGAAATCACAATAAATCTGTTAGGATACTGCGTTTGTAGACTAGCAACAATGGATCTGATGTCTAAAGTGTTAAATAGAACACTTGGACCTGCTACATGCGGCACATTCTAGAAGGGAAAAAATAGCTGCAAAGCAAATGACAACCTCTGATGAGCTCAATAACTCAGCAAATAATATTCTCAAACTAATCACAGCCCACTAACTGCTCTTAATCATGTTGACATCAAGTTTATAGAGCTGAGTGTGAAAACAGCAGCCTGTCTGTACAAGAAAATACTGCCAACTCCTGCACCGTTAAACAGCAGAGAGCTCAGCCACAACTCTACATACCTTGACAGTGCTTTATTAGGAAACCTTCCTTCCCCACCAACTTTTCAGAAGTCGCCAGGGACACACTTTTACAGGCTTTATGGAGCCATTTCTCAGACTCGCCTGTGTCAGTATGAAAGCAAGCTGCATATTTTAGCCATCTTTTCAAATCCACATCTACTTTTGCATTTCTTAGAGACTCCAATACTAGCCAGAGTAAAAAGGCACAATAAAAAAAAATGCTTAGGGAGCAACAGCAGGAGGCTTTCACAACAACTTTTCAAGTCTGTAAAATTCACAGTTACACAGCACATAAGGTATGGGACCAGCGATGCAAACATTAGGACCTTTCTGTGAAAAAGCAGAATAGTACTGGAAGGTAACTTTAGTATAGGAAAATGGACTTGTGAGAAAAGGGAGGGATAACATGGAAAGAAGGATGTAAAAGACACAGTGTTGTCTGGATTTGTGGTGTTATTGTTAGAGGTGGGACCTAAAGGCTAACTTTCTAAAAGAAAAGACAGCGTCTGGTTTCTTTCATCACAGGGCTGAGATGACATTGGGAATATGAAATCCGGGGGGATTGGAGGTTAAAGGCTAGCAGCCTAACATCAAATCATGTCACTGGAAAAAGAAGAAAAGTCTAGTTTAATGCTTCAGAAAATTTATGGTCTTTACACTTTTCTGCACGGCAGCCAGTGAAAATATTTCTAGCAATGTTGGCTACATTTAAACTTCATCCTGACTTTGCAGCAATGTTTTGCTTAACAAAGAACCAATAAAGAAGTGTGAAACTAGTTCAAAAGTACACAATGTATACAATATGAAATTCTGACATTTTCAAGCCTAGTTTTGGTTACAAGGCAAACATCTAGTATTGTACACATGTCTAGTACACAAGTATTGTTGGCTCATGTTGGTTATAATTACTTCGGACAAGTGATCTCACTCACCTAAGGACATTGAAAGACAAACACAGTCGTGAACAGAAGCATTGTAGCGACTCAGAGCCCTGCTGTGGTTTATGACCAACTAATACAAAGCATGTCTCTGTCAGCCCAGCCGACCTATGGAAGCCGCCGTTGGTGGGTCCTGCTAAAATAATCCCCCTGTGACATCAGAGGAGTGGCCCCCCTCCTTCACTGTTTTAACCCATTAACCGCCTCATACCAAACAGCTCTCTCTACATCCAGTTACAAACACCTCTTTTTCTTTTCTTTTTTTAAGACAAATACTGATTTGACAGTAGCATTCTAACAAGTGATTTTATGTGTAGCTGCTATTTTTTTTCTGTTTTCCCTCAGCCAGAGCAAGGCTGTTTATAGACTTGAGCTGAAGAATGTTTTTAACACCCTGATAATGACTTTTAGCGTGAAATATTGCTGTGTGTAAAAAGAGGCTGTAGCACATAGTGTCAAGGGAGAGGGCAGGAAGTAAAAAAGTAGACCCAAATAGCAATGGAAATCATGCATTTATTATTGAACTTAAGTATTTTACAGATGCACTTCTCACTTTGCTAAACAGGAAGTGAGAAAGAACAGTCCTAGAGTACAGCATGCAATACATAGATGCTTTGATTGTGCTGCACATCATTTATAGTCCAGAGGACAAGAGCAGCACAAAATTAGCAAGCAGTTAATTACAGTATGTTAAGTTTCTATCATTTACAATGTCAACCCAAATCAGGGTTACAAAGAAGCTCTGTGTCCTGCTGTGTAGTACAAATAATGAAACCAATGCATGTAAAGCATGTTCATTTTAGGTGTGATTATGATACCTGTGTTAAAACCTGGCTTACATTAATAGACACAATAATGTTAGATGGAAGATGGATACGCTTTGTTCAATAATGATGAGAACTTTTTTGTCCCATGTCTGTGAGTAAAATCGGTCATTGGAACCAGCACTTAGTGTAAAAACTCAAAACAAGCTAAAAGATATTTCACACAAAGACAAATGAATGGAGTTGGAGCTTTGGATGTACTTAGATAGATTGACAGGGCACAGAGGAAAAAGACATATAATGTGAGTATTTGTTTTTCAATTTAGACAATAGCTCTATATTTGAGGTAGCTGTTATTTGTCTTGACTCAGATTTGCTTCCTGGTTATAATGCAAGCCAACTCTTCAGATTTTTGCCATTATAGTTATGTTGTGGGTTTTACAATAATGTCTTGTACAGCTGGTAAGCTTCAGCATATTTTTCAGCGTCTGAGCCTTTTTTGGAGCTGCATTAATTTAAGTATGAATGAGTGGAGAGACTTGACAGCACTATTGTTTGGTCTCATAGTTTCCACAGTCACACTTACTGGGATAATTGAAAATATATGTCTGCGTGTTTGCACTCGTCCTTATTCTGTCTGGGTCTGCCTCATTCGTCATTAACAGTAATTTCTGACATTATATCAATAGCTCCATTCACAGTTCGTTAAGAGCACCCTTATGACTGCAGTTATGAGTGCCAGCGTGTGTATTAGTCACTGCACAACTAATTATCAGCATGACATTGGCTTTTCAGTGGGCTGGAACACCCTTTTGCTGAGTTGCAGTTCACTGTCATAAATCACTCTACTTAAATGTCGGCCCAGAAGAAGAGATTTAGCAGGACACTGAGAAACCTTGCTCAGCTGAGGTTCAGCGCAGAGGGCTGCTTCACAGAGCTGGAGTTTGGTTTGGATGCTTTGACATTGCAGATCTCATGAATTAACCAATTTCCTGCTTCCCCCCTGCTATTTATGTTGTTTTTCTATCATGTGGGTCTAATTTATTAATGACACAAAAAGTGTGAGTTTAATGTTGATCTGAATATCACTTGACATTTTGTGATATAACTGCTGATATTTGAGGCAGCGTCCTCATTCCCCCATTGAGATTATAGTGCAGCAAAAATTTACAGTGAGCAGTAAATAAGATTGTGGACCACAGAGAATCATAATCTTTTTGATCAGCTGTCTCATGATAGTCAGAATTTCTTAAGAAGGAATACTGAAGCATGAAGGATTTGGAGCACTAAATTACATAGGGCTGTAGTGTTTTCTTATTTTTTTTTTCTCCAATGTTCAAGTTTGAACAAATGTATATGAATAGAAATGTTTTCAGTGTCCTTTAAATTGCATATTGTGGCTTCAGTTTAATCATAAGCTTCATAATCATAAGCTAGCATCATTTACCGTGCTGCCAATGTTCTGATACTTTTCCATTGTTTATTTGATCCAGCAACCATTACAGTAGAATATTTAATTTGTTTGTTTTCCTTCTGATTTTTTTTCTCATACCCCTGACATATCATGTTCTTTTTCCATTTACTTATTAATAGATACACACACATGTTGTTTCTGGAAAAATTCTGCTTTACAAAGAAAATCAAACTTCTCAAATGAGGCATAACTTTACCAAGCTACATAATCTAAATATGTTTCAAATATTGTCAGATTAGAACTTAAGTAAATAGAACAATCATGTCCATCTGAGCATTCAGACAGACCAGACGCTACCATACTGAAAGGTCACTTAGCAAACATAAAGTAAACTAGAACAAATTGTCAAAAAGTTGTATTTCTCTTTTTTCTCTCTCCCTTTTGATCTAATTTCAGCAGGAAGTTTTATCCGGTATGTTTTAAACGTCATAGCTGCATGCTTTTCCATGACCATGTCTGATACAGAGGGCTTTCTATAAATGAGGCCCCTGGTCTCGCCGGGCTCTGAGGAGGGAAAATATGATACAGAAGCTGCAGTGAAGGGGGCCTCTCAAAACCCATATCCGGCTTTAACCTGGGCCTGCAAAGTCAGTGTGTGTTTGAGATCAGAGCGTCACATTAGCCCAGTAATGAGAACCAGCTGAAGGCACACACCATCAGTCTTAACCTTTTCCACCTCAGACTAACACTCCCCTCCAACCCTTCACTCCATCTCTCTACCTCACCAGATAAATGCTTTATCCAGATGCTTTCTCTCATACCCTTCTATCAATCAGCGTTACTCTGAACGTTGCCGTGTGCACACCCACAGACAGAAGGACGTGGTTACACAGCACAAACAGAAACACCCACGCTCACCCGTGCACTTAATAGTGGCCATGAACACACACGTGCACTTTCTCCCTCTCTCCACCACAATCGCACAACTTGACATTCATTCTTCTTATGTCCTCTGGCTGAGTCAGCCCACCGTCTCATTCCGATCCCGCAACTGTTTTCCACCTCCGGTGGAGGCCCACCCTGCTCCACCCAGTCCGTCCAGCCACTATTTCCCCTGTTACCGTTTGGGGAAAAAGGAGCACTCCCCTTCCCCCTATCCTGCTTTCCCATCTTCACCACCACGCTCACTTTCCCTCTAACCACCTCATTTGTCCCAAAATAAACAAGAAAAGCCCAGGAAAGCTATGTAACAACTTCAGCTGCACTCAAATGTTCCAGCTCTATTTTATATATTTATTTAATATTTTCCACAATTTTGAATGGCCTAGCATTCCAGGCCGGATAGCTCAATATTCTCAATGGTAACTTTTGGTAGAAGATTTGTAAAGGCAAGAAGTTATATTAAAAAAAAGAGAACCACATTTATTCCTAGGTTCATGCAGCTGCTTTTGGTATCAAACCATCTCAGTTCACCATAACAAATCTTTTTTTTGTTTTAAAAAAAAAAAAAGCAAACAAACTGCTCCCCTGTTCTTTGAAGGTCTGTACAACATAACAAGCTTTAACATGGAAATCACATTAAAAGGTAAAAACTTGTTTAGTTGGACCAATGTTGATTCCACATCTGTGGTAATGGCTTAAACATGTGCCGAGAAAATTTGCCTCAGGGGTAAACCAGGCTTTGCATCTCTGCCAAATCTGTCAGTAAAAGCAGCATCTCTTTGCACCGCAGTGGGCCTAATGGGACACCATGGCAACATATGTCCGTAAATATGTTTTTTTTTTTTTTTAAATCACTAAACACAACTTACACCTCTTTGATGGATGCAAATATGTGAAGTTGTTGCTTTTAATTTGGCATCAGATTACCTTCAAAAGCAAAGAACATGCTTTGCATCCACTTCCAACAATTTGGTGCTTTGTTTTTACAAGCATACATTTTCCAAACTTAAGCACAAAAACTAAAGAAATATTATATGGTCGACAATGCTTCATGGTAATACATCTTATACTGCTATAAAGTCTGTTTATTTACTTTTTTAAATGCTGCCACAATTTGTAATGAAAATGCATTTATGGAATGAGCACCTGAGTTGATTATGTGGGTTGTGTCCATGAAATACTTGCTAAATATTCTCCACCAATGTCAACAGCACTGTTAACTTTTGTTTGGTGCCATTTATTGGATGATTTAGGTCTCAAGAAACAAGACATATTGACAATTTAATAATTTAATAAACAGGAGCCTCAGCTGCAGCAGAACCAGCTGCTTCTGAGGCAGCAAGGCATCTTTTCCTCATGGTGGTCGCCAACTAAGTCACACACTGCTGTGGGATGGCATCTAAGTCTTTAACCACTATTTGTCACGTCAGTCAATGTAGTTGTGTTGGTCATTCTGGCACAAACAGCACTTCCCAACTGATTTCACGAGGTCGTGGAGTTGAGGTCAGGACTGCACGAGGCCATTTCATCCTCTCCATAATGTCTTCGGATGGTGGGAGGAAGCCAGAGTGCCTGGAGAGAACCCACGTATACACGAGGAGAACATGCAAACTCAGACAGGCCACAGAACACAGAAAGGCCACTGCTTAAACGTCCCACCAGCTGAGGCTTTAACCAGCAACATTTAAGCTGTGAGACTGCAATGCTAACCACCACACCATTGTGCAGCCCACCTTCAGTTTACATGTAGAAAATGAAGGTTGTTATTCTTATAGACAGCCGCCAGTTTTGAACACTTTCCAGTATCTGATAATGACCAATAATAACCACTTCTATTCAAAGTTAAAATTTAAACCACCCGAAATATGGTGGCCAGTGATTTAACTATACATGCGTCCTCCACTCAAGCTACCAGTTTTTGCCTCGGACACTACAGCAAAAAAAAAAAAAAAAGGCGGGAAGTTCTGCTTCAGCTGTTGCTCCAAAGTTTTCCCCAAACCAAAGGCGTCATTTAAAACAAAACACTGCAGATACCGTAATCTTAGCAGGTATTTATTTTTAGACTAAACAATGTGTTGTTTTACTAACGAGAAACAGGGATATAAACTAGGTCAGTCACATAGCATTCAGAGTTTGGTTTCATATTTGGCAGCTAAAACATCTTGATTATGGTTTGGAAATGTTCTTTTACTAAAAGCAAAAAAATTTTTTATTGTTGAAAGTGGATGTGTTTTTTTTGTGTTTTTTTTTTAACTTTTATCTTTATGCCAAATTACTAATAGAAACTACATTTTGTTATTGTATTTAAAGTGACTGTACAGTTGTGAGAAACAAAGAACACATTTTTAATGTGCTGATAAGTAAAACTGAAACATAACAGTTAAAACTATACCAGGTCTAAAATTTGATAAATATAATATAAACAACAACACATGACACATTGCAACATATAGGAGATACTGTGTGAAAAGATAAATTCACTCTCACTGTTTCCATTGGAAAAATGTAAAAGAACCGGTACTGCTTATCAGATGCTTTAGTTTAATTGATTACAATGAAAGTGAGATTTTCACTTGAGATTTTCAGTTTGCTGGTTTGGACCATTCATTTATGTATTAGCAAGAAGGAATATTAACAGCCATATTCTGAGAAAAGCAAATGTTTGTGTCGATCAATCTGGGATGGATCATAAAGGCCAATTTCCACCTGGTGTGTGTGTGCTGTGTTATGGCTGCACCACAGCCTCCGCAACTATTCGCAACCATTTAAGTCAATGATTTGGTTAACACCGGGCACGCCGCAGTGCGTGTCAGAAGCATCCCAGAAGAACCTTGTTGCGGCTCTCCACTAAACATACGCGCCGAGTCTATTTTTGAGCAAATTATCTTGAGCCTTTAAGATTTTCCTATAATATTATCATTTGGTCTGAGGTGTGTAAGGAGCCTGCGATGGACTGGTGACCTGTCCAGGGTGTACCCTGCCTTTTACCTGAAACACTGCTGGGATAGGCTCCAGCTCACCCCGCGACCCCTAATAGGAACAAGCGGTACAGATGATGACTGACTGACTGACTGTGTAAGGAGCAGATTCCTCCCGACAATTGGCTCTGAAATGGGTCGTGGGCGACAATACTAAGTACTAAATATGTTCAATATTTACGACTAAAACTTGTGACCTGTGTGAGAAAAGTCAGCAACTCCTGAGTTATGACTGTGTAGATGGTGACGTGGTACGGAATAGCCCCTTTCCGACTGTAGGAACCTTTTGCAGTTCCTACAACCTTTTCAGGAACCAGGCCGTTTTTTTGTGCATTCTGACATATAGGAACTAGGGTTAAAGACCCTCCAGTCCTATAACCATTTTAGCTCCTGCTCTGAGACAGGGTCTTTTCATGGTTCCATAGGAACCCTCATGACGTAGGTGTTTGGTCATCCGTTGCTACGGCCCTTACCGGGGCTTCTACTTCTACTTCCACTTCTAGTGACCCTGGCATTTCTAAAATTCACAGTTTTGCCTCTGCGATTTCAGCTACAGACAATACAACAATGGACAAAGCCAGCGACAAATGGACCGACAAGGAAGCCAAATCTCTTTTGGCCATGTACGCCACCCAGAACATGCAGAGAGCTTTTGAAGAGGCAATCTCGTCGTAATCTCGTCGTAATCCATATTAGCTTGATGGTGTGCTCGTTATTTTTCGCGGGTTTTGTTTTGTTGTTGTGTGGCGCAAAACTGTCTCCAGTGTTGCCAACTTAAGGACTTTGTCGTTATATTAAGCGAGTTTTCAGACCCCTCAAGCAACTTAAAAAAAAATAAAAAAATAAAGCAACTAGCGACAAATCTAGTGACTTTTTCTGGTATTATTGGAGACTTTTGGAGACTGACGTGAATGATTGGAGTTTACTCACCCCAATGAGGAGTGGGTGCTGCTTCCCCTTCCCCTGTCCAAAAGCACTCATAAGAGGCTTTGTCTTCACACAGCAGCAGCTCCCAGCTGCATTTAGAGCAGACAACGTTCACCTCTTTCATGACCAGGCTGAAAATAAAACGTACAAAGCTGCTGCTGGATGATCCTGTGCTAGCTTACCGTCAGAGTAATGTCTATTAATGAAGAGTGTGGACAAAAATATTTAAAAAGTTAAGTGTTGTGACATGTTCCAGACTCCTAATTAAAAAACAAACTTCACTTAAAAAAGCTGTACTAAAAAACAAAGAAAATATTGAAAGAATTATTATTATTATGTTTCTATCATAATTTGCTGTTCTCAACATTTTTAGGTTGTCTTTTCATCAATTTTTTCCTTTCCCACGACATCCCTCTTTACAGCAGCATCCATTACAACTATGTACTTGGCTGATTATGCTAATTAGATGATGACGTCATTTAGCGACTTCTAGCGACTTTAGGACAGCCAACAGCTACTTTTTTTTACTGAGGAGTTGGCAACAGTGGATGTCTCCAGTCTGTTATTTTTTTTCAGTTTTTTTCTGTTAACAATAGTCCCAAGACCACAATGATTCCCTTGTCTAGTACAGACTCTTCCATGCTCGGTGTTGTGTTTTCCGATTGTTGCAATGTTTCTTCTTCTACAATTTTTTTTTTTTCCGGTTGTTGCTATGTTTCTTCTTCTTCATTTTTGTTAGATCACGTTTGGCCACACGAGATTTCCGGCTTGGAGGACTATATTCTAGATTGGTTGCGGGACCGCACCGTTATGTGTGTTGTTCTGTGATGAGATTATCGGATCACACCACACACAGTATGATCAAAACTGTTAAATGCAGGTTTATTATGTTCTTGTGTGAGGTCTCGAACAGATGAAAAATCTTTAATAAAACAAACCTTATTTGTGTACCAGGCCTAATTCTCAACCTGAAAAGAACCAGATCGATGTACATTGAGGTCTGTCATGGCTTGTACAGCAGATTTCGAGAAAGGCTATTAGTCTGAAAAGTTAATTGAAGAGATAGGTATGTGCTGGATTTTCAGGGAATCCAGAAAATCTTTCAAACTTAATATGTGAGTCTTGTTTTGTGCTCTCAGAAGGATTTCAGGTGAAGTCACTGGTTGTCTGAGTGCACATGCAGGTCTTCAAAAGCAGCTCCAGTGACAAGGGTGATGAGAGACAGATGTGACAGCACGAGAGCAGTAGCCCACCACACTACACTTTGGTGGAAGAACTCAAAATCTTGCCCAACTCAGCCCATGCCTCAGTAAAGAAATGCCCAAAAAAGACAGCCCAGTGTATAACCATGACAATGTGTTGATGTGTAAAGCAACACAACTGAAATAGGGTTTATGGTCTTTTTCACATGACAAGCACATCTAAAGTAGAAAATCATTATTTGAATAACTCGAAGTTATTTGGACAAACAACCAATTTGTTTTTTGTTTTTCTAATGAGGACAGTCTCTTTTGGTTTTATCTGTTTCAGTTCCAACTTGTGACAAGGATGAGTCAGAACTGACGCCACAGTGGTACAAGCACATGCGCAGAACAGCTCGTTGAACCTCAGGCATGTCTTTCAAGCACAGAGCACAAAGAAATTTAGAAAAATTAGAGAACCAAATGTTCTGAGAGAAAGAATTTGATGGAAAAACACAGAGAGAATTAGAAGGCATACTTGTGGCAGCTGGAAAAAGTAAGCTTGAGAAATACAAAAAGATTTTTGCAGCTCCATCAGAAAGGCTTATTCTTCATGCATTTTCTGAAAGTTGGCATGAAACTTCAGCAGATCAACATAGGTTCTTACACACAGTTTGCATTTAGATAATAGGAGCAGGAAGTTTAAATAAACTATTTTTATTTTTCCTTCTAGACAACCTGTGTGTAAATTGAATGTAATCACAACTATTACACCTCACTGCATCTCACTGATTACATCGTTATATCTTTATGTAATTTGAGATGAGTAGCATCCTTTGTGTAATACCCCAAATGTGCCTGGCAAATTAAGCTAAATGCTTGTCACTCTGTTTGAAACAGCCATATGTAGTGCAGACAGCTAAGGAGAGATTAAACTATCTCCCACAGTCTCTGCCATCCACTGGTCAGATGTCAACAGATCCAGGCTGTTATTGTCTGGGATCGACTGCTTCATAACTCCAGACCTGATCTATAATTTGTGCTCTGAAAATAAAACTATTATAGAACAGCCAAAGACTTGTCTAAATTGCCTGAACTCAGGATACAAAGTCTTTCAGTCTGTGACAGCTAAACGTAATTTCAGGTTTGCTAAAGGGGCTATAGTTCTAAAGATACATCATAAGACAACATTAATATAACTGGTAGGACCAGAGTATAACTAAACCAGTCAGAGGATGTTCACTATGGTTAATTAATGGTTTAGGAGATGAAAAACATACAATTTTCAGAATCATACCACAAGCTGTTTCATAATGAAGGACAATAACAGAGTGAATATACTGTAGAGTGACAAATTGCATTTATTTGATACAACAAAATATTACAAAAATACTACAATGTGGCTTGACTGAATAGGGCATGTACAGCAGAGCAGAAACAATTCTCCACTTCTGAAATGTTGCTGGTGTAATGTAAAGGTAACATGTTGAAATATCACAATATTACCACAGTCTTAGCCTATAGCTAAGCAAATTGGTCTATAAAGTAAAAAAAAAAGAAGAAAGGTTTAGTCCCAAAATTTAATGAGCTATAACACAACGGTTATAATATCAGACATTGCTAAATAATCAGTTGCATTGTGCGTAAGTGTTGTGTCTTGGGTTTTTATGTCTCATTGTGCAACAATATACTGTCATAAAGAATATTAAAGAAAGCATCAAACATTTTATCAATCATTTGATCCATGTTTCAGAGCACGTCTTTCAAACTAACCAAAATCTGCGGCATCTTAAGCTTTTCATCATGCCAGAGCATAATTACGTGTAATGCAAGTGCCACATATGGTTGAGTAATTTCATAGTATAAGACATGCTTGAGCACAGATGGCTTCCACGGATTTTGTGCGTAGTACACACATTTCTACACAGTTTTACATACAAAGCTGTCAGCTCATGGTCTATATTTAGATTTATGGACACATTTGTTCATCTCACGCAGCACTAGATGACGTTTTTTTTTTCTTTTTTTCTTTTAGCAGTTTGGGTGGTGAATATTGACAAGGCTGTCAGATTTTAATGAATACAAGGGATTAATGGAGCACAATGTTTGAAACATTGTGTCAATGAGAGTGAGTGCAAGGGAGATCATCAACAGCACCATGAAAGCCGGTAAAGGCGAAAAAAAGAGAGCAATGTGGTTGTTTTTTTTTAATATATATATTCTGCTAGAGGCAAAAGCTCCGCAGAGACCGTCACCGTCTTGACTGAGGACTAAAACAAAGCTGATGACTAAAATCAATACTCAACTTCATAAAAACCCTGTTTTGGGAAACAGAACACAACTCAATAAAGTCACCAGTTTTATTGCAAACTTTGACATTGTGGAGAAATAAAGAAAAACCCCTGAGGGTTTAAAAATCTAGCAAGATGGGGATTCAAAGTATTGATTGTTTGAAATGTTTTAGTCTTAAATCTGGAGTGTATAATTCTAATTTATCAGTGTTTTCTTCTTTATAGTTTTTAAGACAAGCTTTACAATGGTAATGGTCCACTTCCATGCCCTTATACACTCTTGCCTCTCAATTTTAGTGGTTGGAGATTTCTTACATCAAACTATGAAAGTGGAGGAGGGGCTCCCATAGAAACTAGACAGACTTGCATGGTGCAATAGTCAGGCGGTAGTGATTGTATTGTTCATTGCAAGAAGACAAGAAGGAGGTGAAATTGCAACACGGTGTGGAGAATATCTTTTAGCTATTTAACTTGTCGGTTTTAATTAATGCATACATAAATGATATTTGAATCCAGCATGCTAAGCACAATTTTTATGCCTTGTTTATATGTAAATTGATTTCATTAGCCTACTTGTTTTTACAATTTTTCCAGTGTATGAATAAAAGCATATAATGATTGTGCTGTTGCAGATGACAGCTTCTGTCTTTCATCTTCTTTCCGCTGAACATTTGCACTCAACATGATAATGTCTGGTAGATATCTGTTCCCTGGTCTTACATGTTGTCTTACATGTTGTCTTGTAGCTCTGCCATGCATGCACACTTATTCTAGTGATAAAAAAAAAAAAAAAGACGTTCACTTTGCTGCATGATGTTTTGGCTTCATAGTTTAAAATGTTTGTGTGTTTGGACAGAGTCTTAGTCTTATATGTAATTTTCTTCTCTGTACCATGAATCAAGATGTCAGTCAAACTGTTATGGGATATATGATTTTTCTCTTTTTAATGTGGGTTGTTATGAGTAGTCAGTGTCTCATTTTTGAGGTGCAGAAATAAAACTGATGGGCATGTCAAGCTAAAAGCTAATCAAAAGGAAAATTAAAAGAAAAGAAAATTAAATGTCTCTAAGCATCAAATATAGAAAGTGATTCAAGCCAAAGCAACATTTCTGATTTTTTTTGTCACTGCATCACCTCTGCAGCAGACAGTTATTTACTTTTCCACCACACAGAACATCTGGGCAGCAGATTGCAGGCTGAAACATTTAGCCTAATATGTACCACTGTATGCAGACCTATTTCATATAATATGTATATTTTTGCAAAAAAGACACAATATAGTGTAAGCTCGAACTGTTAGCTTGTCTGTCAGGAAACCTACTGATTCTCCAATTTAGAGCTCCTTGCCCATTGTCTGACTGGTCAAAAGGCTACTTCACACAACCTCATTTCAAAGATACAAAACATCCCTTTAAACTGATAAATATATGGCAATCTAGGGTTGCTTCACCTAAAAGGTCTTCCAAAATATCCTAAATGACCATGTGAGCAAACCCTACAGAGTACACAAATTTCTAGTGAGAGGTAAAATGTAGAAGATGTATTTATCACTATAGTAAGAATTGACATAATCTGTCTTTAAACGAGGCACAAAAAGTCAAATCAATGTCTAAAATTTTGTTAGCTTGATAATAACCAGAGTGGGTGCAGAAACAGAGGATGTAGTTGTGTTTAACAAATGATCTAAATCACAGAGCCAAACTTTAATAGTGGCAAATATGTAGATTTTTAGGTTTTAGGCATAAACTTGCTCTTCTATTAACCTCCTGCATAAATATTGTTTCCTTACCTGCATCTAATATACAGTGGTACCTCAAGATACGAGTGCATTGACATTCAATTTTTTTGAGATACGAGCTGTGATAAGACCAAATTTTTGCCTTGAGATGCAAACATCTAAGCGAACACCGCCAAACAAAGACCGACAACAACAATGTGTGCTCTGTTTCCCCTGCCTCAGCTTCCCGCGTCTCCTATTCCTCCTAACTCCTCCGCCTGTTTACTCCTCCCTCAACCTCCGCGGCATCTTCCGTTAGCTCAAGTCGTCTGATCTCCAAAGTAAATAATACACTTTATAGTAAAAACAGTATATTTTTTAACACTCTTTTATTTACTGTATGTTTTTATACAATATTTATAGTTAAAAATACAGGTAGTGTACATTTTTCATATTCAGAACACAAAAACAAAACAACTGGAGTGGAATTTCGCGAGCTGGAACGGATTAATGGGATTTCAATTAATTAAAATGAGGAAAATTGCTTTGAGATACGAGCAAATTGAGATACGAGCAAGGTCACGGAACAAATTAAACTCGAATCTCGAGGTATTACTGTAGTCATGCATTAGATGTTACTTCATAGTTTAAATCTCCTCAAGATTTTACAAAAAGGGAGTCATCGGGTTTTGTGCTCCTTCTGAATCATTTGGAAAATGGTAGAATTATGAAGAATAAACTTTTTCGTTCTCTCTTTGGCTCATTACAGTAAAATTGATTTGTTCACCAGCAAAACATTAAGAGAAAACAGGACAAAAGGCCTCTTCCGACACCCAAACGTTAAACAATCTGCAAATGTCTTCACTGCTGCTTACCTGCTGACTACTAAACCTTGCAGAGTGTCAGCATGTGTGGGACCCGAAACGCCACATAATCCGAGGCATATCTCACACATCACGGGAAAATGTAATGCCCTGCCAGCTGATATGAGGATTATCTTTTAGAGTATGCAACAGATCTGGATGATCTGTCAGGCAGCACGCTTCATGTGGCAAGTCTGACAGAGCTTCTGTCTCTAACATCACATATGAATGATAAAATCACCAACTTGCTTCATCATAAAAACCACATCTGTCACAGCACTTCTAACCTTAGATGAATAGAGACGTTTAATGTTTTCTTAGGAAATGTGCTTTTTTCTTTGAAAATAAAACAGCTTGACAAGCAAACATATGTTATGTTGAGTCAGGCAACCCAGCAGTAACAGAAAATCCATTGTCTTCCAAAACCTGAAACAGGCTCTGACTGTGTGTAAAAGAGTCTGGATTAGAGTGCTAAAGTCATTTTGATCACCTAGCATGCTGTCCTGTTGGTTGCCTGCTTTTGAGTTTGAAGACTAAAGGAGCATGGCTTATAATACAATTTACTTCTATCCAAACTAACCCAGTTAAAAGCTATTCGAGTGTAATTAAAATTCCTCTAGATTTAAACATGCAATCACACCCCTTTTGGGAGCATCTTGGAATAATCTAAGCGACTGAGAGGTGCATTTCATCATACACTCATGGGTGAACACGTGATTTCACAGCTTGCTATGCGATTATTCTCCTATTAGGGTCAGACAATAATAAACTCATTAGGATGTTTTCCATGTGATTGATATAATTTTTTTAAAATCTCATCTGTTGTTTGCAGCTTTCTTGATTAGATTCCAGTCACTTGATCTCTTTGAACCAAATTGTGAGCCAGTTTGTACTTATACCCAAATTGAACTTAAACTCAAAATTACGAAACTAAAAGCAATGCTAATTCGATGTCGCTAACAATTCAGTTTGAGGAACCAAGAAATAGCTGGTTTTTATAGCAAAAAACCCCAAACATTTCTGATAAAAATATTCTCTTATGCAAAAAGCATCGTGCCAGCTCTCCACCCTTAAACAGTATAGTTGTTAGTGACAAGATGATTTCTTCCATTTTCAGAGAAATTTAAGGTTATTCAGAGCAGATTTAAGCAGAAAAACAAAGAGCCAAATTGAACTGAATGTTGGAAGACCACCTGCAGGGATAGTTTAATTGAATAATCTGCAAGTACTCAGCACTGACAGCCTAATTTATGGTTAACAAGGCATTGCTACAAATAGTTAGCTGCGACTGGCTGTCTTAGACAAATGGTACTTTTAGTTACGTTAAATATGGTTTTGTAAAGGTTCCATCACTGATTTTGTCCTGATTCTGTCTTAAAGAAAATTAGAAGAAAACACCATGAGACTTTAACAAGACACTTTAATATGAACAAGGATTTCCTGAATTTAACTTTTGCTTCTGCTGATCTTCTTGATGCTAACTTTGCTATTTTGTCCTAGTTCTACAAGCCTGTTTATTTTTAACAAAACACAAAGCTTTTACATGAATAAAATTTTAACATCATTCATTTAATTTAATTAATTTAATATGTCACATTTTGCTTTTGAATATCATATAAATATCATTCCTAGGGCTTTCTAAAGTTCTTTTAAAGTTGTGGTGGTTGTGTAGTTTTACACAGATTTTCAGTCTAGTCTTTGTAGGAGTTTTTGTTTGTTTGTAAGCCACTAAGCACAGACCTATAAATTTGCACCTAAATAACTATGAAAAGGGCTAAAAATAGCAAAGTGGAGGACGAAAGAAGAAGTATCAGGCTTACAGCAGATCAACAGTATCTGAAAATTATGTTTAGTAAAAATAAGATAAAAAAAAAAAATCCAGCAAAAATCTGAAACAGTGTGTAGATTTCAGTTGATCCATCTACTGTTACCTCATCAGAAATAGTCTCCATGGAAAGGTGGCTGTCAGGAAGCCATTAGAAAGGGAAGAGACCCTAACGCACCCAAGTGACCCAAGAACTAGACTGACTAGTTATGAATAACTTCTTATTTAGAGATGATTGTGGACTTCAGCATTACTGAGGCAGGGATCATCTTGACAGAACAAAAAGCAGCCAACATTCAAAGCAGAGCACTGAAAAGTCCGTCAAGAAACAGGGAGAATTATTCCTGAAGACTACTTTACCTTATATCCAGTGTTTCACTTTATAATGGCATGTTTAAATAATCTCCTGCACCTAGTATCTGCTGTCTGAGCAATATTTAGAAATTAAGGTTAAAAATGGGGCTCTTTGACTGTGGGGATGCCGGTTTAAATCCCTGAACGAGCTTGACTAATGCCATTTTCTCCTATTACAAAGGTCCAATGAGGTGCCCTTGAGCAAGACACACAAGTTGTAGTTAACAGTGGTGGATCTCCTCGATGTGAATATGCCTAATGACGTGAATGTGAAGCAGAGCGTGGTTAAGTGGTAAAATGCCTTATCTTCGAAGTGCTCGTTCTGTGCATGGCAGGTGTGCAGAGTGATATGTAATTATTCGTGGTTCACAAAGCTTTCAAGGCAATAAATCAACAAAAACGTTTTTGAATCGCTGCTCAGACTCACTGCTTCTTATAGGGTGTAGTGAGTAAGGACAAACCTGACAAACTAAATTGCACACTTGTACAGAAGGGTTTTGTTAAACTAAACTAAAAAAAATTAAATAAAATAAATAAACCATGCCTACACATCCAATGCTGTGGTTTTTCTTTTTTTTAATGGAGTGGATGACATGGAATGCTTTTGCTTCTCTTAACAATGTTCATCCTGTAACTCTGCCAGACTTTGAGGTGGTTTTGAATCCAGCAGAAAAAGGCTCCTTTTTTAAACATTTATAAGCTGCAGGGTGACTCCATTATAAAAAGGGAGAGGCGGTCCAGCCCAAACGGTGGAGGAAACTGCCTCACCCCAAAAAAAAGCAAACCAAACAAACGGCACAAAAAGTTAGTTTTTAGATGGCTACTGTAAAAGAGGCCTTTGTGTCCTCAAAAAAATCTGTTCCAACCGACACTTAACTGAGCGCAGCGAGGAAAGAACAAATGGAAAGAGAGACTCAAAAGAGAAAGTACGCAATGTACCCAGTTGGAGGAGGGGATTTTCTGGTGAGCAGCAAGAGATGTATTTTGGGAAAAAGTTCCCTTCTGGAGGCTTCTGATACGCTGCCTCACCAGAAGGTCTTGGCGTACCATCAGGGTGTTGGTCTGGTTTCCAGCAGCTTCACTCTCTGCCTGACAGCAGCTTCATGAGGCCTTGTTAGCGTGTTTTATTTTTAGGAGCCTAATTTATCTGATGTGGTGGTAGACTCCAGACTCAGCGGAGAAATAAGTTCAATTGTTTGTCCAGAAAGAACAAACTTCTGTGCAACAAGCAGTTGAGAGAATGATTTTCAGTTGATCTTGAAGATAGCGGTCGATCTATCGCAGGAAAATTATTTCAATCATTCAGGCCATTTAGCACAGAACTGTACAATACATAGTAGTTTTTCATACTTGCAGGAAATATTACCAAAACTTCTAATAAAACCATTTCAATATTTTACTGTAGGTTACCTGTAGGCTTATGGAGTACACAGGAATTAAAAACACTTGACAATATGGTAACTATTTCTTTTAATTGAAACATTGATAAAAAAATGTCAACAAACAAACAGACATTACACATGTTGTACATGTTTCAAAGGCTGGGCACAGGTAAGACCACCAGACTCTCTCCAAGAGGAGGGGGAGAAGCAGGGAGAGATGGAGATGCCTGGCTGTTGCTCCGTCCAGCATGGTAGTTAATAGTACTAGCAGATCTATTTTCTGACCCAGAGTGCGGTCTTGACTGGTTCTGAATGAGGGCTTTGTAGCAGCCAGCCGCTCTCACATCTTCCTGGTACTGGTTTTAAAATTGAAAACTTAAACTTAAACCATTTTAATTCTGTTTTTTTCTTTTTGTTCATTACATCATTCGTTACTATAAGCGACATAAGTTTGTTGAGAATATAAACATAAAGAAAGTCTTTTTTCGCAAACGTACTTCTTTCCTGTGTGGACGGGACGAAGCTTCAGTGGAACTGGAGGATCTTTATGGGAAGATCAACACTGCTACTGAATCTTTCAGTGGTAAACAGTACAGGACCGTACCGGATTACTTTCACCTCTGTTTACCTTTAAAAGCTTTTTTAATCTTTCACTCCTTCACACCAGCAGGGTTCCTGAACCTAATTTTGAACCAGCCTGCATGTTTGGACCCCCCAAATGTTGCTTCAGAACCTGAAAGGTTGCTGCGTCGGGGCTCTGGCATAGGAGGAAGGGATGAAGCTGTGGTTCAGGGAGCAGCAGTAGCTCATCAGTAATCACTATCTGTCTTTATCTGCATTTGCATGCAGAGAAACTGGAAGGAGGAACAGTGTTTGGAGCAGGCAGTCAGGGCCGGCTGTTTTGTTTGTTTGGACTGTCCGCCTGCTCCAGCTGAACCACTGTGAAGTCGGCAATGAACTGGTCCAGGACCACATATGGCTGTGGCCATTGCTACTGCGGCATCCTCACCGCATCCTTGTTCAGGTGCCAATGTAGCAGTGTTGCTACCCTCAGGGTGCAACACGGTGGCAGCAGCAGAGACACAGGTACAATTTGCACTGTTTATTCAAAGTTTAGTACAGTCAAGCCAGCTAGCCCTGGATTACTGGTCCAAACTCCACACTTTCCTCCCTCCGGGTCCTCAGCATACTTCTACTGATAAAGACAGACAGCGATTACTGATGAAGTATAACTGTGCCCATCTGTCTCACCTGTCTGAGCCACAGCTTCAGTCACTCCCCTCCACAGCTTTACCAGAGTCACGCACACCACCACAGTTTGTTCTCAACTGGAACCAAAAAAATTGTGGTTTAATAGAACGTTCAATAGAATAGATGTATGTAATCTGGTATTGGGATCCTATCATCCTTCGTTTGCATACTGTTTATTTTGGGAAATTGTAAGTTATAATAGAACCTGACGACTTAACAATCAACATTAATGGCCCAATTTTCACATTATTTATGTTTGGTAAAGTTGCCCTTCTTTGGTTTTGGTTAAACTGGTGTTATTGTGGGCTGGCTCACCAGAAAGTACCAAAGTTCTGAGACTCCAGAGAGTAGCCAGATCCAGAACCAGAACAGTGTCTGTCTGAAAGCACTATTAGAGATCAGCATCGGCTAAATGCATAATGGTTGTGCCTATTTTATCACATGTACTGTTACCCAGGGGCGTTTCCTGGACCGGGAACATTAGGGGCTGAGCCCACACCCTCGTAGAGGAATCTTGGTGAGCCAAGGTAGTAAAAAAGGCTTTTTATTTAAGCTTTCCTGAGCATTGTGGTACCTTGTTTAAAGCCGAAAACTGCAATATTTGCTTCAATATGAATTTATTTTCAAACTTATGGGCAAGACACACGGGAGGCGACGTCGTTCCTTCTCCATTCATTTCCTATGGAAATGTCATTTATTGGGGGAAAATTGGCTCACTTATAGTTTTAATTATGAAATGTGCTACTCAAGGTTTAAATGTATTAAATTTCTCCTATCTGGATAGTTGGATATTGTGCCTGCATGCAAATATTGTGTATATGATAAATTTAGAAAGCAAACATAATGAAAACATGTTATTTTCCTGATGAAATTCATGGAAATGCAGAGACAGGACAAAATAGTCTACCTGTTTCGTGTTGGCCCAAAGTCTTGCTGCCCATTTGTAACCACCACAACTGCAGAGTTGTCTCTCTTCTTTAAATAAAACAAACATCTGATGTCTATTTTTGACCGCTGATGATGACCGCTCGAAATAACACCAGAGTTCAGATTAGGAATAAAACGCTGGGCTGTCAACCAATAAAACACAGAGGATATTCTGGCTTTCATAAAGATTCCTCTGTGATTGGTCATACTGTTGTACCTGTGTTGCATTCACAGATGCCAGAATGTCAGAAACATACAATAAAGGACCTTTCATACAGAAAATGAGATCTGCTATTAATTGCTGTTCTAAACAGATACAGACCCGCTGCCTCACATACTGCTTATTTTGTAATACAGTTCACACAAAGGTCTCACATTTTTTTCTTTTTATTATCATGGAATCAAATTTTTTTTTCAGTTAATCTATTAAATGCCACTCCTTAATGTGGCATCCTAGATACTTTAATGGTCTTGAAACATTTACATGACACAGTATTTGTTGTGAGAGTTTTGAAATTCATAACAACAGTCCTGTGAGTTCAGTGGAAATGAAGCCTAGCCTTTAGTTATGAATATATTTACAGTTGTTTATTAGAATTTAAATCAGGTTGAAAAATGCAATTCAGGCCAAATGAGGCACCCCATATATTTCAGACTGTTAATGAATGTCGCTCTAAAATGCACTGATTCTCAATAATCCTGCCAAAGGCTTCTGGTACCCATCCAGCTAGGGTTCAGATGTATTACAGATGTACCATTTACCAAAAAACAGTTAGTGAAAATAAATGAATCCAGAGATGCAACAATGTGTGCAACTGATGCTTTTTTCACAAACAGAGAGGTTTCCAAGCCAGCTCAGAGCAACGCTGTGGAAAGCCAATGACTGTGGTTAACCATTTCATTGATTTCATTTTTTAGTACCCAAAAGCCGAACTGGATCACTAACTGGAATTCTCAGTTTTCGCATATATGCTGCACAACGATGAGCAGCGGAATTAACTCAATTGAAAAGATACACTGACAGTCAGATGCTACTGTAGTTATTATGCACACATTTCTGGGCCCAAGGCAGAGAAAATTTCAATGAGCTATGTGGAATGTTACTGGATCAGACCATGAAACCACAGATTGAGGTAAGATGAGTGAGGAGTAGTCAGAGAGCCTACAGACAAAGGTAGAGTTAGCAGATAGTGTTATAAAGTCTACTCTGCCTCTCTTGATGGAAAATCTGCAATCAAGCTGTCTTTGTTATGTGAAGTTTAAACATGGCTACGGCAGCTCAAAATGACAACAGTGGATTCTTGTAATTTTACATACGTAAGGAGATATCCCTCTTGACAAATCTGTGTTAAATCTTACCAGTGTTTCCCCTACCATTATTAGGGAGGCGCCCTGCCACCCCCAACGGCAACCCCCACCCTCCTAAGAAGGTCAGGTTAATTTTATCCTCTCCTCTCTATATTGTGCACATCCCCCACCGCTACCCTATTGCTAAAAACCTAAGCGAAACATTGCTTTCCATATGCCCTTTTTGACACTCTAACTCTCACGAGGGCCAGTGTTTTTTTCTGATATTTGTCTGTATTTCACCCAGTGGCGCTTTTTTTAAAATTTATTTTATTTTTTTATACAGTATACTTTTTATGTTTTTCAGACCCACAGGAAGGAAGTATTATGCCTGTAACATTGGACACCTGCTCACAGCTCATTCACAAGTAGCTTGCATTCCCAGCTTGTTTCTGTACATATTATCTGACTCCCCTCCTTCTCTACACAGACTTTCAGGGCCACTTAGATTGTTTTTGTATGACCTCACTGAGCAGTGATGAGATTCAAGAGTCAGCGGTGAGTTCAAATGCAGACCACCATCAATACTTTATGACTTGCATTTGAAAGAGGTCTGAGGAGGTCTGTTCCACTCAAGGTAAAGCCATTATATTCAGCAAATGATTCATAGATTTGATAGTAACGCTAAACATAACTCCTCACACATCAATGGGACATCATGTTTTGCACAGAAGCCACCAGAAAATCAGGGCATTGCAGTATGGATGAGTACGTACATGGTTCAAATAGAATAAATGATAACATGCACTGCAGAAAATTAGAAAAGTGTGAAATGCTAAATCACTGCTGTAACTCCACCAGCAACAACAACAAAAACAAACACATCTGGATGATTCTGCATTCTCAGACCAGTGAAGTGGTTTGTGGTGTACAACTCCCTGTGCAAGTTGTGTTACAAAAAGTGTTACTGACATTTAAATCAATAGGACTTCGTAAGCATGACCATGATAGAGAAAACACGGTAGCTCTCTTAGACTGTATCCAAGTAAAATTTTAATTTGAGGAAAGATAGATGAAACCAGAAACCTTTTGCCTTTAACTAAGCCAAGAGATAAGAGCCTCCAGTTGGAAAAGCACTGCAGTGACTAATGTAATAGTTTGTTTCAGCAGGTGACATGTTCTTTAACCTGAACTGATCAGATTCTTCATTCTTAAAGCAACACTACTGACTTTTGGCACCTCCTAATGAAGGCTACTTCAGCATCCATCTTGCATCCTTTCTCTAAGCTCTCCACTCAGTAAAAATCAGTGCAATGTGACTCTGTGTTCTCTTTTGCTCCGTAACTTTTTCTTTCTTTTCTTCGCTTCCTCCAATAATCTCCTCTTGCATTTCTTGGTACATGTTCAAACAGACAATGTGTTAATATCCAGTTGCTAGTGTGTGATGCAGGGGCAGAAAGCAGAATGCAGTTGGCATGTGATGGGAAAAAAAAAAAAAAAAAAAAAGTTGTGAAGTGTAATTTTTTTTAGCCTTGGGACAAACGATCACACAGCAATCATACCTCAATGTGGGTCTCAGGAGACATTGTAAGGTCAGTGTCTTGCCCAAGGAAACTTTAACATATAGTCTCGGGAAGTCAATAATCTATCTACTGACCCAGTCAACCACCAACTCCAGACCTATTGGGCCACTGTCCTGCAGGTTTAAGATGTCTCCCAACTGCAACACACTCAATTTATCTTAATGAGTCATTAAGAGGCTTGGGAAGAACTTGAAAACAAAACTGTTGGACATACATTTAAATTAAAGTAAACCTATGAGACTGCTGAAATGACTGCAGTTGGTTAATGAACTGTCCAATCCATAAACAAAACTTGGATGAATCATGGCGAACCATAGCCTTTGAGGAAGAAACATAGTTGAATTAAATTCATGAATGATTGTGATTGTAGATCACATACAGGTTTGTTGCAGTAAAACTGAAGAAAAGGCAGGCAGGCAGTATTCAAAAGTGAAAGAGAGAAAATTTCCACACAAACAATGCAAATTAAACTCAAGGTATTGGGACTACATGGCTTTCTAGCCTTGCTGTCCAACTAAAATAAAAATGATTAAGAGAAACATGAAAGTAACTTGCATATAGCAATAATGCAATTTGAATAACAGTAAAAGAAAAAAAAAAAATTAAAGAAGAAAATTAAAATGGTCAAGGCAAAAAGAAATTGGTTAAGTAAACATTAGCTCTTTTAAACTATAAGTTTTTAAGATTTGCCTTAAAATCAGAAAAGATGTCAACATTTCATGCAGACTGTAAGCTAGTTCTACTGAAGAGGAACCTAAAGACTAAAAGCCGTCCTTCCTGTTCTAGTCTTAGAGATTCTTGGAACAACTCGCAGACCAGCATTCTGGGAACAAAACACTTTTGTTGGGTGATGTGGAACAAAAAGATCTTTCAGAAAGGATGGTGCTAGGCCATGAATCACTTTGAATGTTAAAAAAAGAGTAGTAAATAATGTTTTAAGTTTAAAGGTGAGCCAATGTTGGAAGATTTAAACAGGAAAGAGCTGGTCTCTCTTGGTACTTGTCAGTGTTTTGGATCAACTGGAGGATTTTATTGAGTTATTTGGGCATCTAGCTAAAATGAGTCCAGTCCAGCTTAGATGTGTTGAATGCATGAACCACAGTTGTATTTTGAGTCCCTCCAAAGTCACAAAAAAAAGAATATAGATATAAATATAAACATTATTTTAACAATATGAAATAGCTAAATCTCTTATGGATAAATAGAGCTTACTTGTTTAACAGAAACTAAGCACAACATTAAATGCAAAAGTTTTCCTTAATCTATTAGAACTATTAGAACTATTAGAAATGAAAACATGTAAAAAAACAAGTTGTCTGAACAAAAAGATTCATTATAGATGGGATAGGTGCAGATGCGTTGTGTTTTATTCTGATTATAAATCTCACTAAGACAGCTCCCAAACTGCCTCTGCCCAGCCCGTCCACTGGCACAGGAATGCTGACCTGCATGCACAAAGGCAGATGTCAGGTAACAGCTGAACGTTCCCTGGCAATAATGTGGAATTGTGGTTTTTCCGAGGATTATACTATATCTTTTTGATTAGAACCTGGCCTGAATTTAATTTTCAGCCCATATCAATGTCATGTTGAAACAGTCTGTCTGGGGATGAAGCGTCCCAGTGAAATGCTGAAAAAAGACACTTCTGGAGACATCGAGCTGGCAGCGCTGCAGCTCCTGCTCAAAGAAAGTTCATCCTCAAGTTTCCCACGCAAGGAAGAAAGAAGGTTACAGCAATGTCCATGTGTGCTTAACAAGGACTGGCTGAATGGAGGAGAGGGAGCTTTTGTCTGTGTTTTTTTTTGCTTATACTGATATGGATGTTTTATTTTATCTTTGTTTAGATAGCTTTTTTTAAAGCTATTACATCTAGGAGCAAGCTCCTCAGGCCATATTTGTCTTGGTTATATGGAGAGATTTTAGATTTATTTTTTACTTTGTGTCTTGTGTTCAGTTATTGACATCATTAGTTTTATTAATCTATCTATCTATCTATCGATCTATCTATCTATCTATCTATCTATCTATCTATCTATCTATCTATCTATCTATC
>JBAMHW010000010.1:15129735-15139741 GCA_037177495.1 Rhadinocentrus ornatus
AATATATATATAAATATATAAAATATAAAAAACAACAACTTGCAGAGCCTTCATATTGGATCCCAGATATCAGCTGTCACACGACAGATTTAACAGAAAATAGAACTTTTAATTTATGAATAATAAAGTTAATCTAGCAATTTCACCCAATAATACCCTATAATTAAATAGCTGTCTGAGGCCGAGATCAATCAATCAAACAACCTATCAATTAATATTATGAGAATTATGTTCAGATCCATAGATCAAATTTTACACAAAAAAACACGAACGCTCAGCGTGCCGCAGATTTTTTCATCATGATAGCCCCTCAACAACCACCTGCACGACTTTACGTAAGTTCATTGTAGAGGAAATATACTAGAGCTCTACCAAACTGATTGTGTTTTTTGCAACTTCAACTCTGTAAAACATCAAGGAAACATCTGCAGCAGATCAAAACCTAACATACCAAAAATGTAATTGTGACTTACTACAATTTGTAAGGATGAGTCTGAAGGAGTTTAATCTAGCTGCAGACGATGCCTCCAGAGGAAGAGAAGGAGAGACTCATGCACTTATCGTTTCCAGGTCTGGCCACATTGTTGGAATCATCCAAACTGCTGGAAGCGGTTGATTCTTGCAGTGTGACACCTGACACATGTTCTGTAGTGCCACGTCTGGGAGGTTGAATGTTTGGTGACAGAACATAATTATGTGAACCTGTCTCTCCGTCTTGAGCTAATTGGGGAGTGTTGACCTTCCTTCACTAACGTTGTTATGTCTATATTAGGTAAGAGAAGCTGGGGGACAGTTTGATGACAACCTTCATCTTTGGCTTTTCCTAACTGAAAAAGTCAGCTCCAATTTTCCTAACCTCAGATGACTCAGGCTAATGGTAGACACAGTTCCCATGACTCATGCTGCTTTCCCTTTTTATTGACATGCCTTTTTTTCATCCGCTGGCCACATTGGTCTGATACCATTGATCAGGACATGTGACATGTGAGTGTTAGACAAAGCTAGCATTGTTAATAAATCAAATATAGACATTAATTCACATCATATGATAATGTTCTAATGCCTGATCAGTTTATTAGTTGATAACGTTTACAATCAACAAGAAGGAAAGATCTTGACAGATGATCTTGGTGGGTTAACTGAATGATTCATTCCATGAAAACTCTTTTGTTAGAGGAGATATTTTGTTATTCCTTTTTGCTTTTAGTTTATATTCTGTGGATAAGAGAAACAACGATAGCCAGGGAAGAATGTATTAATCTTCAGTTAAATGATAAAACAGACTATTATCCAAATAAAAAAAGGGAGAAAAATGAAAAAAAGAAAAGGCTGCTTGTATCAAGACATCTGGTCATGCATAATTCCTGCTTATTGAAAGCTTGGCATCTCAGTGATGATGAGAATTTTCTCTGGAGTTTTCATTTTGGGCACTAAACTCCCAACAGCTCTTATTAAAAATAAACACAGTTCAGTTTGTGCAGTGGGGTAAGAGTATGAGTGTGTCTTTCTCAGAGCCCTAAAACACACTCATATTCTAAATGTTCCCATTCAGGTTCCACTGTGGTCCGATAAGTATGGACGCAACGGTCTTGTTATACTGCAACCAGTATTCCCATTTTTTTATATTACTGCATACTAGCTGTAACATGTTTAATTGTGTTTGGAAATCCCTCTTAATTTTTATAGCCCCCAACCAAATGAGGCAACAACCAATATCCTGACAAACCACCATCAATCTAATCTAATTTAATTCAGTCTGTACTGTTATGGCATGTACAATAAGATTTTTGGCAAGGAGTACCTGCAAAACCATTAAAATTAGTTTCAGGTGTACTTTGCAAGGTTACCAACCGTCTTATCACCGTCTGCCTCATGCTCTAATGGTTCCCTAGTGAAACTCACTTAACATAAAAGGAGGCCTTAGATCATCATAATAAAAAATAAACACATGTTTTCTCCTCTCTCATAAAAACATCCAGATTGTTCAACACCACCAAAACTGTTACAATTATCCAGGTGGCCTTCTTGGACAAAATTGATCTCCACATAATTAAATTAAGGGAGAAACAAAAAGACAAATGTGATCCCAATGAACTTTGACAATGTTTTTTTTTTTTGTTTTTTTTTTGCTTGGTGGACTTAGAAAACCTCTTCTGGGCTTTATTACTTAAATTGAAAGTGTTTACTATGATGTCCTCATTGTATACACAACTTCATCCTTAGTATTAATTGAAGGAACAAAAAGCAATTCGGTGCAAAATAAGACTTATTATATTGTATCATCTGTGGCCATAAACTGAGATCATTAGTGAGAGATAGGGTTATCACTTTTTCCAAACATCAGTTTTGAACATTTAGTTCTTAAATCTTTTAGAAAGCTTTTCAAACCTCTTTCATAAAACAACATCAGTGGGCTCATATGTTTACATTTACTTCTTTGTGGTTGCACTTTTCCAGTCTCTGGTAAGATGCCTGCTGTGGCCAAATAACAGGCAGTCAGGTGAGACTGAACCCCTGACACTGACATGCTTATATGTGATGCACCAAATGCCTCATTTCAATTGGCAAGCTAGCAGGTGCTTCCTCAGATTGGCCATTGTAGAGTAAAAGAGCCATTTTCAGTTAAGTCAATAGGTAGTTGCATTTGTTGTTTCTGTGGCACTTTCTACATATAATATTGCTTCCAAACAGTGCTATTTTTTTTAGTGCATACACCAAATTTTGTCTTTCTAAATATATTGTAGCCTTTCTCCTCCCCAAAGTGACTATTTCCTTATTATGGTGTCCATCCATTAGATTGGGTTTCTTTGCCCATGAACTAAATGTTTTCTATTTTCTTCCTTCAGTCGTACAGATATCATCCTGCCGCTGCTGTAGGTAAAACTGTGTCCTTTTAATTGACTAAAATTGCATGGCTACAAGGTAATCTTAACAATCTGAAATCCCAAATTGCCACTTATGGCCCTTAAATATGGGTGTACACCATTTTTCACTAAACTGTTGCAAAAACCCTTTTGGCCAGCTTATCTGATTGACGGAAAAGCGGTTACACCAACACTGGAGGCCACCATAAGATGGCCTTTGACCTTTTAAATTGAGACAGAATTTTAGTCTGTGTTTATGCACAGAAACTCTTTGTGTACACACCCTGGGCTAAATAAGTTCTGTGTGTGGGCTCTGTTCCCGCTCTAAGTAGATGATAGCCCTAAAATATCATCCGAGCAGCTTTCCATTGACAATCAGCAACCTCAAAGAGAGCAATGTGGGAAAGATCATATGCGTGGGGAGGATTGAGTCCTCAAGTCGAAGGACATTTCTTTATTCTGATTCTTGCATCATAATAAGAATAAATTGAGTGCTCCCGCTTTTGAAGTTGCTGAATACTCATGATGCATTCAGAAGACGAGCAGAACTTTTCCTTCACTGTGGAAGAAATGTTTATCTGTTACATCTGCAAAGCTTGTGAAGGACAACCAGATAGCTTCATCACATATTCTGCTGCTTTGAAAAGTGATCCTGTTTAATAGCAGACAAGTGTTATGATTTTAGATACCATCTTTTCTTGCAGTTATCATACTCCTGTGTTTACAATATGACTTGCTTAAAACATTTAAAACAGACAAAATAAATTAATGAGCAAGGCTCTGTTATCCATCTTTTTAATGTTTGAATTACTTATTAGTCTGTGTGGATTTATGCACAAATATAATGAGGAAAATACTTCTTGTAAGCTCTGTTTAAACAGAAATGATCAAGGTTACCCTACTCAGGGCCGAATTTAAAAAAGCAGGGGCCCCTGGGCACAGAGTGTCCAAGGGGCCGCCCTACCCATGGCAATATTGTGAAAATTGTCCATGACACAATGTAAACTACATTTGCCTACAGGCAGAAGAAATAATTCCTACTTATCCTGAAAGTTTAGCTGTATAAATGCTGGTACAGGATGAATAGATATTTCACTATTGACCCGCACATCACTACTATATATTCTTCTCATATACTTAGATGGTATCGTAGGCCTGTTACCACTTATTTCTTTATTTTTATATTTCTTTTATTTCAGCGTGAGAAATCGGAGGTTTAGCGTAAGAGCAACAACCCGATAGTGCAACTCCCGCCAACGCTTCTCTCCTTCCAGCTGTTGCACCAGTTAGGCTCTGAGCTTTTCTCGTGGTCATGCACACGTTCAGGATGTTTCCAGTCAGAAAACCCACTAATGAACTGGTTTTTCTTTGATGCAAATAACATGCAAGGGAAGCAACAAATGTTACCCGTAGATGATTCCCCATTTGGAAGATGACAGCACATTAGATCATTTGTGAGGGAGCGCACTTTACCATCTAAGCGCCCACCACAGGTTGAAGCGAGATATTTGCTTGATCTGTTGTGAAAGGCAGCAGCTCCACGTTCAATAAGGATAGCTGCATCTAGTCTCAGGCTATGGTGTAGGGCTAACGGTAGCCTCCTCCAGATCTGACCTGCTTCCACGTCTTCTATTACTTCAACCTTATTTTCCTTCCTCGATTTGACAAAGAAAGTGTCTATAGAAGGTACTCTTCTTAATAAACACGCCTCCTTCTCCTCTTTTTCTCACTTTTGCTTCCGTTTAAAAACAACCATATCTCTTATTCCCACTCATTCTCACAGCCTGCTACTACAGTTCGGCCAGTTCAACGCTGGTTAATTAAAAGACGGCGGATACAGGGCAGGTTGCCATGGATTCCACAATCGCACCCCACTAATCAAATAATTCTGTTAAGGTCAAACATTGTATCAATGTGCTTCTTAATGATTATCGGCTCCCATGTCTAAAACTTCAAGCCCTTTTTTTTCTTCTTCAAACCCACATGGGCCCCAAGTGGGCCTGGGCCCCACAATGCCCACTGAATAATCCGGCCTTGCCCACACTGAATACTGCACAATGCAAATTAGGACCTGGGACAGTTGTCCAATTGGTAATGTAGCCTTACCCCAAGATTAGAAAACTAAAAACAGAAATTATGTCTGAAATGTTGTTTGTAAAATTAGTTCACAGATTGCAGATCTTATATTTTGAATTCATCCAACTTTCATTTTGACTCTGACTCTGAAATTAGATTTAGATTTAATAATTAAAAAAAAAATTACTTATATGTACCCTTATATGATTGTTTTAAGGTTTCAGAGACAAGTTGGAGAAATAAAAGAATTAAAGTTGTAATTAAGTGAAATAAATGATAAACTCGTTTAAAACACTTGCATTTCTTGACAGGTGGTCGATCGAAGCAGCTCACTTGTAGGAGCAGTAGTTATTCACCAACACCTTGACAGGAGTATTGCTGTTGCAGGAATCAAACCTTTAATTTAAGTTCACTTTGGGCCAATGTTGCAATCCCTGAGCAGACATACTGCTTACCCTGATGGCTGCAGGTCAGATAATTCAACCAATCCTTACACAGTAACAAGATGAATTTACAGAGAGGGGAAAGGATTGGGGTAAGGAAAGTTGCTCATACAACTAACTTTGGATTCTTGCAATGATGTTTGCCTTGGGCCCAAATCCTCTAAAATAGTTAATAAACCATGATTTCTTTTCTCTGAAAGTGGCAGGGAGAAATGTCAGGCAAGCAGAAGTGAGGGAGTTATATTACAAGAAACATTATCAATATTGATTGTCTTCCATGTTCAGATGTATTAGAAAGGTCTATTTTCGTGAAGCCAAAAGCTTGTCAGTGAGTGAATGCCTTTGGTACAAGATGTTTCAGGATACTGAGAGGAAGTGCCCTCATTTTTAAGCAGAGAAACCTCTAGAGTTTATGGTTTTTTAAAGAAGACAGATGTTAAGACAAAAAAGTAAATTTGTTCCCCCAACTGCTTTTGAGTCACTACGTACTGTTGTACTTTAAAATTGATCATGGTAAAGTTATATTTTCTGACATTTTTGTGTGGTTGAAAGTAGATTCTGAATTCCTACAAGTCCCACAAAGTTGGAGTAAACAACAGAATATGCTTTGCATTGACACGTGGAGGGATTTGCACAGAGAACATTCTCCTCTACATTTATAAACACTCTGGTTTTCTTGTTTGGATTTTCTCCAAAAGCCACATTTCTCTCCTTCTCAACATCACGTTGTGTTTAAACTAAAAGGTGACTGGAGGGTCACAGGTTCTGTCTTTGAGACCAGAACAAGCAGCAGAACACTAATCTCATTAATTTCCCATTGCAAATATTGGACTTATTAATCTTCTGGGGAGTCACTTGTAGTTGCACCGTTCTCTTTGCCAACTATCAGGGAACACATGGATGACACTTCACAAAGCCAAGGCAAATTCCATATTTATTTTTTTTCTCTTGTTTCCATAGAGACACTACACCCAAGGGGAAATAGCAAGCTCATATGCAGTCTTGAGATGTAAATCTCTTTGTTAGGCTCTGTGATTGAGAATGTAAACACATTCAGGAGCAAAACATTTAGAAAATGCTCACAAATGTGCATAATAAATTGTACTTTTGTAGATTTTTGATCTTACTAAAAGTTATTTGAACAATATGTTAGTGCTTTTTAACTGTTATCTGGCATCTTTTACATGTCACACTTACTGTATTTGGTAGTATACAAAGATAGGAGTATTGGTTCTGCTAGCAATTATGGGCTTTTTTTCTTTCATCTGTTGTCATCTATTTTGAAGCCAAGCCAAAATGCTTCAAATGGATTCCCAAAAAGCTAACTAAGGCAACAAATAAATGATGTAGGACTAGGAAGGCTGTTAATGGGTCATTAACTTTTCACTGTTTTCGTATGGGAGTGGCAGCAGACGTGGCCTCTGTGGAAGCACACACTTTATGTCCTCATATCAATGCATCAACAAAAAATCATGGGAAAAAAAAATCTATTACCATACCAACCAAACATGCATGCACTGAGAGCAATTTATAGTTTGGAAATATCCCTTCCCATTTTTTTTCAAAGTGGTGGTTGAAGGGTTGCTTTAATGATGGCTGAAGAGCTACAGAACTGCGGGGAGTTTCGAAGACACGGAACAGGAGGATGTCATGTCCAATTTCAGATACAGCCGCGATAAAGTGAACATCATTTGATGTGGAAAAAGTGTTCTCACATGGCTGCTCAATAAGAGCCATGCTGCTTGTCTGTTTCAGTGCCAAAAAAGATGTCACTTTTAAATTCTATGAGGAAATAATATTCACTGATAAACAGAAACAGTTAAGGAGGATTTAGTGCGCTTTGATGTTAGATTACTGAGGTGCTTTACAGAATCGTGTCTTTCATCTCATATCTTTGCTTTCTCAAATAAATTCATATACATAAAGAAAATAATGTTCGATTTGATTTGCTCATGCTACAAGTGTTTGTGGGCAGATGAAAGACAATAAGACTATATAGGAAACTGGGAGGCTACTACGCAAGAAAACATAATAATCTGAGTGGGAATGGCTTACTATGCAGTGTTAAAACCACTTCTGCTACTGTGCAAGAGCTCCCTGGAGGGGACAGATAAATCGCTTCAACAGCTAAAGAGAGCCCGCACTGTGATTCCTCAAAGAAAGGTGCCAATACCAGAACAAGAAAGCTTGCAGACGTCATGTGGAGCATGACCTCAAACATTTTGAAGATGTAAACTCTGGGAAGAAGCCAAACCCTCTGAAAGCCTTGTTTGTAATTTTCAGAAGAGTTCCCCCAACAGCTTGTGGTAGGCATTTTGTGGAGCAAGGGGGGCTAAAAATCTAATCAGTGACTTGGTACATCTGGTCAACATTAGCAATTATCTCTCTGGGGTCAGTGGGTGAGTCCTGTTCACACTGATAATTAGATGAGGAGAAACCGTAACCCTGAACAAAACCTTCATACTAAAACATTGACAAATGTAATTGTAGTTCATAAACAGACATCTTCTTGTTGCACTTAAAACAATTTGGTGACAAAATTTAAATTGTCCATGCACATAGTAAACAATACATATTCCACCAGGACTCTGTTACACTAGCATACTGTATCATAGTAAAAAGGTGTATCTGTGGCACTTTGCCTAGACTCTATGGCAACATTTTATAGGCCTTGGCCATCAAGCAAACACCGCCTCTCACGGATTTACTAGCCCCTTGCTCTCTCTTACTTTCATCTCTTCTCTTTGGGTGGATAAGGAGCAGCCCTGCCTGCCACTGTGCACTTCCTTTTCAAAGAGCCATTCATTGCTGCCGGCAGAGGGACCTCAGCTCAAGAGTGCTTCGGGTTCACTACCTCCTGCCTTTTAGCAACATGTTTTCAGTGCAAACATTCTCAAGTAAAATACACTCTCACATTCAGCCAGATGCAGGCTGAAAGGCAAAGAAAAAAGATGAGGAACCAGCAGATGTTGTCTCAGACCTTAAAGCAGGGTGAGACCATTGCACAATGTATTGAGTTTCATCCCAGTAAAAGAAAGCTGCAAAAGAATGAATGACACATGGACTGTGTAGTGTTAATAATACATATGAAAGCAAAATATATTACTCTAGTTTGTTTGCTCAATCGAGTTTTAAAGCTGAATATATTGACATCTGAAGCATTACCTCACCAGCCTGCCAGACTTTGGTCAGACACCATGATATAATCTCTGGTGCATCCCTTACAGACTGGAATAGGCATGTGTGTGTGTGTATTGGGTGGTAACAGGACACTGCTAAAGTGATTTGCAGTGGCACTTACCTCCATGACCGGGTCTGGGGAGACAGAGCAGTAGGGTCAGGAAGGCACCGACAAGGACCGACTGCAAGGCTCTCATGATTTCTTTGCTGAAAGTTAGGTCCTCCACTCTCACGTTAAAGACACTCCATTCAGAAGGAACTGAATGAGTTTCCAGTTTTGGGACCTACTACAGAATACTCCTCTATGTGAAGGGGCAGGGCTGGGGAGGGACCATTAGAGAAACGCCCTCTTTTCCCACACACACACATACATGCATACAAACACATCTCTGTAAACTGGAAAATCCTATGCTACTTCTTTCTGCTGACCCAGCACTTATAGATTCACAAGTGCAAGACCTGTTGATTCACACTTATGTGTAAGAGAAACAAATACCACAAATCAAACTACAGCAGAACTACACTACCTCTCTGCATATTTCTTACTTGTGGACTTGTGAGTCTCCCTGCTTTTTTCTTACGCTGTAACTGGGGCAGCCCTTGGAGACCAGAAGCTGCTGTCTGCAAGGATAAACCTTTTATTTTTAATTAAAGACAAAGCAGGTTGCCTAACTCTCTCGCCACTTTACCTTCTCAGCCTTTCTCTTGATCAATGTCTTGTTCTTCAGCTTTTTGTTCAACAAACCTGCGCCAGAAGCTAATTAAGCTCATACTTAAGCATGGAGTAAAGGTGGCTTTTGCCAGATCTGCATTCAGTCTTTCCTACACTGATAAGCAGTGGACAATTGAAAAGTCTTACTTCTGAAGTCATCCAAAGAAAGATTATAATTATACGGAATACCAATGCTGATTGGCATCCACATGGCATCTTTTTTTCATCTTTGGTGGTAAACATGAATGGGCAATCCACATAAGGATTTTCTAGTTTTATACTGCGATTTAAGCTGAAGTTCACTCTCTAAGCTTGAATGTTCAATTTTACCTGCCTCACAGTCAGTTGGCTGGTAAATTATCCCCCCGTTCTTACTGATAGCTGAAGTTCGTAAACAATTAGAATTTCCATAACACCTTTTTTTTTAACTATACAAACCCTTCTTATGAAATGATCACCAAATTACCTGGGATGTAAAACATAAAGAAAGAAGTCAAAATGAGAAATGGCTATGTGGGGTAGTGGGCCTTTTTTCTTTTTTAATTCATCAAGACTTTTGGGAATGCATAATTTGAGTCTTTTAGTTCAAAATACACTACAAATCCTTCTGCCTTATACACTGCTCAAAAAAAATAAAGGGAACACTTAAATAAAACATCTTAGATCTGAATGAATGAACTATTCTTAATAAACACTTTGTTCTTTACATAGTTGAATGTGCTGACAACAAA
>JBAMHW010000010.1:15139841-15161397 GCA_037177495.1 Rhadinocentrus ornatus
CATCCTGGATGAGCTGCACTACCTGAGCCACTTGTGTGGCTTGTAGACTCTGTCTCATGCTACCACTAGAGTGAAAGTACTGCCAGCATTCAAAAGTGACCAAAACATCAGCCAGAAATCAGGAACTGAGAATTGGTCTGTGGTCACCACCTGCAAAACCAGTGCTTTATTGGGGGTGTCTTGCTAATTGGCTATAATTTCTACCTGTTGTCTATTCCATTTGCACAACAGCATGTGAAATTTATTGTCAATCAGTGTTGCTTCCTAAGTGGACAGTTGGATTTCACAGAAGTGTGATTGACTTAGAGTTACATTGTGTTGTTTAAGTCTTCCCTTTTTTTTTTTGAGCAGTGTACATTGATTACTTTCAAAAGCACCTCTCATCAAAAAATCCTCACTACGGTTATTAACTAATAAAGCAACCTAACCTCGTTGCTCTCTCCCCCCAAAATTTGCGGAACTATAAATGTAAAATAACACATGGCTCACGTAACATGACACTATTTATTGCTGGCAACCTTCCCTGACACCACAGCCTCCATGATTATTTCAGCATGACACGAGCCACAATTAAAAGGCTCCCTTTGAGCCTTAGCCAACAGTTTGTGCTGATGACATGCTCTTGCCTCCCTGGAGACGCATAACTTTCCCTGGAGGGAAGTCACCCACTAATATGAGTGGGCCCCAGCAGCATGTGGGACCACAAGCAAAGCCTGTGCAAGCTGCAACACCCATAGCCCGTTTAGCATAAGCACACCAGATGATGCAAGCGAAACAAGGTTATCCCGTCATCATAGCTTCAGTAACTTCTTAGGCTTAATAATGTATGGGTATGCTTTGATTAAAGGTGCCCTATGGAGGCTTGGAAAAAAACAATGTTTTGTTTACATTCAGCTGCACACATAATAACATTATATGTATCCTCAAGGCCTAAGAGACATGTTTAATGGGTTTTCAACCCCATAAAACATCTGTTTACCCATTTTGTAAATCTGTTTTGTTTACATCCTCTTCTTCTCTGTCACATCACATCACGCTTCTCTATTTCTATAGCTTCATTGCAACATTTTATGGGTTAATTTATATCCCTTTAATATGTGTGCATGTGGAGATCAGTGTCTTCACATGCTGACAAGATGACAACTCAAACATTTAACTACAAAGGTAAAAGTAATGTTGATCAAAAATATTATTAAGAACCTTTAAAAGTGAATTAAATGATGTCTCTGACTGTCAGACTGCAGAAGAAGGTGAAAGCCGAAAGTTAGAGAGAGACTGCTGTAAGAAAGCATTTACCTAAAGCAGGCATGGAGTAACATTTGCATTCAGTTTGACCTGTATTTCTCTACGAGAAAAAAAAAAATTACTTTACTCTTGCACATCCATATGCACACAGAGCTATGTTTCAAAATATTAAATTGACAGAAAGATGGCAGTAGTGCATCAAGGATAATATGCCAACAAACAGAAAGAGAGAAAACTGCAACTATTCAAGCATGCAGTGCTTTTCATTATGTTTATGTTTCCTTGAATCCTTTCTTCCAGATATTGTCAAGACAAGCAGTGAGGAGGCTGTTGAAGGAGGTCAGGGTGAAGAAACACAGCTGCATCCAAAGCAGAAGTCTTTCATCAGCTGGCATGGAAGATCATAGCTGCACCTCCACATGTACTACACATTGCCTCTGAGTTCTCAGTTTGATTTTTTTTAAACCAAAGCAAAAGATAAATAAAATTTAGCTAATGTGGCTCAGAAGATAGAGCAGTTATCTACCAATCAGAAGGTGATTGGTTTGATGTTTGCCTTTCCCAGTCCTTATGTCTTTGGGAAACATGCTGTGTGTGTGAGAGAGTTTGTTTATGAAAACAACACATTGGCTGAAAATTGTATAGACTAAAAGGTGTAGTTTGAATGTGTGGGAATAGGTGAATGAGTCTTTTAGTGTATAAGCTCTCTAACCCCTGTTTTACACCGGGTGCGTGTGTGGCACGTTACGGCTGCGCCGCGGACTCTATTTGCTGCTATTTGCGGCCATTATAGTCAATGGTTTAGTGGTCAAACTCAGAGTTTTTGGTTTCAGAACAGGTGACAACCATTAGTTCTATCAACTCTGAGTTAACTTACCCCTGAGTACAGTGTGTGCATGGGCAGATAAAAAGCCCTCATCAATGGAACACGGATAACACAATTCAACATGGCGACAGGTGAAAAAAAGAGTCGCTCCGCCCATTATGCTCCAGTGGAGTCAGAAATATTAATGAATGCAAAATATAACCATATATTTTGGGAAAAAAGCAATACAGTAGCAGCAGCATCAGGACGTAGGCTGGCATGGCAGAAAATAGCTGACCGACTCAATGCGTTAGTATTATTTTTTATCTCAAGTGTTCCACTTATTAAACATTTCTGCTTCATTGTATTTTTGTATTAATATTCTCAAAAGATATTTCTTAATTGGTTGTTTTGTAATTGTTAAGGCACTGCAACCCTACTAGAATGTCCCTAATAGGCTCTATGCTTGTTAGCCTCATTTTGAATGAAAAATCTTTTCCACTTCACCTCTGTATTTCAGGTGACATAACGTGACTCACAGCCAGTTGTATTGGTCAACAGTCACTGTTCCTGTGTAGCTGGATGTGGAATGTGCAACCACTTGGTTGCTTTGTTATATCAAACAGCCCATTGCTCTGCAAGTGGTATGTCAGTCGTACCTCCAGCCCTTTCTTGTGCACAAACCGAACAGAAGTGGCATAAACCCTGATCATTGGTTTGTATTACTTAAATGAACAAACACTTGCATCAGTCTTTACCAGTACATTTTCTACTAACATGGACTTTTACATAAATAGGGAGTGAAGCCAGGACCTGTTGACACCATGGTTGTCAGAAAGGCCAAACCAGGTGCTACCACACCCAGTGGAATTAGGTGTGTAATAGATAATATATACAGGTAGACTAAAGTTTGTTGTAAGAAAAAACAATGTATTTATTACCTGATTGTGTACCTTGTGTATTTTAGATAACATTACACGATTCACAGACTGTTTTATGGCTTTCTGGAATACAATGCATGTTATTGTCATTGTAAAAATGCATGTTGTTGGTTGCCTGATGATGTTGTTTCAGATCTAAACTTTACAAGGGCTACAGTGGTGTTCTCCCAGTCCCGTCCACACTCAACGCTGGACCTGCCTACAATGAAATGGCCTCAGAATGTGTCCAAATGCCAAATGAACATTTCAGCTGACCGGCCACTTGTCAATTACATCTTTGGCATGGTGCAAGCTGGCAGTGTGCTGTCTTACCAATACCCTCCACCTGCACCTGCCAGTGTTGTTAGCCATGAAGATGCACCTCCATTTCCTAAATTGCCGCTTGATGGTTACCATCTGCAACTTACTGAGAGGTCCATTGTGCCAACACACCAACAATACCTGCATCTAAGCTCCCTGTCTGTGACCATGACACAGTGCCATATGATTGAAACCAAAGTGCAACATCTGAGTGGCATTTACTGAGGAGGGAGAGGGTGACTGCTTCACATTTCAGGGAGGTAAGCCATGTAAGGTCAGGTACAGCAGAAAACCTGGCTGAGAGAATGATTAGACGGACAAGACAGACTGCACTCATTAAAATGGGGAATAGAAATAGAGAGGGGTGCATTACAGGACTATGCGGTTCTAAAAAACCTGAACCTGACCAAGTGTGGGTTTGTTGTGCATCCAGAGGCACCTTGGCTGGGTGCATCACCTGATGGGCTTGTGTTTGATCCACTTGAACGACCATCATTTGGCCATGTAGAAATTAAATGCCCAAATGTTACGAGTTACGTAGATTGCAAATTTGTATTGTATATATATATATACACATAATGAAGTATCGATAATACTTATATTTAATATAGTACTAAATTTAATGAAGTACTAATCTGAATCTGTGCCGGGTATTAAAAAAAAAGAGACAACCTTTTGCCAGGCTTAAACCAAGGGCTTATTCTGATAATTAACCAAAAGACATGCAACTGTGTAAAGTCGATTGATGCTGCCCGTGAGTGAAAGGGGGTTTCTGTATTAAATATTTTATGCTCCTTCACTCTGCGGATGAGGCGTTCAACGTGGACCCTAAGTCTGGCAATGGACTGAGTCTTTGTAACCTCTGGCCCTGACAGTTGTGCTCTCTTCGATAAGAAGGCAGGTATGTAGACTTTGCAGGGCACACAGTCTTCTACAAGGAAACCCTTGTCAACCATAATGGCCAGAGTGGGGTTTAAAAGAAATGCAATTCAAGACTCCCTCAGAATCTCCCTATCACTGATACCACCTTCGTAGAGAGGCGACACAAATATTACTGCTCCATAAGGGGCCATCCCAATCAACCCTTTGAAGGTACAGTGTGATTTGTAACTTGAAAACATCTCACTCTGAAGAACAAGGTTGTTTGGTGTTTGGCAACGGAGTTCAGTGCAGTCCCAAATGATTTGGGTATCAGAGAAATCCTTAAACACCTCTGGCAGGTGAACTCTCACTGTCTCCTCATCCAACCATAAGCCTATAGCCCCCAGCACAGTGTAGAGGAAATTGGCCCATGTGTTTATGATGCGGCTTACAGTGGATTGGTGAATTTTGAAGCGCTGTGCCAAATCTCTCTGCATCAGGCCCAATGACAAGTAATTCATGAAAAGAAAAAACTCATCAATGGGCTGACGAACCTGAGGGAGTGGAAAAAAAATCATTACCAACCAGCTTTATCGAACTTCGGACTAATTCAGGGTCGGTCGACCATTTTTTAAGCTGTGTGCATTTTTTCATCTATTTATCAGAAACTTCATTGACAAATTGAGCAATATGAGCCACTGTAGTATGTTATCTGGTCTGCAGCATCTGCTCAAATTGCAAAATGTGTTAACGCTGACTCTGATCTAAAGTTGAAAAACACAGTGTGTACTACCAAGCATTTTATTCATTCATGCATTATTTTTTAATATGGCTGAGTAGTGTAGACTCAATATAGACTTTACTAGCCTTACTCTACATAAGAATAAATCTGAAGAAGGTAACAACAACAATTTTTACCGTTGCACTTGCAGTGTGAGAAACCTGACTAGCCGCAACTCTCTCTCTCTCTATATATATATATATATATATATAGATCTCTCGAGCAGCAGGCTCAGCGGTGGCACAGTAGTCATGGTCATTGTTTTTCAGTTGAGGGTTGTCAACTATCATCAAATCATCAGTCAGGTCGTCATGTGTTGGTCGCTTTGTTCTCTCCCAAACTCCCAGCCGTGGAGCAGGGACAGAGTAGTTGTTCCAGTGAAAGAGAATAGGGAGGGCTCCATTTTTCAGCCGCCTTCGTCCATCTGGAGTTTGTGGTTGACTTAGGTCAGTAGCCTGGAAGTGTTGGCTACAAACTCTGGAGCTATCGGATACTTTAAATTTGTTACGTCTGATGTTGATTATCCAGAGGGTTTGTAACTCCTTGTCCTTAGGGAAAGTGTGGAAACTGAGGTAGGAGTTTCATCTGGCACCATGACGCTGTGCAAAATGGGACACAACAGTGGTGGCTTGCTGTACTTCCAACTCGTTTCTTGAATGTTATCTTTGCTTGTCTGCATGTCATTGTTACATGAACAATAAACAAAAAAAAAAACACGTCACAAGCAAATAAGATAAAACGAGAAAACTACAAAAATACAACGGCCTGCGCAAAGACCTCCAATTAATAATACTAAACTGGCTTGACATATATCTTTGTCTAGAATGGACTAGCAACGCACCGGATGTTTACTTGCATTCTAAGATTTCGACGGAAGTTATGTCATACCGCTGCGGGCATAGAACCCATTGTAGGCACAATCCTAGTGTTACCTAAGGAAGAGTTGCTCTTTTTATGTTCAGCGTTATAAAGAAAACTCCCATTGGTTAAAAAAAAAAAAAAAAAGAAAAGTGCAACACAAAGAACTTGCTTCAAACTGAGCGCATGTCCACAATGTGTCATTAACAATATGAGGGCTGAAAATATAGTTCAGATACATGATTGCTTGTGAAGATTAAACGGTAACGCTCAAACAAATAATCACAAGGGAATGATAAAACATCTAAGCGGGGTTTGATCCCCCTTTACCGACAGATATCTGCAGAGTAATTGTGCTTCGATGTCAACTGGCTCTTCAAGCAAAGGACCCGCGATGTCTCTAAACACTTCCTTCAGTCTGCAGCTAAAGAGGAGAAACTCAGGGTTAGTTGGAGAAAACCTGCCAGCGAGCAGGTTAGCTTCACGGAGTCTGTTGCCACAGTAACTGACTCAGAGTTACACTAGGCTTGCTTTGTGAAACCGAAAACCCAGTTTCCCTTAACTCGGAGTCAACTAACTCAGAGTTTTCACTAAACCCATATTCTGAAACGGGGCCCAGTAGCCCACATTCCTTTTAATTTAAAATGACCACCTTTTAAATTTTAATTTAATCATTGTTCTGTTAATTCAAACATACAAAACATGTTACAGGAGTGACATGGGATCTTTTTCAAATCAAAATTGATTGATTATATTTTTATTTTTACTTGAAGCAGTTATCACCTTCTTCCATGATGCCACTGAAATATTTTGTGCATACAGTATATGCATATATTGCATAGAAACTTGGTTCAAGAAAAACACTTGTTGAACTTGTGAACTTTTTTTAAAATAGCATTATGTAACATTCTGCCCTTAAAAAATGTGTTTCTGACTTGTGTAGATGGCAACATGACATTAATTATGTGACAAAAAAAAGGGGGTGGCTACTTTTTTTTTGTAAATCCTTTGTGGACTGTTAAACCTAAAATCCAGCAATTGTAAAAATGAAAAAAGGGAGCACACCTCAGTATCCAAATGAAAGATAATAAAGTACTCTCACTGAGTTGTTTATTCGGCTTACATCATCATAATAAGATAAAAGTATGTGTTTCGGCACAGAACCTTCATTATAGCGGAAGAATGTGTCACAAAACACGTGAGCATACTTTTATTTGTGATGTGAGACTTAATGTGAGTACTTTGTTCTACTTAATTTGGATACTGAGACGTACTCCCTTTTCCTTCATTTGTGACATTTATTATGTACATTTATGGAGCTGCCAATGCCCAGCAGCATCCTTATGCTGAGAAGTAAGCAAGCAAGCCAGCAAGCAAGAAAGAAAGGGACAGAGGAAAAGATAAGACACAAGTCAACATTGGAATGATTTTTACTCCCTGAGGAGAGCTCAGAGTAGATGCAGGATGCAAGATGGATGCCAAATGAGACACTGGCAAAAATGTGGCCTTAATACTACTACTAGTGTTATCTGTAAAAGGATGACATGATTAAAAAATCCTCATGGGCCTTACCACTTTTTAGATGCACTACTGAAAGCAAATTTTCTCAGTGAGTCACCCCCTAACAGCTCGAGTTTGTCAGTGTTAAACTTTATGACAGTACAGTTAGAATAGACTGGACAAGTATGACTTGTTGGTAAGGATTGTATGAGAAAGCCTTTCTCTGTAAAAAAACCCAAAACAAACAAAAAAAAAAAAACCATGACAGAACAGCAAAGCTGCATCTGAACAAACCAAAAGATGGAACAGCGTCTTTAGGACTAGAAGAACCCAAGTGGACACATTTAACGGCTAGTGCACAGCACCACATTCAGTGAAGACCAAACAGTATTTCAGCACAAACACCTCATACCAGTTGTCAAGTGGTGGATTTGTAATGGTTTGGGTTTGTTTTAGAGCCACAGGAGCTGAGCAGCTTGCAGCCACTGAACCAACAACTTACTCCTCTGTGTCCTGTACCATCTATACTCATTATAGAGTGGAATATGAGCCATCTGTCTGACAGTTAAAGCTTGACATAACGGCAATATCAAGGTGTTGCAATGGCCCAGTCAAAGTCCAGACCTTAACGATACTGAAGTGGTGGGGCAGCAAATTGGGAGAGCTGAACATTAAGAAATGCCAATAAGATTGGGCCAAATTTTCTCCACTACATGTAAGAAAATGTCAAGTTAGGCGGCTGATAGTGGATTTACAAGCTATTAAATCGTGGGTTATATTTAGTTTTTTCCATAAACCTTTTTTTTTTTTGTTAAAAAATAATGAGTATTTTTACCACATTTTAAGACTTTTTTTGAACTCTCACATACAAACTTAGACTTAAAAGAAGATTCACTTTCTTTTACACACAACTTGTTGATGTAGGAATCTCTGACCACTGCTACAGTGGCCAGAAAAAATTGCTACATGTTGAAATCTACCCTTAAAATTAAAAAAATTCCACATTACTGAAGCCTTATAATATTTCCAATTCCATATTTTCTTGACTGTTACATCTTCCTAACCAGCCTGTTTTGAGTCCGCTCAGCAGATTTTCATCAGATCTTATTTCTCTTCCAGTCGATGTAATCTTCACATTCTTCAGCAGCTGGGATATATTTTGCTAGAATATCACATCTCAAGTCATCTTGGGTAGAGTACAGAAGCTCATCTGTCACCACACAGTCTCATGTGTTGGTGCAGCCGTCTGGCCAGACCACCACTAAAACTCCAGACTTGATTAGACCACAGAGAATATGTCAATGTGATTTGAAACCTCTCTATTTCCACTCTCACGATAAAACTTGAGCTTAATGCCTGATTATCACATAGGTCTGTTTTTATCACTATGATTTAGTGCTTTTTAAACACTACAACAATTCAGTTGCCTTTGAACAAAGAACTTTTGCTGGTACTGGCAACAATTAGAAAGGGGTCATAGTCATAGATTCTTAGTTTTGTACAAGAGATATCACTTCTCAGTTCTTATGCTGTGAATATGCTCCTGCTTGCTTTGTCTCTTTGTTAGGTCCAAATTGCTCACTTGTCATTACCTCAGTTGTTAAACTAATGTTCACTTTCCCTCTCGTTAATCTATGTTCTTTCATCCTTTAAAGGCTGTGGACAGATGAATTGCGTGGGAAAATAATCCGCTGTACCACCTGCATGTGTTAAATATCTCTCTGGGGCCCATGCATTCAGTTGGACAAGAACTTTCTAAATGGAAAAGTGGTTTGGCTGTGGGAGAAAGCAGCCGACAGAGATCACATTGTATATACTGAATATATTTAGTGCTTCAATACCTAGAGTTATTTCATCACAGTAAACAATTTACAGCAAAGGCTTTATGAAGGTTAAGCTACATTCAAGCTAATCCGCCAATCACATGGCGACACCTCAGTGGATTTAGACACAATCAAGATGACTTGCTAAAGTTCAAACCGAGCATCGAAGTGAAGAAAGGAAATGGATTTAAGTGACTTTGAATGTGGCCTGGTTGTTGGTACTGGGCGGGCTGGTCTGAGTATTTCAGAAACTGCTGATCTACTTGGATTTTCACACACAACCATCTTTAGGTTCACAGGGAATGCACTTTAAAAATAATTGGTTCAACAATCAGTTGTTACTAATGATGGCAATTCGTCAAAATGATTGTAATATATCTTTTAAATGATCCACAAGAGCAGAGGTGTGCAGTGGCGGAACAGCTGAGATGCAGAGAAAAGTGGTAGTGAAATGGACTCAGAATGAAAAGATGAAAGGGCAAAGACAGTTGAGGAGGAGGCAGCAAGTGTCAGAAAATTTAAGATATTTTCAAACCAGCAGCAGCGATTTCACGTGACTTCACTATTTAATAATTAAGCGATGGGTGGTGAGATACAAGCTGCAAAACTGTTATCTGAACATAATATGATGAGCACTAGATGGGATTCTCCATGGCCTTTTTTATGTAGCTGTAGAAATTACCCTGGTACTACTTGCTGTAATAATTATCTTGGTAAAACTTCTATTTTTAATGTTGCTGTGGTTTGTTGCTGCACTGTTACATCTCTCATTAGACCAAACATAAAAACTACTGGTTTTTCCAACCTTGGATATACAGGAGATCCTATATGGGATTTCCTAGTATCATAGATAAAATATTAATTTTATGTGCTGTTTAAGTAACATATTCTTTCAATACCTTGGCTGCTCAGCTAAACTATTCTGTACACATAGGCTATCTGTCCTTGTCCAACTCAGGAACAGCTGTAAACTGTCCTAGTGAGGAACATTTTATTAGTCCAGGTTAAAAGCTGATCAGGAACTTTTTTGACTTCATCAGTTTACCAGTGTCTTTATCTGTTTGTAAATGATGAGATTGCAGCATTTTATGCTTGTTGGCTTATTTTACTGCATGAAATATTTGGTGGGTCCTGCAGGACCAAACAGATCTCCACAGGTGGGCTGCTGCATGATAAAGTTTGCAAATCACCATGTGTTATTGCCTGGTTGCGATTGGCTGCACTCTGCCACACCTTCTGGTTTGATGCCCTCTGGACCAATCGCCAATGCTGCTTCCTTACTCCACAGATAGGCATCCCTTCATTCAAGGGCAGCTGTGTTCTGGCTGACAGCTTGCACTCTTGAAGAGACTTGCTAGTTTTGTCTTGATCAATGATTGATGACCATATGTGTTTGTCAGCCAATTACTGGAGGAAAAGACCATATAAAAGGCGAGCAGGGTGTACAGGCTGCCTCTCGCTTGCTGGGGACTGGGGTTAAGTCATTTCCTGGCATCCGTAACTTCCGCTCCTGGATGGTGCAGGTAGGTTTCCAGCCGTGGCTGCAGATTGTTTGTTGTTTGTCCGTCTAGTGCTGCTCACTTTGGTTATTGTTTCAGAGACTTATGTATTGCTGCAGGCTGTGCGCTTCTCATTGAGCTCACGGATCATTTAAGCTGATGCTGCGTAACCTGCTATGGATTGCATCACCTGACTTGTAGCCCGGGATTGTGTGTTTATATACGATGGGGTGACGACACGTGCTGCAGAGTAAGAGGGCCGGTCGGTGACTGCTCTGTGATATGCCGTGCGGTACTGCATCACCCGATTGGGCTGCAGCTTTGCCGTGCAACGCCGGATCACGTCTGCTGGAGACCACTGCTGCTTTTCTTGGAAGCTGCTTTGCTTGGGAGCTGTTGGCTTGGATCTTTGCTTGTGGAGAATCTTTGTTTTGGAAGGACGTTGCTCAGGATAAGTCTCACTCAGTTGTAACAACTATCTGGCCATTTCTGGTGACAGAGTGTCACCTTAATAACAGCGTGACTTCCGCCATTAGCTGCGATCTGCTACATTTGCTGTGTATGCGTGCCTGTATAAAGTGGAGGGAATTTTTCCCCACACATTTTATTTATCTTTTTATTAGGTGTTTTTATAATTCCGTTTCTTTTTTTATCAAGTGCTGAGCCTATGGTGGTGGATTGGTGTCCTTGGTGGTGATGGTTCCCCTTTGTGTGTGTGTGTGTGTGTGTGTGTTTGTGTGTTTTTTCCTGTTCCTGAGTGTTGAGCAAATAAGGCAAGGCAAATTTATTTTTGTAGCACATTTCCTGTACAAGACAATTCAAAGTGCTTTACACAAAACATAAAAACATTACAGCAAGAAAAAAATACAAGTGTATTAGAAAAACAAACTAAACGATTAAATTGATTACATAGAGAAATAAGTTAAGATTTCAGCGTAAAAGAACCAGCTGCAGATCTGAACTCCTAGTAAGAACTATTGAAATGTGTCACGACGATGGAAGCGGGGCAAAAGCGCCGGATCCATGAGCGCTTCTCAGGACTGTACCCCGCCCAATCCACGAGTGTAATGACCTTAGAGCTGGACTGATGTGATCCACTTTCTTGGTTTTAATGAGGACTCGAGCAGCTGAGTCATGAATCAGCTGCAGGTGCCTAATAGATTTTTTTAGGTAGACCTGTGAAGACACTGTTACAATAATCAAGCAGACTAAAAATTGAAGCATGGACTAGTTTTTCCAAGTCTTGCTGAGACATCAGATCTTTAACCCTTGATATATTATTAAGGTGATAGTAGGCTGATTTTGTAATTCCTTTAATGTGCTTCTCAAAGTTAGGTCTGAGTCCATCAATACAGCCAGATTTCTTGTCTTGTTGGTGGTTTTTAGTTATATAGACTGAAGCTTTGTGGTGACACTTAATCGTTTCTCTTTGGCTCCAAAGACCATAACCTCAGTTTTCATTTTGTTTAACTGGAGAAAGTTCCTGCACATCCAGTCATTAATCTTTTCAATGCATTTCCCAAGAGCCTCTACAGGGCCTTGATCTCCTGGTGACATTGTAATATATATCGGTGTCATCTACGTAGCTATGGTAACTAGTTTTATTGTTAATTATGATCTGTGCTAGAGGGAGCATGTAGATGTTCAACAGAAAAGGCTGGATGGAACCCTGGGGAACTACACATGTAATTCTTGTCTGCCCAGATGTAAAATTACCTATTGACACAAAGTACTTTCTATTCTCTAAATAAGATTTAAACCAGAGTAGTGCAGTGCCCGAAAGGCCCACCCAGTTTTCCAGTTATTTAAGTAATATATTGTGATCAACTGTATCAAATGCAGCACTGAGGTCCAGTAAGACTAAAACTGACATTTTTCCACCATCTGTATTCAAACATGTCATTAATGACTTTGATCAGAGCAGTCTCAGCGCTGTGGTGCTGTCTAAAACCTGACTGGAAGACTTCATAGCGGTTGTTTTCTGTTAAAAATGTAATCATTTAGCATTTAGGTGATGAAAAACTACTTTTTCAATTATCTTGCTTAGGATCTGCGGCTAACCGAGCTGCAGGTTCTTTGTCAGAGCCAGTTACCTTGGCAACGCATCACAACTAGAGATTTTTTATTGAATAATCGACTCAGCAGTTTCTTGTGAAAAACCTACAATTTTAATAGTAAAAACAATATTAACTTAATATTTAATTTAATATTATTTCTTTCTTAAGGGACTATGGTAAAAGTGGGATAATGCCCTTCGAAGTGTCCATCTTTATAAATTAATGGACTTCGCAGAAGAAACTATCTGAACGCCTCAGTGTGGACACCTTGTCGGGCATTACCCCTTACATATAGGTTTTAAAACACATAACATATCCCACAAGCCAACTCATGTACAACTTAATTTTACCCTCTTTGGTGACCCTCGTCCATTTTTTAACACTTTAAATGACAGTTTGTTTGAATATCTTATTTACTAATAATTCATTTTTTTCTGTGATACAAATATAACAATTTGAGTTTTGGATATGTCCAAGATTATCAACAAAAAAAAAAAAAGAAGAAAAAAAAAGGAAATATAAATACTTTATTTCTTTGTCTATTTACTGTTGTATCAAATGGTACTTCTTTAGACTTTCCATGGGCAAAACTGTTCCATTGACTTTGATTTCATTGATATATTTTAATCTAATTGTAATTAAAGTTTAAAACTTTTAATTGTTTAATGTCAGCATTTCATTTGCAAAAAAAGGTTGATATTTGACATTTTTACTTTTCCCTAGATTCAGCTGTTTTCACATTGTAGGCAGATGCAGGAAAATCCTGGTATTTTCGAAAGTTATGTTATGGCATCATAGACCCACCAGAAGGTGATGATAGTGATTTCTTTGCTTGTGTTTGAAATTATTTCTGATCATCAACATGTTGATTTATTTGTAGATTACAAATTTGTTTCACACATACACATAAAAAAGTAAATAAAAATCTAAATCTTGGTGTTCCCATGTGGTCCAAAATCTCCATAATATAACTCTCCATGACAAGGTCACGAGAAGAAGCATCTGTTACTACATAGAAAATACTAAAGACATCAATTCAGTTTGTTGTTTTCTCTTTTTTTGCTAATCTTTGGCATACCCAAAAACTTTATCACCACGAAAGCCCCTTCCCCGTAATATTTATGTTATAGGAATTATTAAATTTTTTGTATAAGTTTTTAAAATACATAATTTATGATTCAAATCATTAAAGAAATGCCTACCACCCGTGCTGCACCAGGCCACTAAGACCATGTTATGATTCATGTAATTTCTACATTTAGGCAGAAACTTACATTACATTACAATCATTTAGCTGACGCTTTTATCCAAAGCGAGTTAGGCAGTAGCGTTAAGGGTCTTGCCTAAGGACCCAACTGGTGGGTGTTAATGTTAGTCCCCTGGGGGAAACTCAGGACGGTTTTCTGTTGAGCATATCATTCATTGTTGAATGTGGCACAACAGCACACTGCATATTTATGTACATTGATTAGTTACTCAGTTCATTTTTATCCTATCTTTATGTTTATCTATTTTGTGTTTTTTTTTAAAGTTGTGTTTTTATTTTTATTTATATTCTTTTACGGCATTCGGTGTGGACAGCAAAGTAAGAATTTCATTGCTCAGGGAAACTTGTTTCCATACTAGGCAAAAACAAAAATCTTGAGGACATCTAAGAACTGGACCAGTGAAGCTATGGACTGCTCAGACGTGTTCAGGTCTGCTACCAACCCTAAGTTTACTACTGCTTTGAAGGACAATGTGCTGAAGGAAAAAAAAAAAAAAATGAAGATAAGGCTTGTTACATAGTTTGGGAGAAACAACAAATCTTATTCCAAAATCATTTTTAAAACGGGTTAAAAAAAAGACAAAGAAAAGGTAATCTTTAAGCAATCAATACTGTTTTGGCCTAAACATATTCTTGGCCTTAGATGCATCTCAGTGTAGACAGTGGAACAAAAATGGTTACAAGTTCCTCCCTAATCCTTGAAAACCTGATCTTAGTCGTGGTGTAGGCACAACAGCCGATTTTTCTTTTCAGTACGAGGTATGTTGCGCAGGAAAATGGTTCAAAACCTACTTCCCAAACAGAACATGACTGACTTTGACTGTAATAATATCTATCACCATGTTCTTTGAACCATTTAACCTCAGCCACAGTATGCTCAGCTTTAACTGTCCCACTATCTTTTTTTTTTCTCTTAACTCCATGTTTCACTGGCATAGTCATGATATCCCTCTAATAGAGATGTAAACAACACAGTAAGGTAATTTATTACAATTTAATACATTATGTATAGTTATTTTGATTGGTTATTCGGTCTTGTAACTTAAATTCTCGCAATGCTGGACTTTTTGAGGAGCTTGATTTCATTGGCTACTTCCGCTAGCCAATCATATCAAATCTATTGGTATCTATTGCAGCTACGCTGCTGTCCCGAGTTGTGTTTTTTCCAGTAGAGTTCAGGTCGGTTAGCGTAACCTAAAAGATGTCTAGCTCAAGACAACAACTCCTCGCCATTTCCTCAGACTCGGAGGACACAGATGACAGAAGTGCTCATCTCAGCGGACGTTTATCTGAAACTCCACTATGTGGGTCTTCTCGGGCCAACACGGTAAGGTGGCGGCGCCTTACTGGGGCACGTGGTAGAGCCTGTAGTCCCGAGACTCAGGGTATCACATCAGATGATATGTTGAAGTAAGTTGAAACCTTTTTTCTAGATATTTAAGTTGTAAGCTGCGCAGCCAAATTATGTTATATTCTTATCTCCATGAAACTGCAGTTACTTGAAACTGAGAGGCTAACCGCTATTTGACAAGCTGAGGTATTCGCATGAGTGGCCATGTTGCTTATGCGGGCAGATATATGTTAATTGAAAAAGCAATTTTAGCGGAATCTTAATACCGATAAAGCACTATACTTGGTTGTGGACGAGAGTAAATTTGCACTGCAAATTCACGAATAAGTTAAGAATCGATCATCTGGAAAAATATAGAGCTCGGGAATGTGACGTCATACCGCAAGCTTCACGGGATTTGCAGACACCAGCAAACGAAGTATAAAGTAGAATGTAGTCACAGCTGGTTTCAGTTCTATAGTGTGATCCACGGTGTCTTTAGACCTTCATGTATTATGTAGTACATGCAAAATATGTATCATTTAAATTATTTATATAGAAAGTTAAAAAAAACAATAAAAAACTGTTATAAAATCAGTAGAAATAAGCATTGTTCCCTTCAATGACTTAAAAAAGTAGGATTCACATGCTTTGATTTTTGTAATGATGCTCCAATGAAAAACTGATTTGTTGCAAAACACAATTGTAAATGTTTCAGGGCACTGTGCAGTGCACATGAGAAAATTGACAAGGTGATGGAGAAAGTGGTGGCACTGACTTAAATCGTGGAAAACAAATTGGCCGCAGGAGCACTAAAATAAGCAACTCCGGAACCACAGACTCCGCAGCCAATTCCTACAGGCCTATCTGTAAGTTATTCTCTCAGTCTTTTTTGTTGTTTTCATGGATTTGAGTAAAACATATCTAACATGCCTCATCATACAGTGTTACTACTGTTACAAGTTGGGATCCGGGACCCCCACCAGGGAGGTCCCCCCCCAAAAAAATCTATACATACAGAAATTATAAGCCACTGTAATGAGGTGTTTCACCAACAGTTTGTCAAAATGTTTTTCTCACATGATCTAAATTCATTGTTATTGGCTGTTTTAGCGTGAAGTAAAAAGGATCTACAGGAGTCTGGAGGACGTGCACAAATACAGGGGAAATGAGAGGTAAGACATCTATAACCATTTAATAGTCTGTAATCTGATCATAAGGTATTTTCCATGCAGCATCACCATCAGTGGTTATATATTCATCAGATCATAGACTAGTGATGCTTTTGTCCATCTTAAATTTACTCAGATACAATAGGAATTGCACTTTGATTTTACATAGTCACCAACAACTTTTCTGAGCAGCTTTTGTACATGTTTCATATTGATTTGCTGTTCTGTTTTCTGTGATGTAATCTGCAGGTTCACGTCTGAGCACAACTCCGATGTCACAAATTCAGTCTTGCGGACAATTACCGATGACGAGGAATATAAATCCTCTTTGATCAGAAGTAAGTTATGACTCTAAAATTGGTTTAAGGTTACTTATAAAAATAATGCTCATCTCTCCAGAGAAAGTATGACAAGTAATGTGTCACTTTTTGTGTTCATAGGAGCCTGCAACAGGTACTTTGAGAACATCAGGAGGGAATCAAAGTTGTCAGAAGACAACAAAGTGGAAGAGGATCGGAGGGTCAAAGCTCCCAACGACCGAAGGCATAGAGTGAGTTAAATCACTTGTGGATTTTTTTATTTGTTTATTTATTTTTAAGATCCTTTGTAATGCTGGAGCCCACATCAGAAGAATTTAAAAAGATTTGGAAAAGACACACCTGCTTACATCTAACAAAAAATGTTTAAAAGTTTTAAGTTTCAGACTAGTCTCAGACTGAGATTTGACAAAGACTGTGAATCACTATTTACAAGACTACAACTAGATTCTTTCGGCATTTTTTGTGATATAGGACATGGCTTACTATGCTAAGAAGTAAATGTCTGCTGTTGATCATGCATGTGTTAAAGTATAATGATATAACAAATAAGAGCAGAGTAGAAAACTCATTCATGATGTTTGAGTCTGTGTAACACCTGGTGGAGATACAAAAGCACACTTAATGATGTGTAATTCCCTGTTGATCCTGGATCCTGTTCCATATCAACTGTCCAACATATAAAAAGAAATGCTAAAAAATCTAGTTGTAGTCTTGTTAATAGCAATTTTAGTCTTTGTCAAATCTCAGTCTGAGACCAGGCTAAGACTTAAAACTCTAAATATTTGTCTTCAGATGTGAGTCTTTTGCTAATCTTTCAAAGTCTTCTGATGTACGCCCAGCTTTAGAATGCATCAGATTTCTGATTTGCCTTTGTATCACATTACAGTGTTGTAGTCAGCAGTGTTACCTCTGGATACGATAACTGAAATGTGTTATATAAACTGTGCATAAAGATGGAGTTGCAGAGGCAGTAAAAAATGTTTTATTATGTTCATATTTAAATTTATACATTTAAGTGTTCTCATTGACCTATAAATGTCATTCACCATTGAGAGTAATATCTAATGTTTTCTTTTTAAGCTTTTTAAATTCACACCGATCTGCTGCTCGCTCGATCCCTACTGATGAGGAGTTCATATACCTGGAAGGGGTGCCTGCTTGCATGATGAGCGACGAGGAGATGGACAGTGAAGACAAAGAAATGGAATTTCTTCTGGAATAAATGGAGGGCAACAAAACTGACTGAGATATTAGAAAGGTGTGAGTGCCACATCGTAAAATTACAGAAGATGTCCTCCAGGATGGTGCACCAGAGAGTGCCCAGTGGCACATATAGCCAGAGGCAGCTGCCGAGAGAGATCAAACCAATTTATCTTAAGTAAAACTGTGTGCTTTGATCAATAATAATAAATTTAAAAAAAAAAAAAAATACATTGGTCTGGTTTTCCTGTCTGACATATTTTTATTCCGCAGTGCAGTTATGTAGATGCAACTGATTTTTTAGACTACTTCATTGTGTACTGTTCACACTGTTCAGTTATAAATGCTGATATTTTTTTACATTTTAATCTTGACAGTAGGTCATTTCATAAATGCTTATTGAAATAGTAACGTGTAATTTGGTCCAGCTAGTGATGTGTACAACTGATGTGTGAGGGTGGCTCGGCTGAAAGTCGGACACAAACGCAGGCATCAAAGTGTAAGTAGATTATTCAGCGTCTCTAGTGGAGCAGGAATAATACCATACAATGATCTGATGCAGGTAGAGGTTTAAATAGAGAGGAGACCAGGTGTGACACCTTAGGCTGATGAGACGAATGACAGGTGGAGTCTAGAACCAGTAATCAGTAGGCTGGTGAAGATGAGCGGACTGGTAGAGGTGGAGCAGGCATGACAACTGCCTTTGTTTTTCAAATCTCAGAGTTCTACGAGGACGGTGATGGCCGGAGCCAGACCATTTAAACATTTAAAAAGGATTTCTAACAGAGAGGCAGCCAGTGAAGGCAGCACAGGAGTGATGTTCTCCTATCGTCTGGTCCCCGTTAACAGGCTGGCAGCTGAGTTTTGGATCAGCTGTAGACAGCGGAGGAGAGACGGGATAAAGGGGGGTGCAGTCTAGAAAAGATTAAGGCATCACGAGGAAGATCAGGCTGGACTAATATTCCTGAGATGATAGAAACTAGACTGGACCACTGCCCTGACCTGCTGTCACATTTAACGTAAAAATCAAAAACAACAGCAAGATTTGTAATAAAATGGAAGGTTAAAGAGTCCAGAGAGACACCAGCACTGCTGCAGTTTTCCCAGCAGTGATGACCTCTGCTTTATTTTCATTTGTACAGAGGAAACTCATCTCCATCCACGTTCTTTATTTCCTTTATTCAGACATCTTTTTACAACGTATAAATACAATGTCTGTCCTTGTAAAAGGACAACTTAAAAACAGTCCGAAAAGGGTCTACAGGCAGAAGCAGAAAGCTTATAGTGCCCACCCCCCAAATCAGTTTACATCGAAATATAAAAGAAGAAGACAGCTACCTCGTCATACATGCAATAATAGATACATAAAATAATATACACATATAATTACATTCACCTGATTCGTAATGTTTAATAACATTTGTCTTAAATATGTTTTTACACTTTATTAAAGTTGTACAGTCTTTTAGCTCCTGGTCTAATTTGTTCCATATATCAACCCTACAAACACAATGTGGTTTTCTAAACATATCCACCCTCTAAGATCATAAACGCTGTCCTTGATTGAAAACAACCCCTGAATGTGTACAGGCAACAAAATTGATACATAAATTGAGCAGTTTTAAAGTCAACCAAATATTTAAACTTTATTGTTTTTAGATTAACAACTAATTGGTTTTATGCTCTTTAATCTGCTTTATTCACAATTCCTTAGCTCTCTTTTGGGTTATGAACAAAGGGTTTAAATTAGTTTTGTAGGTGTTTCCCAACATCTCAATAGAGGACATCCAGTGAGGCAAAACTGAGGAACAGTACAAGAAATATAACGTTTTTTTACTAAGAAACTCTTTAACTTTGTAAAACTGCCAGTGACTTTGCTCTAAAATCATCAACATGTAGTTTCCAGCTTAACTTATTTTCTGTTATTACACCAAGAAATTTTACATCACTTACTCTTTCAATTTCTTGATTTTCAATTTTGTATTCACATTAACAGCATGATTTGTGAATATGATAAATTTAGTTTTCTTTAAATTCAAGGTTAGTGTGTTTGAATCAAACCAACACTTTAATTTATTTTATTCTTTTTTAATTGTGTCCATTAGTGTTTTTAAATCTTTACCAGAACTAAGAATATTAGTATCATCTGCAAATAATATAAACTGTAATTTTTTTAAACTAAACATACATCATTAATATAAAGAATAAATAATAAAGGGCCCAACACTGACCCCTGCAAGACACCAATGGACATTGTCAATCACTGTGAATCATAGTTTCCAATGTGGACATGCGGGGATCTATTCTCTAAGGAGCTCTTGATCCAGGAGAGAGCCACACCCCTGATTCCACATCTACACATTTACTTTAGTTAGACCTAAGAACAGTCCGACAGTATATTGTTTATCAGATATTTTGTCTATAAGGTCAAAACGTGCCGGAGTGGTGGTCCTATCAGAGAATATTATGTTTACTATAAAATCATTTAATCTTTTATTAAATGTTTTTTCCAGTATATTTGAAGATTGCGATAAAAGGGAAATCGGCCATGTTTGTCCCCAGCCTTATGCATAGAGAAACCATGGCAGTCTTCATGTTATCTGGAAACCTGCCTAAATGCAGGGACTGGTTACGGATGTGTTAGGTTGAGTACTCCATGATTTCCTTAAGAGTGACATATCCAATCCATTCCACTCTGCTAAGCTTTTATTTTTTCATTTTCAACAATCGTAATAAATTTGTTTTCATTTGTACCCTGTATAAATATTGTTTTATCTAAATTTGTTATTTTACCTATAATTTCATCTACATCCTCTTGATTAGAATTGGTCTCTTTTGCAAGTTAGGCCCAATATCAATAAAATATGTAATGGGTGGTGGTGAGGACCCAAACACAGGCAGTAGGCTGAACAGCGCGGGTGACAAGGTTTTTTTCCATTAACGCATGATAGGGGACCACACACAATAGGGTGTAACCCACTTACAGGAGTTAACATACAAGGATCTGACAGGGAAGAACTGAAACTATGGGGTACATATACACACAGGAACAAACTGAGAACAGGGGAAGTGAATCAAAATCAGACCAGGTGAGCTAATGAGCCAGGAACAGAAAACACAGCACATGACGGAAAACTTAACCAAACATGACAAAACCAAAAACCCAAACCATGGTCTAACCAGAAACTAAACACCACAAAAAACTAGAAATAAGCCCGTGAAACCTGACAAAAATAATTATAGAATTCATTTGCAATGTCATTGGATTGGTTGATTTTATATTTCTCTTTTATTAAAAATAATTGGGAAAAGTCGAACTGTGGCTACCCTCATCTCACTTAGTGCACTCCAAGTGTTCTTGATATTTCACTTGTTCAGTCAAATCTGATCGCCGCCTCAAGACGATGACTGCGATCATCATCAGCCTAGCCGCAGAGAGGTTTGGGTTAAAGGAGAGGCGTACAGCAAAGCCACCCTACACTATGAACCACAGAGCGAGTAAAATCCATCAGCTCCGACCGGAGCTGAAGAGCTTGAGGCAGCAGTACAAGGTAGGGAGTGAAGAGGAGAGGGGACCTCTGGCAGAGCTACGCACCA
>JBAMHW010000010.1:15161497-15181445 GCA_037177495.1 Rhadinocentrus ornatus
ATGAACGGCTACATGCCAAACTATATAATAAATGAAGAGAACCAGTAAATCAGAAATCAGGTTCCATTGCATAAATGGAAATCCGTCATGGATGGTTTATGTATTTTCATGATCTGTGAACATGATCTGCCAAAGATGCGGTCAGTATCCAGAGAGATCTAAAGTCGGATCTGATAAGACGCATCTTCTGGATGCCTCACGGATGGAAATCCGGGTTTAGGATTTTTCAGGATCTCTAAGGCGTCAATATCTGGGGGGGATCTCAAAATAGGATCCATGAAAGATCACATAAACACGCATCTTCTGGATACCTCACGGATGAAAATACGGGTTTTTTGGATCTTTCAGTGGTCCAGATACGGGGAGACCTAAAAATAGGGTCCGTGGAGCATGCGGAGGGGATTTTCCAGTACTTATTAGGAGCAATAGCATTCATTATACTTAACATTTTAGCATTAAAACTAGCAACAAGCTCATTGGCTGAACCCCCTGATAGGGCAGGTGTTAAAGAGAAGACCTGGTTAAACATCCCACTTGTGTTTTCAGTAATATACCGTTTTGTGATCGCCTCCTTTGAGTCATTTGTGGGAACAGGAATCGTACTCTCAAAGAAAACACAGCAATGATCAGACAGGCCCACATCACATACAGTAATTTTGTGGGCGTCTGACATGGCTTCCTTACTGCACGTCATCCCTGCCTCATCTATTAATAATTGTTCAATAAAGGATATTTTTTCTACCAGGAGTGAATATTGGTTTTCTTTTGTCTATAAAAAATGATAAAGAGGGGTTATTAGGTACGATTAATTAAAGTAACATAATTGTGGTGTAACTTAAAGTATACCAGTCTGTACTGACACTAGTAGTCTACTCACAGCGGAAAGGGAACGTATGAGGGAAAGGGTGCTTGTGCAACAGGGATGGTGATTGTGTTAGTGATTTTATATAGTTGTACTAAAATTTTTACTGTTTTACGTGTCTTACTATTTATAATAGATATTGCACATGCGTCTTATTTTTTATTCTTTTTTTGCACAGCTGGTTATTTATTGTTGAATGTGACAAGTTTATAACACACTGCACATTTATGTTTATAGAATATTTACACTTTTTTTTTAATCTTATCTTTATCTTCTATCAAGTTTTAAATTTTTTTTTTTACATTTTATTTTATAATCTTTAATGGCATTCAGTGTGGACGGCAAAGTAAGAATTTAATTGTTCAGGGAAACTTGTCTCTTTACTGGGCAAATGACAAACACTTTGAATCTTGAAATGTATTATGAAAAAAATATTTTGGCAACTTTGTGATGTGTCAGATTTTTCTTTAAAAAAGTATGTTCTCAATAATGTTCTGACTTCTCAAGCTTTGTAAAGGTTGCACCTGAAAGAAAAAAAAAGAATAAAATTGTAATTAGCTAAGTTTAAAATCAATAAGTTCTCTGCTGATGGTGATCAGAAACCAGCTCGGCTGTCCCACAGGTTGTGGTGTTTTTTTTACTGCAGCTGCAGACCGAGACGTTTCCTCTGATGTTCCTGTATGAAGTTTATTATTAACTTTAAAATCTGCTTTTTTGTAAGGCTATTTAAAAAGCAACTGTATAAAGAAAGAGAAATAAAGCCTACCTGTGATGTTGAAGGCACCCCCCGCTCTGTTCTCTCTGACGTCACTCAGCAGTTACCCTGGGAACGGCGTCTCGCACAGAATTTTGCTTACCATAATCTCTAAAAGCTATATATGATCCAATATAAGGTAATGCTGATGTGATGCTTTCCCTAAATTTGTTGTCAAAATGTAATGTCGCACAATCACTAGTAGAAGCTCCTCCTTAAAAAAAACAGATGATCTCCTCAGCGTTTTCAATCCGTTTTAAATCATTGAGAGATTGACAAGCCCGGTCTCTTTAAATTTCCAGCTGCTGCTCGATATGCACTGATGACCTAACGAGGCCTCGGTTGGTCTATCACGTGACTTTTTGCATGCTAAGTCAATGTTCAGAAACAATGCTCGCAACACTTCCTTGTCACATGCTCGACACATGATTGAGCAATCGGCTCGAGCACAACATCTCCACCCATCCCTCCTGTTTGTAAATTCCTGTTGTGAAGAGGCAACCTGTGACCACAAGGGCTGTTAGGAGATGGTCAGAGGAGATCTTGGAGAAATTACAGGGATCCTATAAAGCGACAGACTGGCGAGCACTCTGTGAGCCCCACGGTGAGGACATTGGTGGGCTCACAGAGTGTATTTCAGACTACATAGATTTCTGTACTGATAACATTGTTCCAACACAGACAGTCTATTGTTACTCAAATAACAAGCCGTGGGTGACAAAAGACCGCAAAGCCCTCCTCAATGAAAAGAAGAGGGCTTTCAGGGCTGGAGACAGAGATGAAGTGAGAATGATCCAAAGTCTACTTAGAGTCCAGATCAGGGAGGCTAAGGACAATTACAGGAGAAAGGTGGAGTGGACACACAACATGAGAAAAGGGTTGGATTGGTATGAAGACCATCACTGGGTTCAGGCCATCCAGCAGCAGAGGACCTGAGGGCGATGAGGACAGGGCCAACGAGCTGAATATGTTTAACAGATTAGACTTTGCGGCTACTGCTCAGCCCCTTCTAACTCGTCAGGAGCAAGCCGGAACCCCCCCGCCACACTCTCTCTTTGTCTTTCTCTCTCTCCTTATTGCACCTCTGCCTCCGGTGATAGACCTGACAATCCTCCTTCACCTGTCAACTTCACATGTAATCAGGTTGAAAGAACAACTGAGAAGACTGCACTCCGGCAAGGCAGCAGGACCGGATGGGGTGAGACCCCATGTCCTTTAAAGCCTGTGCCTCCCAGCTCTGTGGAGTCTTACAATACATCTTCATGATGAGTCTGAGTCTACAGTGGGTCCCAGTACGATGGAAGACGTCATGCCTCGTTCTTGTACCAAAGACCCCACGTCCCAGTGGCCCCCAGGATTACAGACCCCTGGCACTGACTTCACATGTCATAAAGACCCTTGAAAGACACATACTGGATCAACTCTGACCCATGGTTAGATCACATACTTCAGTTCGCATACCAGCCTTGTCTCGGTTTTGAGGATGCCATCATCCACCTGCTCAATCATGTCTACACCCACCTGGACCAGCCGGCGAGCACTGACTTTTCCAGTGCATTTAATACCATCAGGCCGACCCTCCTGGGTAAGAAGCTTACAGTGATGCAGGTGGATGATTGTCTTGTGTCCTAAATTGTGGACTACCTGACCGGAAGACCATAATATGTGTGCCTGCAGCACTGTGTTTCAGACATGTTGGTCAGCAGCACTGGAGCACCACAAGAGACTGTCCTCTCCCCCTTTCTTTTCACCCTCTACACATCTGATTTCAGCTACTGCACAGAGACCTGCCACCTACAGAAGATTTCTGATGACTCTGCTGTAGTTGGATGTAACAGTGGAGGAGAAAATCAAGTTTCTGTGGACTCCTTTGTCACATGGTGTGAGAAGAATCATCTGCAGCTTAATGTGACAAAGACTAAGGAACTGATTGTGGATTTTAGGAGATCCAAAACACCAGCGACACCTGTTTCAATAGAGGGCATCAATGTGGAAGTGGTGAAGGATTACAAATCCCTTGGAGTGCCTATTGACAATGAACTGCACTGGGTTAAGAACACTACTGCACTTTACAAGAAGAGCCAGAGCTGTCTCTATTGTTTGAGGCGGCTAAGGTCGTTTAACATCTGCCAAACACTGCTTAGGATGTTTTATGAGTCTGTTGTGGCCAGTGCTTTCCTCTATGATGTTGCATGCTGAGGAAGCAGGCTGAGGGTTGCAGACACAAACAAACTGATCCACAAAGCCAGTAATGTTGTGGGGATGGAGCTCGACTCTCTGACGATGGTGTCGGAGAGGAGAATGTTGTCCAAAATAAAGACAATACTGAACAATACCTTCCACCCGCTTCACAACCTGCTGATCAGTCCCAGGAATATGTTCAGTGAGAGACTGATAACACCTAAATGCTCCACTTAATGACACAGGAAATCATTCCTACCTGTGGCCATCAAACTGTACAACTCCTCCCTATAGCAACAACATCCACTTTTATATATTTACACTTTGCACTACATTTACATTTTTATGATAAATCATATTTTCTCATATTGATAATACTGTACATATTACTCCCTGGCAGGATGTATCCTGCTTTTGTTTACATAGATATTGTAACTAATTTGTGATTTTTCCTATTGTGATTTTTATATTTATCTTATCCTTTTGTTATTTGGTATGGAGCGACTGTGTGCACACAATTTCTTCCGGGATTATTAAAGTATTCTGATTCTGATTTGTTTCTGTTATTTTATCCTCCACCTGCCATAGAACAAGAAATTTCCTTTTACTTCATTTTACATCTTGGCATATTTCTTTTGAAACTTCCTCCTTCTCTAGCCGAGCTTAGTCATAAGATAATTGTGAGCAGGAATCGATTTATATTTTTTGTTTTGGTGAGAGGACCAACAATTGACAATGACATGATCAATGGGCTGTTCAATTGCAGAAATTGGACACAGTGGAACAGGGTATTTTCTGATTTGGTTTTCCGACAATATGACAAGCATGACAACTACAGCAAAAATCATGCTTCATGCCAGGCTAAAAGATGCGTTTTAGCAGAAGTTGATAACTTTTTTATAACACCTAAATGACCAGACCACTGACTTTCATACGCTAACGAGAAAACCTTTTGTCTGTACTGGGTTGGCACAACAATTTGTTTTACCATGCTCCACTCTGAGCCGTCTGCACTAGCTGAAGACCATTTATGCATTAGAGTATTGTGCTCAATAATGCAGGCTTGCTGTTCCTTCTTGGCGTGTTTAACACTTTTCACGCCATTAAAACTTTTTTGTTATGTTGGTTCAGCCTGCTGAGCTACAGACAAATGTTCTAAGGTTATAGGGAGTGTGATGTCAGAATCAGATGGGTCTGACTCTTATCGCTCCAAAACGTCTTCCCACTCTAGTGGAGTTGTGTCATCATTAGTCTTACCTGCTGTGTCACCTTCTTCTAAGAATGGTGACATGAGTATTGAATCAGAAAGAGAAATATCAGTGTTTTTGCATAAATTTTGCACGTAAGCTGGACACAGCTTAAGACTCCGTGAGAATAAGTCTAGTATTTTACTGTCTATTGGGTCATCCAACACTTCTAAACTCGGAGCTACATAACCACCAGCAACATTATTCCCCCTTAACATGGCAACACCATTTATGGGCAGATCACATGATTGGGGGACAAACAGCAACAAGAAAGAAACCAGTGACAAGTTCGGACTTTATTCAAACATGTTGTACAGGTCTGGGAACACACTTGCCACGTAACACCGAGTTGAAACCACAAGTTCAAATCACTGGCAAGGATAACAGATTGGGATCCCCCAGTATCTCTTAATATGCAAACCGGCTGCTGGTCAGCAGGTTCACCATTCAGTGAAACAAAGCCATCAAAAATGAAGAGATCAAAACATGGATCGGGCACTTCATCTTCACTTCATGCAGCAGGGCTTTGTTTGCAGTAAGTGACACCCTAAAGGCCTTTACACACCTACTCCGAACATTTCGTCTGACTAATTTGCACGCAATCATTTTTATCGAATCAATGAGAAGTCAATGGAAAAAAATATTCACGTGACGAATTTCCATTTAGCGATTTTGCGAGATTTATTTTTTCAGACTGAGGTCGATATTTCTTAATATTTGCATCCGACAGAGACACAATCAACCAATTAGACAGCGTATTGATTGCGCCACCAGAGCCGGTGTCGCTAGCTATGCAAGTGTGACTTCTCGCTGCTGTTTCTTTTAAACTTTGTATCACCGTGGCCGAGCGCCTTATTTTTATATTTGTCTCACAACACTCGTGTTTGTTCGACAAGCGAGACAAGAATTACCGCAACAATGATCACAAAGACAATGAGTGGCAAACAATTGCCAACGAGTTGAATTATGAAGATCCGAAAGTCGTTCCTAAAGCGGTTGTGGTACAGCTTTAGCTCCTGGACTAAACAATTAAACTCCCCCAAGCTCCCCTCTCTTCTCAAGAATAGGATGTACCTGGTAGGTTGTGACTGTGATGCTGGGTTAGAGCGGTGCTTCCCAGCACCAAGCAAAAAGGATTATTTGAGCGGACGTCACCTTTTGTTCATTTAAATACATCTGTCCTTTAGAGCAGTGGTTTTAAAACTGGAGGTCGCCAGATAATTAAAAAAAATATATAAACTACATTTATCAAATAAAATAGAGATTTTTACCAGGGCTGTCAAAATAAACCATTAATGAATAGATAAATGCTACACAGTTGTCTCTTCATTATATGCCCACAATCACTGGCAAAGAAAACATATTGGCTCGGCAGAGGTCTGTGCTCTTAGTGCTTCTTGTCCACGCACCTATCCTCTGTCACAAAACAACAAAAAAAGATCTGTTACTTGGTTGTAAACCAACTCCTTATTTTCTTTTAGTGTTAAATGTCTCTCAGCCTCAGTAGCGATAATGCCCATAGAAGAAAGATTTTCTTGATCTGTCTTATTCCACCTGTATGTATGTGTTCAGTCTTTTCCTTCCAATCAGATGAATAAGAGCATAAAAATTAAGAAATCGCTGTAGCGCACTTGACCTGCTGACTTTAACACGTTTGGCTCTGAGCACGGCAAAAACAAGCACCTGCCAGCTCATGTACGCCCCCTCAAGGTGCAGCAGTGTTCTGTCACACACTTACATTACAGACATTACACTAAACTGTAGAAAATCATGGTGTATAATATATTTCTTTCTGCAAACTTTATAATGGCAAAATGATGAGAAACATATATGACACATTTCATACAACCCAGTTTGTAAGGGATCGCACATTCAGAGGCTTTCTGCCCTTGTACAGGCCCTTGCTTGTATTTAATAGGGAAATGTGCAAATTTAGCGATTTTTACTTAATAAAATGATTGGCGTCAAACAGAAAATACATTAACAAAACATATCAGATTATTTTTTGTTATTCTAGTTTTTTTTTATTATTTTGCATTTCCTGTTTTAGAACAACAAACACAGATGTTTGATTCCCACAAGCTAATATTAGAATGTGACGCTTTCCTTCAGTCCGAATTATTGAATGATCTCAAGAAAAATCTACTCTTAAAAACTCTTTTAAAACATTGACAGATTGACAAGCTCACTCCCTTCAAAATGGCCTAATTTTGTAAGTTTTTTTTTTTGTAATTTTTGTAAGTTATGCATACATCACTATGCATGCATTATGCATGGATCTGCTTTCAAAGGGCAGAAAACACAGCTGTAAAGTGAACTAGGTTATGTGTTTGTCTTTACAGAGGAAATTAGCGCAATGCCGGACAGTTGTTGTGTATTTGAGTGTTGAAATTGTCGAGGTGAGAAAGCATGTGATTAGGGAATATGTTTTTGTCGGTTACCCGTGAACAATCACCAGTGAGCAGTCTGGATTTGATCAGCTGCGCAAAATGAAAGGCTATGTCTTGTTACCGAGTGTGCAGTGCTCTCTTTGTCTCCAGTTGTCTGTTTGATGACACCAAAGATATGGACTATCGCCCATCTGTGAACTTGAAGGAGAAGTCGAGAGACAGCGGCCCGAAAAAGAGGCAGCATGAGTCCATCGCCATTAAATTGTCATGGTGTGCATTGCCCTATGTTAACTGCATTACAGTAAAGCCATGGCTTTGGTGATCTCTGACTGCCCGCTTTTTTTCAGCTTCTTCAGATCTGCCTCCAAATGAAACATTTTACAGGAGTTTTAAATATGATTTGCGCTGACTAGGTAACATCAGCGATGCAAAATAGCCTTTTGCCTTCCAGAAGTGGTTGTGTGCAGGCGTGACATTTGCATAAATGACGAAAATCTCCCATTCCCAGCTAAACACGCATAAATGACGTAACGAGGCCTAGTTGGTGTGATCACGTGACTTTTAGCATGCTGAAGCAACATATTGAAACAATGCTCACAACACTTTTGGTTCATAAGGCAGAGTCGAGCAGACGGCCTCGAGCATAACACCACCTTTGATCTTACACAGACGCAGCGCAAATATAAATCCAGCTATTTACCACATAGGCAACAATCTGCTGCTAACCGAAGGTGAATTCAGGGTATTTCCTTGATGGAGGACAGCTGTGCCAGGTGAACCTGCAAAATTCAAAGCAACCACACCTCTGCACACAGGGACTTTATGCAGCATGTGGAGACAGAGCATGTGGAGACACACATACCTGAACCCTCGACACTGTTGTGTCCTTGGGCAAGACACTTCACTGCTAGTGAAATGTTTGGTGCTTGGCAAGGCCGTTGCCATGTTTCTGTCAGTCTCTTCCATGGCTTAACATGTAGCTTACCACAACCAGAGTGTGAATGTGGAGTGAATGAATAATGAATTCAATGTAAAGTGCTTTAAATTATGTACAATATACATCTACTCCATTATTATCATTATTAGAAATCTGCAGCAACTATGGGATGCTATCATGTCAATATGGAACAAATCTCCGGGCAATTTTTCCAACACCTTGTTAAATCTATGACAGCTCTGGAGGCAGAATGGCATCCAACTCAGTACAAGCAAGTTGTACCTAAACAAGTGGTCGTGAGTCTATATCTCATTATTATTCTGGGATTTCAATTTCATGCTGTGATGCATTAATACTGACACATCTACCTGTTCATTAAGAAGAACTTATTATCAACAGGTAGCCCACAGAATACAAGATGAAATGTGTCCTGCACTGCATATATATGAATATATGGACTGGTTTGTATTGATAAATTCAGATTTAGGCAAAAGAAAAAGGTGGTTCAGTTCTGCTTTGTTTTTTATGTTTTTATAAATACTTCAAGGAAATTTTATTCAGTCTAGGCTGCATTTGACACAACTATCAAGCAGCATGATGAGTAATCCCTAAATAACTACCATATAATGTAATAGGGTTGTAATTATTTGCCATGTCCCCAGTGGGGGACTAAAGTAAGTAAAGTAATATTCCAGTTAGAACACAATAACAACCTATGAATAAAATTAAGGTGTAAGGCTTTATTTAAATTTGCAGCTAAAAAAAAGAGGTGGGTCTTTATTTATAGATCTGAGTTCCTATTTGAATAGTTAAGTTGTTTTATGGATTAGCAGTGACCATTGGAAAGTCATGAACACTTCTACTTTTGTAACTGGATCCTGTAACATCTAAAAGCATGTCATTAGTAACCCTCGTATTTTAGCTGGAGCATAATGATAAAAAAGTCCGGCTGCCCTGGTAAGAGTGACAGAACTGGAGGGCAAAATGTAGATTTCTAAAGTTTCCATTATGAACAATGCTGTTTCAAGAATGGAAAGACATCTACTGTAGACTGAATGCAGGGTTATTTTACTTAAAATACTGTAGCTACCTTTTGTGTATCACATTTCTCCTCATCCTTTATGATTGTAGATAAATAGGGATGGCCAGCAAAATCAGATGACCAACAGTAACAGTCCAATGGCAGCCTGGCAAATGGAAAAGTAAACATTTTCTTCATGATCTCAACAGATGCAACAGTGCATAACAGTCTGGAAAGCTTACAGATCAAGGATAATTTTTCTCTAAGACTAAGTGAGAAATCATTAATACATCAAATAAAATAAAATCATTGCTGGTAACAAGATTTTAAAACTGTGATCCACACAGGAGGTGGGTATAAAAAGAAAATGTTGATCACGCTTCATGAAGAACACTTAATGATGCCATATTTTCTATTTTGACTAGTTTAGTCAAAGTTTAGTAGTTTAGTTTAGTTAGACTTTATTATTTGGAATTGTGAAACAGTTTTGATTAAGCTGCATAAACCTTTGCCACCATATATTTGCTTTAAGCTGTCATGTCTTTCTAACACTCAGAGGTGGAGGTTTCACAGTGCAATAAGCGCATCTAACGTTGTCAGTCAGGGAGGTGTTAAGTGAACTCTTTGAGGTTAAAATCTGATGTTTTTGTCAAGCAAAGCATCTGAAGCCCTAGGAATTATTGAGGGGATTTTAATCGATAAATGATCCAGGCGTTCATGGTCGGCACCCACAGTGATTTTCTATGCTGATCGACAGCTGCTGATAACATCAGTTCACTCACAGGCTCCAACTTTCTAAGTATTCCAGCTGATCAACAGCCAATATTTTCACTTAATGGAAAAGCATGTCAAAAGCAGCTTTTTAAGCTTTTATTTTGTGCTGCAGAAATCAGCACACACTAGTCATCAGAGTTACTTTAAAGCCCATTATTCTCATGTTTTTAACAGTCCGTCAACCATATTTACTTAATTTACTTGTTTGTATTCTGTTTACTTTTTTTCAGTTTAAGTTTTCATTTATTCTGACTGCCTAAGGAGAGGAAAGAATTAACCTTGCCAATCACATTCTTCTTTGGCCTTAAAGTGATGTAACATGATAATAAATTCGGCAGCTCAGCCTAAACTCTGCTTTGGCATTTGCTGTGAACTTCAGCTCTGGGTTTTATTCTCTATTAACATTGAGTTTTCTTGGCACAGGGGGCTCCTTGGCTAAACACTCCCTGCATCCAGTTTGTGTATCGCTTCCCTGACAGCTTTGTGACTTTGAATATGTCCCTAATGCAATGCTGTGGGGAGTGTTGTCATCAGAGATATGGAATGGGCATCCTCGGGTATTAAACAGTGCTTCTGTAGAAAAATAAAGACATAGTAAATTTAAATAAAAATATCCAAAGGAAACTGATAGTAAATGATAAAGGCAAAGGGAAAAATAATAGCTAATCAGCCTCACTTACTATAATAATTGCATCATTTGAGCTGAACATGTAAACATTTTCTACAAATTTACATTTAAAGAAATATGCCTTTTTGAAACATAAAAAAACAAAACTTTTCTATTCATATTTGGTGACACATGCTTCATACATTGACGTGTAACACCACAGCAGCGTCTATAAATTTGGATTTACCCTCCATCAAAGCCACCAGATCATCAGTGTGACAGCGTGGGGCGGAAATCTTTCTAAAAATCAGCTGTGTGCCAGAGTTAGCACATACACAGACCTAAATTCAGAATTTCATGCTCTGTGTCACTTGATGCGGGGAAAATGCCAGTTGTTCAGCTGCTTGCATTTGCCTGCTAAACGGAAGTGGAGACAGTAGGGTGTCAAGCTTTATTTCTGTAACACTGAATCCTCCTGCTTTAAACAAGAGTGACTCTAATATATGATAAACAAACATAGACCAAGCTGGTAGCATTCTGTGCAGACAACCAGGATTGATGGGAGCAGGGAGAAAAGTGCAGTCCATGTGGGACTTTAAAGCATATGAAGTAGGAGAAAACCCTCTTTTGATCCCTCACCTGAAATCAATAAGTAATGTGCTGCAGCTTATTACCGGGTTATAAATGCTGCGTCAAATTCTTATTTCTGCAAACCTGGACTCACCGAATACTCAAAATGTATATTTACACACAGTGGAGTGCTTCGGTCTTGTAAGGTTGAGAGGGGGGGAGTTTTTATTAATTGCATTAGATAAATTAGTGGACATTTAATAAATAAATTAAGCTAAGTGTTACCATTAGAAGCAGGGTAAGTAAAATAATCAAGGTAACAACAAACAAGGTAAATAAACGTTAGAATTTACTGGAGCCACAGAAGTTAAATGAGTTGAAATCCATCCACTTATTCTTTATATATTTTATTTTGATCCTTTTCCACATTGAACTTCTTTTAGCTGACAGTGGTTGTGTCATGTGGGATATCTATATCACACCAATAAGTTTCCACTCAGGTGGGGCCTTTCTTTGAATGGTTTGGATGTTCTCCCATTGAATGAATAGGTTCAGGTAGTCCAGCTTTCTCCCACAGTCCAAAGACAAACTCACTAGGTTGATTGACGTTTGTAAAATCTCCCTAGAAGTGGAAGTGAGTGTTTGTCTCTGGGTTGGCCCTGTGATGAACTGTCCAGGTGTACCCTGGCTCTCACCATGTAGCAGGTGGGATAGACTTCAGCCCCTCTGTGACCCTGCATAGAAGCATATATAGCCAACAGATGGATAAATGGTTTTGTTTGTGTTCTAGTTTGCTTTTACTTCCTAATTTTTGTTTTAAACGTGTTTACTTCCTTACCTGGTTGCAGCTGCCACACCTACTTCTCATTTGTCATTCGTGCTCCTATCATCTTCCTGGTTTCCTTCGTTCTCTGCCAGTTTATTTTTCACCACTGTTTGATGGAAGTATAGTCCCAGCCAGATCACCCATCTATTGTCTTTAATTCAAGTTTAGTTTCTGGTTAATTCTGCCCTTGCAGCACTTGTAGTTTATTGTTAAATAAAATCTAAATTCCTACATTTACCTGCCACCTCCTGTAAAGCTCTGCAGTTGGTGTCCTTCCTTCTCATGTTTCCCATGAACTGTGAAGGGTTAGAGGGTATTTGAATATTTTGTCACATTTGGACTTGCAACTATTTTTACTCTTTAAATCTTTGTGCTAAGCTAACTTAAAACTGGCTATAATTGTGAATGGAAGTGATGCTGATCTACATATAGATCAGTATGACCTACATATAACAGTAAATTTGGTTGTTTAAATGATCCCGTAGTAAGCAATACTTTTTTGACTGTCCGAAATGTAAATAATAAGCTGGGTCCAGGAACATGGCAGCCATAATAACGTTGATATGACTGAAGCCTGAAAGGCCAATGCAGCAGAAAATGACAAAAAATTACAAGAGTGAAACAAATGTAGCCCGTCTTACAAACGTTATCGGACTGTTAAATGGGTACGTAGTAAGTCACCTTCAGGCTGCAGGTGGAAGGCTGAGCTTCCAAGTCAGCTCAAAAAAGTAAACATAAACCTAATATGATATCATGATGAACTAATTTCTGCATTTAGGTTCAGTCAAATAACAAACTAAGCCCGTCATTGTCACACGCTTGTTTTAATTATACTGATACTTTTCCTTTTTTAATCACTTTGTAATGCTGACTGAGGATGCCATGTGGAACATTTAAACATTTAAAGAAGTCTGCTTGGAGCCCAAAAACGTTTGATATTCTGTTACTGTGTGCCTCTGAGCTCATGGACACAAAAAATTATGACACAGAGCTAATCACAGTGGGACAAAGTGACTAATAAAAAAAATCAGTTTCAGCAACAGCTTCATGACTATGCTGTGCATCATCCTTCTTGTATGAAAATTTTCTTTTTGTTGACAGATCCAAAGCAGTTTCCATCTCTATTCTGAAAAGGAAATGATGCTCTATATCAGGGTTGAACAAGTCCAGTCCTCGAGATCTACTATCCTGCAACTTTTAGATGCAGCCCTTCTTCAGCACACCTGAATCCAATGAATGCCTCATTACCAGGCCTCTGCATAGATGAATAACATGTGGACGAATTAGCCACTGGATTCAGGTGTGTTGAAGAAGGGATGCATCTTAAAGTTGCAGGATAGTAGATCTCGAGGACTGGACTTGGGCACTCCTGCTCTATCAGAGCTGTGAGGTCAAGAGAGCACTTAAGACTGCCCTCTGCTGGAGGAATAATCAAGCTTTAATGACATCTCATCAGACCACTTTGCCTGCACACACTTTGTTGTGGAATTACAATCACTGTGTTAGAGATTGTTCCGAAGGGAAAATACCATTCCAGTCAGGAAGTCCAATGTCCAATGCACACATGACTTACCAGGAAGAAGATTTACATAACAACTGCTTCCGATTCTCAGAGTAGATACTGTTAGTGCAGTTTAGTGATGTGAAATACTCACGGAAAGAGTCATCCTCATGTAAACAAAAACTGTGATGGACAAACACACATTTCCAGTATGCTCATAAATGACGGGGCAGGGTCAGTGCATCTGGGAAAAAGACACTTCAGGATGTTTAACTTATGCTCATGGATGGAATTTCTCTGTGGGTCAAAGGTTTTTATTAATTAGAGTGGATGAAAATACAATAATAATAACACAGTTTTGTATGAAACAGTTTGTAACCATGCAGGACATCTGTTCCATCGCTAAAATCCTGTGACATTTAAGATATTTTATGCCAGCAATCAATGTGGGAAAGACTAGATTTTTCAAAGAGGTGTGCAAAACCATGTGGCAGTCCATTCAAATTGCAACAATAAAACCTCCTTGACTGATAGAAGAGATTCTAACAAGAGTCATAGCCAGATTATGCACAGTGCAGCATGAATGGTTTCTAAATCACTGTTTTAAAATGAAGAAAATGGCCTCCTGTGGGTTTTCTGTTGGACCCTGATGACTTTAATGACATAAAGGCGGTGTTCAAAAAATGGTCCCTGGTGAAGAGACCTCCTCTATTCACATAAAAATGCAATGGCGCAATACAGACAATCTTTCCGGAGATGTGGATGTGTGTAGGTTTCCTGCAAAACGAACACCGACACTTGTTCTACCAGCCTTGTAACTCAACTCGATGAATACACCAATGCTAAGCTTATTTTATTTTATGTTAGTGAGTTATGGTATTTTTTCCCCAGCAGACCTTGGCTGTCTTTCTCTGCCTCAATTGCTGCATCTCTGTCTGTTTTTTTTTTTTTCTCTGCCCCTGTCGCTTTCTCTTGCTCCGCTCACCCCGCCTCTTCCTCCCTTTTTTTCTCAGTGCACCAGGGCCATTGTAAAACACTGGCCTGAGTCCCAAACTCTCAGGAGGCTCAGAGGCTCAGGGTTGACTGATCGCTGGATTTCACCACAGGCTCCCAGAACGGGGATTGTTCACGAAGCTTTTCCTTCCCACTGAGACCCCTGTGGATTAAGGATTCCTGGCTTCTGTTGCAATAATAAGGCCTCACACACTGCCAAAAGAAAAAACTGCAGCAAAGCTCTGCACTGCTTCACTGTACATGCTGTGCATTTCCACAGTTTAGCCTTCATGGTTTCTTCACTTTTCTTAGTCATCCTCACCCTGTTATTTTAAAATCAACAAGCTCACTTAATGATGTTTAGTGTCATAGAAGCGTGCTTTATTTTTATTTACCTCAGCAGTATGTTAGCTATAGGTTCCAAGAAATCTGTGATTTATCCTCATAGGCTTCATAAAAAAGATAATTCCTTACAAGTTTTAATCAAAAGTGAAACTTCTTGAATGAGCAGATGCAAAGGTTGTTACGAGGTTTCTCGCCCACATACCGACACCAGCAAACCTTAACACATTAATTTCTAAATACATAGCATATGCATATGTAGATGCCCACAGCAGTTTTGCCAAAGTTAAAATGTTCTGGAAGAAAATGCACATGTTCAACACCTTGCCCTTCACAAGCACTTTATAACTCACTTAGCTGTCTCAGCTGAACGCCAATAGGTTGAATGAGAGAAACAGGAGTGAGCCAAAAGCAGTAAAATGGAAACAAATCCTGAAGCTAATAAAGATAGCAAGTGAAAGGGTTGGGGGAGGTGTGAGGACAGAGCAGGGAATTCATTATAAAATACAAAATAATGACTTTTACATTCTAAAAGGCAGAATATGTAGTGTGGAGTATTATTAAAGTCTTACAACAGCAGTGTTTACAGTGTCAACATAACGCTGTTACTGATGCTAATAAACTGTGTGACAACATGCATCAACACTATAATGTCAATAAAAACATGAGCAAGAAAACAATAAAAAATTTATTGAATTTGGTGTGGATCTTTTATGTAAAAAACACACAGTGATGTGAAAATCTCCATCTGTAAAATGCAATCTGCTGCAGTTAAACCAGAAATTATCTCAAATTTCAGAGGGGTTTGACTGACAGATCTGCTTGCAGAGCCCCATGTCACTGCTAATAGCTGTAGCTGTAGATAAATAGTGCTTTGTTTGCAGTAGTATTGAGAAATAACAACTACATGATTAAGCAGCTGGTATGACTGACATTGTCAGTTATGCTGACTGGCTAATTACCAGTCTACCTTACAGACTGACATTAAAGAATGTTTTTCCGCTTAGATGCTTGTTTGCTGCTGGAGGTTAAGGTGCAACACAACTCTAGATGTTTGTGGTAGAAGAAGCTTGAATTAATATTGTATATAAAACAAAATAAGACATCTGTCTTTTTTACCGTAAATTTAAAATTAATCAGATAAACACAAACACACCACTAACACAATATGCTATGGCATAGCTGACGCTGGTGAGTTTGCTTTCGCTCTCGAGCGCGTCGTTATGGTGTCATGTTGCAGTTTCTCCTCCTAATCTGAAGGTGGCAGCAGGGGTGGTATCAGCCGGTAAACTCACCAGGTCGGACTTTTTTTGATGATTAACTTCAGTTCGGTAGATATTTTCTGTTTAAAACAACAATGGCGGCCAGTATGGTTGAGTGTCTTTATTAGTTTGTGGAAGAAAATGAAAAAATAATTCGATCAGCCTCTCAACTTGATCAACTTGATCCACTGGTGATTGTTTTTAGAAACGGTGGTTACCACACAAATTTAGCCACAAGATCCAGATATCCGGCAACACGTGATCCCAAACTGACCAATAACAAGGGGGTACTTCTGCGTCAACCATCTACGTAGCAGGGTTGCACGTCAGGTCTAGAAGAGGTGCGCGTCGAGCCTCTGCGGAGCTACGCAGAGCCTTTGGCGGTGATGTGGAACCAGATGACACGCAAACATAAATCTTTACATGCTGAAGTATTTTGCTGCCACTAGAGGGCAGTCTCAGGAATCGGTGGAATAATATCAGCAGTTGGCTATTTTTGTCTTTGTTTGACTGAAATTGTTGGTACTTTGAATAATTACTTGAGGGTATTTTTATTTGGAAGATGGGATTTTCGTTTGTATTAACTTCATGGTGAGGTATTTCTAACAGCAAACAAATGCTTTGACAAAGTCTGCTACTACCACCAACCTACTTTGACAGATGGGCAGAGAGCCTGCTAGCAAGTCAAGTTAGCTAGCTGCAGAATAACACAACAGCAGCAAAGTGTTGTCAGCTTTTAACAATGATATGAAAAAGTAATTAAATGTTGATAACCTAATCTGCTAATTAATATAGCCATGATTCCCTCATGTCAGATTTGCATTGTAATTTTTGACAGGCATTTACACCTGCTACAATCTCCTTCTCTTTTACTCTGCTCTGTAAAATCCAAATTTTTAAATGTTATTCAAGCACATCAAAAAATTCTATTTACCTACATTTAAAGCATCTGTGTTGTGTTTGAACAACAGTATATTTAACTATATTTACAAATAGTGCTTCACACGCACCTCAGAGTGGACAAATAGATTCTGTCCTCATGAGGCAATATTGGTGTCACATCTCTCTCACTTCTCCATCACTTTAAAAATGCTGAGAAGTTATCAGAAACAAGCAATTAAATTTGCAGCAGATGCAAGCTTTATTCAGATTTAATTAGCCAATGAAGTTTCGTGATTGAAAAATTTCCACTCATACTGAGAAATGCCCTCATCTCTTCATCTCTTCTGCAGAAACCTCTACTTGGCATAATGTAGCAGGAAAGGGGGACCAAATGGAGATTTTCAGTAATATCATACATAAGCTACTTCAAGGCCATAAGAGTTTTTTTGCAGCAAAATGTCAAAATAGTCAATTTTGAGGAGCACAAATTTTAGAGAAATTGTGAGAGTGGCATTGTAAAGCTGGTAGATTTGGTTTTGCTCATAATGACTGGATGCATGTAACTTTGTTGCACCCTCTGCATGACCAAGAAGTAATGTATACTGAACCTGTATTGGGGTTTTAACAGCACTGATAATTACTGCGGCATGACAATGAACATCTACAAAAATGATTTGATTAGTTGCATGTAGAGAATATTTCTGTCTTCAGTGACAGTATTACTGTAATTGGTTGTATTTGAGCTGAAAGTACTGTCATGAAATGTAAAACTGTTGTTATTTACATTTATTTATTTTCAAAAAGAGTGTGAAGCATTTTAAATGTAATTTGACAGAACGAATCAGTATGCAGCAGAGTAACAAGCATTTTAATTGGAGTCTAGCAGAAAGAAACAAACAAGGAAATTACACCTGGGACAAGATGGGGCAACCGACACTGAGACTGCGAACAAGTGTGCGTCAGCTGCTTCACAGAGTGGGCTCCTTATGTGATGTTGATTGGCTTAGGTACTATGGTAGCCATCAGTGCTAATAGAATGGCCAGATCTTCGCCATTGGGCTGCAGTTCCAGATTGCTCTCTGTGGCGTGTTTGAAGCCACAGCCTTCCCAATGCAAATTACTGGCAAAGCCATTATCTCTTTAAGGTACACAGATTCCATTAATGCCAGTGTGATGATTAAATGTGACTTCCGACTTTGAGTCTGACTTGTGACTTTGCCAAATTCCTCAAACAGCTCTTGCCTCCTCATCATCATGCCGTCTTTACAGCTCTGCAGTATAAGCAGGGCGAAGTGATCTGTGTTTTGGACACATTCAGATGAAGCCTTCTGGACAGAAAGAAATGTATTTTAATATGGAAGAGAAGTGAACATGAGTTCAACAGCACTAATGATGTGACTAGATGTAAAATCCTTCGGACTCTCTGAAATTGACACCCTGCTACTTGATTAAAGGAATCTCTTCAAGACATCTGACGACTGAACTCTCCATGCTGAGGCCTTTAGGATGGATTAATCTGACCAGTCTCCATCATTGTGAACAGTGAATGCTGGCCTGGATGTAATGAGACGGAACTTCCATTGCACAATAGCGAAAATCACCGAAGCCTACTTTCTCGATATCCGTAGGGACGATTAGACACTGTTGGACTGGTGAGTTTTTGATAAAACCAAGCCAGAGACAAATGAGCAGTTTTCTTGGTTTTGCCTCAAACAAAACTCGTATTAATTCCTTTGCTAATGCTCCTGTTTATTTTTAGATCACTAAAGCAAAAAAGGCATTTTTGTCCACAGAGCAGGTAGAAGGAAAATTGCTTTTTGTTGTTATTACTACTTCTTTTTAAATTGTTTTTTGTTAAATTTCTTACACACAGTTGTACACACACACACTTTTTCACTATCCCTTCACAGGCAACAAACTACAACAGGAAACGTTTACAGGAAATGTTTTACTCCCTGATGACTGCAAAGCAGTCATTCATTTTCCTTAAATGCCAATACACTGACTTCATCCCTTAAAAGCAAATGGAGATAAAGGTCAGACTAATGTGTAATACAAGCATGTGTAATGTGTGCTACTCAAACCCAAATATACAATTATCCATTGATTTCTTTCATTTCCTTTTTTAATTTTTATGGCTTCAACACCTGAATTCTTGCAGGTGCAACTAAAGAGCAAAAAGCCACATTGCTATTATGGCTTTTGATTAATTTCTATTGTATCTGCAGGAGATTATTCACTTCACCTGTATGATCAGTGTCTGTGTGCCATATGAAATTAAAACTATGAATACTCACCAGATTCTTTTCAGCTTTTAAAATGATTGCACCTTCGCCCTTGTCAGTTCACACCCACAGTTCATCACTGTACAATGAATGTTGGAGCAGAGCAGCTTATTTTAAAATTTTATTTTCTTTTTGAGACACTGAAACCTATCAGTGGTTACCTTGAAACTGGTGATAAAAGCCTAACATGAAAGATGGATGCTCTGTTTTAATTTGAATACAATTTTATTCTTTTCTTTAGACCAAGGTGACAGCTTTTTTTTTTTTTTTTTTTTTTTTAAATATAAATAGGACATCTAGTAATTCAAGTAGATGCTATACAAAATATTGCAGGTTGTGAAAAAGAAATTATTCCCTCCTTTAGCTGAAGAGTTTATGTATCAAAGCATAAAACATTTACCCGTACACCTTATTGTGTGTTAGAATTAGAATGTCTATGTCATGCCTGCTCCACCTCTACCAGTCCGCTCATCTTCACCAGCCTACTGATTACCAGTTTGAGACTCCACCTGTC
>JBAMHW010000010.1:15189257-15200913 GCA_037177495.1 Rhadinocentrus ornatus
ATAAATTTGATTTCCATTGATAATTTTTGTGTGATTTTGTTGTCAGCACATTCAACTATGTAAAGAACAAAGTGTTTTATAAGAATAGTTCATTCATTCAGTTCTAGGATGTGTTATTTTAGTGTTCCCTTTATTTTTATTTTATATATTTTATATTTGTATTATTATTATTAGTAGTAGTAGTATTATAATCATTACTATTACTATTATTGTTATTACTTTTGCTATTATTATTATTGGAATATACTGTTGCTACTACAATCATATACTGTTATCACTTTTACTATTATTATATTATCATCTCTCAAGTGCCCTTAAGTGTGTCTATTGCATTTTTCTATATTCCATCTATCTATCCATCCATCCAGCCATTGTCATTGTACTTGTTATACCTTGGATTTTATGGAATGTGATGTGATTTTATTGACACCCTCTGGAAGCCAATCAAACCCTAAGCAATGAACCCAACTAGAGACAGGTGTGAGCGGTTCTGAGAGGATTTAGGCAGAGCCTGCAGAGTGACAAGGAGAAGGCGGCTGGGATCGCAAGGGAGCGGTTGAGACCGTGAGGCGGCCAAGACCGCAAGGCGGCCAAGACAGGGAGCGGAGCCATGGGACATCGGAGGAGGGGCGGGCAGATCGCAAGTCAGGAGCGCAACAGTCAACCCGGAATCCATGGGTTCAGCCACTCAGCCCTGGGCTGCAGGAATACTGTGTCGGGCTAGGATAAGTGTGAGTAAACCTACCAGTCGATAATATGGATCTGAAGTGAGACTTGCCAACTTTAGAGGCCTGGGACTCTAAATCCCCAGGTGGCGTTGGCCTTACTGGGCCAAGTCACACAGTTTATAGTTTTTAATTTAACACAGCATTTTTGAAAAACATCAATCTGGTATTAGAGTCCTGAGACAGGCCTATTAAAGATTGTTTATGATCTTAGATGTAACGTGGACTCGCAGAAGCATTCAGTCCCAGTTCTGCAGCTTTCGATACAGTAGATCACCACATTTCATTAAACACACAGAAGTCTGGTGGGCATTTATGGTTATTAACTGGTTTTATTTCTCATGGCTCGACAATTTTTCAGGAGTATGGATACAAGCTCCTCTGGAATCCATAAATTAAGTATGTGGTTCCCCAAAGATAAATTTTAGGCCCAATATTTTTTCATTTGTATATGTGGCCTCTTGGGGATGTCATCAGAAGGCACGGCATTGATTTTCACAGCTATGTTGGTACACATCGCCGTGTCTCCTGATGACCTGGAGCCAGTTAATGCCTTTTAAAACTGTATGTCAGTTATAAAGTCATGGATGGCAGAAAATTTCTAACAGCTAAACCAGGACAAAACTCAAGTTTTAATTATCTGTTGTGAAGACAAGAGACATCATTTTACCAAAACTTAGGCCTTCTTATTTATTTGACCTTCATTTAAATTATGGGCCCTCTGTACCCTGAGTTCCTCCGGTACCAGCTTTTAAGTTGTTCCAAAACTTGTGGTGAGATCTCATTCCACAGTTATGGTCCTCATCTGTGGAAAAGCCTACAAGAGAACCTCAGGGCTACATTTTCCATGTTTTTAAATAGACTCCATACCTACCTTTTTAGCTTAAATTACAGTTGTACTTTATACATTTTTTGTTTTATTTAATCTATTTTTTTTTATCAATTTATTCATTTTCTTTGTTTTAGTTATTTAATTATGTACTTATTTATATTTACGTATTTATGTACTTATAGTTTTATGTTTCTTATTTGTTCTAGTTGTTATTAGGTTTATTTAGATCTTGGTATTACTTTGTATCTCCAGTGTTTTCCTCATGGGGATCCTCCACATTGGCGGCTATTCCTACTCGGTCTGCTTAGATGTTGCTGTGAAGATCGCTCTGGTTCTGGGTGGTTGGTGGGGTCATGCACTGCAGCTCTGGCTGGCTGTTGGATGCATGAACATTCATACCTGAGCAACATGCTAATTTCATGGCAATCTCCTTAGCCCAGCCTGACAACACCCAAAATGGTGATGGTTGAGATAGCAGGCCACTATTGGCCAGCTTTGACATCATTGAACGAGTCATGAGAGCAACTCTCAACCACACAATCTTAAAACCCAGAAGCCCCGACTGTGGATAACAATATTGGCATTAAACTATGTAGCACATAAATCACAAGCTCAGTGTTCTCCATTGTTTGTATGTGTTGCAAACAAGTGACTTCACAATACTTACTTGCTGATGACTTTGCCTACACTGAACACGGCCTCAATTGCCTTCTATTAAAATGGGAAAAATCGAAACTGGTGATGTGGTGTCGGCTGACTTAAGGTAGGGCTAAGTGGGTTCTAGTGGGAAAGGTCCATTGGACTGCAAGACTTAGCAGGTTGTAATGATTGACAGTGAGAACCCGGAAATTAAACCGCGCACACACACACAGGAGTAGAAATAAACCAGATTTATTAAACAAAAATGGGCAAGAGTCTGGTGAAACTTTAATGAAGCAATCTAGTCCTGAATGGGGAAGGAAAGGAGGAGTTGAAAAAGTCCAAAATCCAGAGGCAAGGTCAGGTTACGACCCACTTTAGGGGTATGAAGGGGTGTAACAAAGATGGCAATAATGTCGGTAGACAGATGGTAAAATAAATCCAAGTTTTTATTATGTTGGACAAAAATAGAATGGCTCCTGTAGCACCCTGTGTTGGGGTTAGCGGAACTGCTGAACGAAACAAACCAACCACCACAAACTGTAAACTCAAAAACAACGCCAGCCAAACAAAACACAGGTACAAAAAAAAAAAAAAAAAAGAAAAACACCAAAAAAAAAAACAAAAAAAAAACTGCTGTATTTATCTAGCTAAACATAAAGGTGGAACAGTTACAATAAACTAAAAAGGCACTTCCAGCCCAAACAAAAATATACTATTCTAGCCGTACACAATCTAACTTTACCTTAAAAAAAGATCAAGCCAAAAATTGGAACACAAAAAGGAATTTAAAGAGCAGCCAAACGAGCTGAGAATAAACAAAAACCAAACCAAAATCCGAGAATACTCTTAAAGCCTAAAAAACCCAAATGCAGACAAGTTTAACCCTGCTGGAAAACACTAACTACTAAACTGATCTACTACAAAAGTTGCCACAAAATTTGTCACTCAACCACAACCGCCAAAACCAAACACCAAACCGCCGAGTTATGGGGGAAACAGTCTGCACCAAACAGTCTCTCCCTCCTGACTGAACACGGCAGGAGTCCTTTATTTCCTGGTGGAGGACAGCTTGCAGCTTGATTCTTGGATGGTGAGCCAACCAGAGGGGAGGAAATGAAGGTGTGTCCGGTTGTAGCCACTCAGAAGCGGGGAACAGTTACTGGTACTTTGCATCCAGAATCACTTTCAGGTGGCAGCAGGAACGGCCACCGTAACAGCCGGCAATGGTCAGAACACTGAGGCAGAATGGGGTACTTAACCAGGATGATAGGCGAGGCTCTGGGTCCAGAAGCACAGCATGGGTCAAAATCCAGAAATCCAAAAGAACCAGGAGGTATCCGACGAGGACAAGGCAAGAGGGGTAATCCAAGGACAAAAACAGTAGGCAATCTAAAGACAATACTGAAGGCTGGATTTCAACTTGTCAGGTTGTTGCTGATAATCTGACAGAGAAGCAGAAACTGGAGAGTGTATAAGTAGGGTGGGGAGCAGGTGAGGAGAGTGAGTAATCAGGCAGGTGTAGCGGATGAACTAAATGAGGAGCTGGAGGCTCAGCCAAGCAGCGACAATAACAGCAGATTTTTGATAGTTTTTTAGTTTCAAGTCTTCAAGAAAATGTATATCAATGTACAGTGCCTAGCCAAAAAGAAATGTTGCCATCACAAAAAGGGTTACACACTAAAATTTAGTTTGACCACCTTTAACTTTAGTTATGGCATGTATTTGTTGTGGCATTGTTTTGATAAGCTTCTGAAATGTCACAAGATTACATTTTTTACCAAAATCTTTTATTGATGATGGTAGAGTCCAACCACTGCACAAAGCCTTCTCCAGTACATCTCAAAGATTCTCAATGGGGTTCAGGTCTGGACTCTGTGGTGGCATTGGATCTGATAGATCCCAGCATTGTCATCTTGGAATATACCTATTCCATCAGGAAAGGAACCTGGAATAACCTGGTCATTCTATCGGCTGACCTCATTCTTTAGGTACATATGTTGCTTAACCTAGACTTGACCAATTGCAGCAACCCCAGATCATAGCACTGTCCCTACAGGCTTATAATTTGAGTCAGGTGTGTTGAAGCAGGGATACATGGAAAACCTGCTGGATTGCGGCCCTCGTAGGACCGAATTGGAGAACCCTGCAGTAGACACTAGGCATGATGGGTGCATCACCTTACCTGCTTCACAGATTTACCCTGATGCTCCCATCACTCTGGAAAAGGATTAATCTGGACTCATCAGACCAAATGACCTTCCATTACTCCAGAGTCCAATCTGTGTGCTCTCTCGCAAATTGAAGCATTTTTCTCCGGTTAGCCTCACTTAGTGGTTTTCTTATGGCTACACAGCTGTTAAATCCGAATCCCTTGAAATCCCTTCACATTGTGCATGTAGAAATGTTTTTACTTTCACTGTTAAACATAACCCTGAGTTCTACTCTTTTTTTCTACAATTTGATTTTTTCCAAATGTGTGATTACTGATTGATTATTAGTGATAGTAATAATAATAAAAAAAAAGCTAAAAAAAAAAACACAGATCACCATCACCATCATTCAGGATTTTTTTCCAACCAGATTTCTTCTTCGACCACCATGATCTTAACCTATTTTCAAGCTTACATAAGGTTAAGGAAAGATTCAAATTTCGGGCTCTGAAAGGTCATTATAACATAAGGTGTGTGGCATGCTTTTCCAACAGCAGAAACATTGTCAACTGTAACCTGACTGAACCGCAGCAGAAATAGCTAAAAACCTTAATTTTGGGCATGTAAGTATCAAAATATTAAGCTGTGGAATAAGGTGGCTCAATCTAAATGAAATTTTTTTACATCATGTGGATAACAGGTTGTGTGAGTATCATTTGCCTGAATAAGGCATGCTATGGGAGTAGGGCACATCAGCACATGCAACGTAAATGCTCTGGGCAATGTTCTGTACCTTGCTTCCTGCTAATTAGGTGCATGTTACTTTGACATTCCCCACTAATGTGCTCCCTAGCGGGCATCATATCACAGGTGTCAGGGTCTGTGGGTTTTTTGTCTAATTAGTATTGTTTCTTGGTTCTGTTGTCTTCTAGCTGGGTTAGTCTTGGTTAGGCTTGCTGTTGTGAATTTTCTGTTTTGGGAGAAGTTACTATTTGTTTGTTATTCTAGCCAGTTTTACTTCCAGTTTCATACAGTATAGCTATATTTTTTTGTTGTTATTTCAGTTAGTTAAACCAACTGAATGTATGAACAAATATTTAGATAAAACTCAATGGTTTTAGTAAACAACAAACACCTGGCAATAAATGTAGCTGTTTATTGGATAACTTAAACAATTTCTGTTGTTCCTCTATTTCAAGCACATGAAATAAGACCTTGAATTGCTTTATTATGGACACACGTACAAACCTAAATGCAGTGCTTGAAGTCTAACCACTAGTCATTTTTATACTTGCAACATTTCTTAAATCGTGTTACAATTCTGATCAGGCCTGTACTATGCATGTGGACTCTGAAAAAGTTTTACCAATTATGTTTGGAAGTAAATGTATTTACTATTTATTAACTTCAGCAGCACAATTCAATTAAATAAAAGTAATATGCCTTAGCATAATTTGTAATTTTTGATTAGGACAATGTAATAATTAACCAGTTGCTTTTAGAAAAATAATCAAATTAATTATTAATAACAAAAATTACAAAAATCGTACTTTTACAATTTACTTAAATTAACGTTCTGTGCTACACTGAAAGATCTCTGTCACTTACCTTTGCTTCTGGGTCAGGGGTCTGTGTCTGTTTGGACATATAGGAGAGAAAGCAAAACTAAAATATCAATATTATTACACTAGTATCAATGAATACCAATGTTAGTTTTGATATTATTGATATTTGGATCAATTTGGTCACCACTAGTATTGTTAACAAAGGGAACTTGAGTCAGCTCTGAAGCCAACTGAGTGACTGGAACTGAGTGGAATTGGGTAGGTCTGAGTTTTCAGAAGGGCTTATAGAGTTATGTGGACAGATTAGAATTGATTAAGCAGCATAGTTTATAGGGTTGATTGATTTTTTCCAATTAACTGTTAAACCCATAGCAGTTAGCCTGGTATTTTAGGGAAGTGTATACTATTGGTGGAAAAGTTTCAATCGGAAAGTGTTTACTTTTGAACAGAGACTACAGTTCCTCACCTGCACATTTACTACTGTGATTTAAACAGACATCAAAATAAGAAATGTCCTTGTAAGAATTGGTTAATGCTTATCTATATTAAAAAGTGGCAGAATAAGGACCGATCAATGGAAGTGCTACCTGGCTCAGCTTTTAATAGCCATTGTGGATAGAGGCCAAATCAGTAAAACAAAAGGCCAAGCAGTAAGACATAGTAAGAAAGAGGACAGAAAGAGATGTGCCCAATCTCTCAGGAAGAACGAGAACGGCATGGTCCAAATGTTAGAGAGAGCCAGAGAAAATAGAGTAGACATTGAGCCAGAGGAAACCAATTAGGACAGTGATGGGCACTTAAATCAGGCTGTTATTCAGTACTGTGCAGTCTGTGTGGGAGTATTACAATTCCCTGCAGCTTGATACAGTATTTCTTGCCTCTAGCTGACAAAAGCTTAAAAGAAGGATAATTCTTAGCTTTGTATGTTGCTTTGAAGCTTTAAAGAAAATCATCTTTATTAGCAAACATTTCCCATATCCTATTATGAGCAGACTGAAAACAAATCATGTCGTTTTGTTATTTAAGTGACGTCATCTCAACATATCTAATTTGTAGGGCACTTTTTACAATTCACTTTTGTTTTTTTGGATCCCGTTTATGTAGCAGTGACAGCCACATTGTTTTTGTTTCACAAAATAAAATACTGCTGTCAAGGTTATCCCAACAATAAAATGTTTACGCAGTATCTCTGTTTTATTAGATTTTTTAAATATATTTTTTATTGTGTTCATTTAGACTTGATGTTTTACCTAGGAACTTTTAGATTGTTTTCACATGTTGGATGTATGACAAAATTGTGTGGGTGAATTCTTCTTCTCTATTGTGTTCTTTTGTCCTACTGCTTGTTTTAAGATATAGATTAGATAAAGTTTTTACCTATTTATCATCTGATCTGGGATTAGAGAGGCCTATATGACAAATTACTGCCTTCTTTTGAGCACACATCTTGAGGTAGCCCATAATGGAGCATTGACCAATGTCAATGTGGAGCTGCAGTTTGTGACTTATCCAGCTGAAATAGGGGCCACTACCCTCTGGTTTCCCTGCTGAAACAGACTGAACAAGCATTAACAGGCTTGTGCAGAACTTGAATAAGAAAACCATTCACTGACTTTATTCGATGCGGATAGAGAACATTTGTATTTTCTAATTAAGACATACATTTCAATGGGATTAAAACATAAAGAACTACTGCTCTCACTCAGCACTGTTGATGGAATAGTGGTCAGCTTTCGAACACTTCGAAGGATTTTGTCAACAATGAGGCTTCACAGAAGAAAAAAATGAAAATTGACATTTTTGATTGGGTCTCTGCTCTTTGTGGATGATGTGGTTCTGTTGGCTTCATCGGGCCATGATCTTCAGCTCTTACTGGAGCGATTCGCAGCCAAGTGTCAAGCGGCTGGGATGAGAATCAGCACTTCCAAATCCGAGACCATGGTCCTCAGCTGGAAAAGGGTGTATGGCCTTCTCCGGGTTGGCAATGAGGTTGTGCCCCAAGTGGAGGAGTTCAAAAAGAGGCCCCGGGGAAGACACAGGACACGCTGGACGGACTACATCTCTGGGCTGGCCTGGGAACGCCTTGGGATCCCCCGGGTGAGCTGGTGAATGTGGCTGGGGAGAGGGAAGTCTGGGTTTCCCTGCTTAGGTAGCTGGCCCCGCGACCTGACCCCAGATAAGCGGCAGAAAATGGATGGATAGATGGACATTCTTGATGTATTATTTCTTTAGGAAGAGCTGCAAACATATGGTAAACTTCAGGGATACAGACAGCAACATCTTAAATGCTTGGCATGTTGTTTGGCATGTGGACTCTTACGATAAGCTGAAGCCATATGGGATTTGTATGAATGTGAGTGTGGATGGTTTTCTAGAATGATTATCTGGCTTCATGCATACTCAACAAACAGTAATTCTGAAATTATTGCTGGATAATTAATTTCTGAAGTTGAGAAAAGAGAGGGTACTGCAGCCAGAATTCGTACAGACATGATATAATAATTCAATATTTAACCAATGTCAAAGCAGATTAGGTATAGAATACAATAAGAAAGAATTTTTTTCCCCTGTTAAATAAAAAACAAAGCTTTTGCCGACACTTAAAATCTGATCCAGCAGATATCAGATGTAACAGGACAGATGTAACAGAAATAGAACATTTTATTTGTAAATACCAAAGTCAATCTAGTCTTTTTAACCAATAATCTTTGTGGGAGGAGACTTTCTCCTTCAAGAGGAAGACTAACTGTAGAACATGATGCAGATATGTTTAAAAATACACATCTCAAATGGAACATGAAAAAATCTTTCCACATACTGTGACCGTTTAGCTCAGGTGTATGTACGTTAAGTTAAAATAACTTTACTAAAGTTATTTATTTAGGATGTAAGTAAAAGTTCATACAAACACCCTAATAGCAAAGGAAGAAGTAAACCCAACACCTATTCATAAAGAAACTATATCGCAACCCAAAATAGTTTGATCAGTTCATCCATAAAAAATGAAACCAAGGATGAACCTTAAATAATAGCTCAGTTTAGTTCAGTCCATTACAATTTTACTTCATCCAAAAATAAACTATCGAAAACTCCATGTTTTCTAAATAATCCCGCGATGGGCACCAAAACAAGGAAATCGAGAGCGTTCCAAAGTTAAACTTTCCTCATCAGCATAATAGTAAGCAGAAAGGAAAAAAAACAATAAACCAGGCTGGGACTCGCGACACCAGTCTTCCCCTCCAGTATCCAGGAAGAATCAGTATTAGATCCATCCACCGGGACTGTTAGCAGTGGCACGCTGCAAAAGCAAACCTGCTAATCGCTTCCTCGTGGCAAAATCTGCTTCCTTCAATGACACCTGTTGTCTCTCTCTCTCTCTCTCTCTCTCTCTCTGTGCGCCTCTCTTAAGGCATCAGAAAAAGGCTGTCTTATTTTTCCTACTGGTCCAGCCTCTCGAGGCTAAAAGAAAATTCTACTTGCTGATTAAGGCGGGGTGGAGCAGTGAAGCAGGTGAGTTCAATCAAAGTAAGAAAGAAAAACACAAACGACATGGCAGACAATCAGGCTGTCACACTCCTCCCCCCTTGAAAGAATTTGCTATGTATTGCAAAACCTGAACCAATTAAACACCCAGCGGAGGGTCAGAGAAACCTTGTAAATCCTCCTCATTACTTTCCTCTACAAATATTCTTAAGAGCTGAATACATTGTGCACTCTCCACCTCTGCTGCAGTAAGATAACAGGGTTTCAGTTGTGTCACATGAACTATCCGTAGGTCTTCAGCAGTATTTTCCATTATGACCTGGTAGTTTAGTGGACCTACTTGTTGAGTGATTCGGTATGGACCCTTCCACCGGGGGGCAAGCTTGGCAGAATAGGACAAGTTGAGTTTTGAAGTGAGGTGAGCACGGAGCCAAACACGATCATTCACTTCAAAAACTGTTTCCCTTCGTCTTTTGTCATAATACTGTTTTTGTCTTTTGCATGCTCTTTCCATGTTCTTGTTAACAATCTGTTTGAATTCTGATAATTGTTTGGTCGTAGGATATGCAGGGGAATCTGGGTCGCATAAGAGTGGTGAGAACTCATTGTCCATGGGTCCCCTTAGTGGTAGTCCCAAATTTAGTTCTGCAGGGGTAACGCCTGTAGATTTGTGCACAGCAGAGTTGAGAGCAAATCTGAACTCTGGTAAATATTTATCCCAGTTCTTGTGGCTTCCCTCCACTTATGATGCAATCATAGCCTTGATATTGCGGTTTACTCGTTCAGTTAGATTGGTTTGTGGATGGTATGGGGAGGTCCTTTTCCGCTTGAGATTCCATCAACTGCAGGCTTCCTCAAACACAGATGATACAAACTGAGGATCCTGGTCTGAAAGGATGTATGCTGGTGTACCCCATCGGCTGAAGATTTCACTGTTTAGCGTGTGGGATACAGTTTCAGCTGTGGCTTTGCGAAGACGAACTATTCTGGGCCAATACACAAGAGCTTGTAATAATTTATATGTTTTGTAACAACCTAGGTATCCAGATAAGGGGTTGTCATGGTAATGGTGAAGTAGCTGCTGCCGGAGGGAAGATGGGATGAAGACCTGATAGTTTTGTGAGGTAATTGGAGAATTCTGTACACCTTGTCCTCCACCACTGTAAATCTGATTGTGGGACTCTCAGCAACTTTCCATGTTTCCATGATTTTTTTCCTACAGGCTTTGGACCTCAGGATCCTCCTGTTGAACTTTCCAAATGTCCTCATCTCCTGATCTGCAGGTTTCTAGAGGTATCGGTTGCAGAGCGCAACACAACAGCACAAGTTAGTAGATGGAGATAAGGCACTGGTGCTCTTGATGGGGCATCTGGAACAGTGTTGTAACGTCCTCGACAATACTCCACAGTAAATGTTAATTCCTGGAGACGAAGGGCCCACTGGATCAACCTTGTGCTTGGTTTTTGGGTTTTAAACACCCAAATAAGGAAAGAAAGGTCAGTAACTTCCCTCCAGGTAATACCTCCATTTTTCTAAAGCCCAAACAACTGCAAGACACTCTTGCTCTGTAGTGGAGTACTTCCTGTCAGCGGGATTTAGTGTATGGTTGGTAAAGGCTAGAACCTGCTCTGTCCCAAGACTGGTGGACTGTGCCAGGACAGCTCCCAGGCCGATATGACTTGTATCAGTATACACAATGAATGGGAAACGGAAGCCAGGATGGCCAAGTATAGGTGGAGAAACCAGATGCTGTTTGAGGGCCTCAAAGGCTGCCTGACAATGTGGGGTCCAGATGAATCTTGCTCCTTTGCGCTTTAGGGCATTGAGTGGTTCAGTGAGCTGAGAAAGTCTGGGTACAAAGCAATGGTACCATCCAGCCATTCCCAGAAACCGTTGTAGTTCTTTGATGTTTTGAGAAACAAGGAATTCCTGAACAGCCTTAGTTTTTTCTGCATCAACTTCCACCCCAGCTAAAGAGACGACGTGACCCAAGAAGTTCAGTGATGTACAGAAATATTGGCTCTTTTCATTTTCATTGTGAGGTTTGCTGCCCGCAACTTGTCAAATACAGCTTGTATGTCTTGCATGTGCTGTTCCTGGGTGGTTGAGTAAATGATGGTGTCCCCCCCACTAACCTGCTGCATCACCCATTCACCTGGACACTCCCCACCACCTTGTGTACGCCCCCTTCTAACCTGGTGCATGACCTCATTCCCCTTATATTAGCACAAGGACTTCATCCTTCAGTCCTGGTCACAT
>JBAMHW010000010.1:15215257-15226749 GCA_037177495.1 Rhadinocentrus ornatus
CGTAAACCTATCACGCAGAGGGTTTGATATAAACCAAAAGGGGTATTCCAATGGCGTCTTGGCCTCTTTCCGCTACAATACATATATATAGATTTGGTGGGTGGGTGCTGCTGCAGGGTGCCAGAGTCACTTCTGCATGCTGTGAGGTCCCTGTATGCCTGTTTACATTTTTGGCACAAAGTTGAACTTGTTCACCTTAAATGACCCCACCAAAGCGTCACTTATCTTGTTTGTCATCTTCTTTGACAGGATCTCAAAGTTCAGGAGGTGAAGGGTGTCTGATTTGGTAACCTTAGGGTTGCATAATTGATTTGAAGGGATATATGCATTGGTGAGGATGGTATATCTGCAAATTAGTCACTTTAGTGGACATTAGTGAGTCACCCAATACACTGCCTCTTACCGAAGAGTAAATTAATATATGCTAAAATATAATATATATACACTGTAATTACCAAGTTTGACTCTGAGAAACAGAACAAGTAATTGATACTGCTGTATTTTATGGAAAGTTTTATTTTATATAAATATGACAACATATTTAATAATTTTTTATAAAATAAAAATAAACAAACTAAATAAAAAAATAAATAAAAAAAGCAACACTACATCTCTATTGGAGTAAAGATAGTGTATGTGAAAATATTACGGCACTGTTTTTTCATAATTCATGCATTAGAGGGTTAAATTCTACCAGTCTAATCTTAAAAAACCAACACAAAACAATTAAAACTCACAAAAAGCCTAAAATGTGACAACGTACCATCTCTTAAAGCTTTGCAAACATATCGTTGGCAGTAAGCTACAATCTGACAACTAACAGACTGCTGTAAAGGCAGGATATGTTGATTAGCTGAAAAGGATGTGGAGCCATGCAGACTTTCATTTACAGAAGTGTAGCAACATTTTTGAGATTTGAGTTATTTTAGGTGGTGAAAATGTGCTTTTCTGTGCCCACCTTGTTAGTACAGTAGCTCTTAGTTAACCTTATCTGTTCGAATTCTACACTGGTTCTCCAATCTCAGCACGCTCTGCTGTCTGATGCAATTAAGAGAATTACTTGATATTACTTCAGGAAAAGAAAAAATAATCCCCTTTGGTCTTTAATTAACTGAGTAAAAGTAGAACAGTAAATATTATGTAGAAAAGCTAAAGCTTAGCAGCCTGGCTCAGACCATTAAAGCTACAACTGCAGCACAGTGTGCCATATACAGTATCTGCTCTATTTGTCCTGTGTTACTTTTAAACTATAATTACATTACATAATTACAAGTTATTTTGATCTTCTTCAACTTATTAATTTATTGTAGAAAACAAACCTCATAAATTTATATCTTGGTTTGTTTTATGTAAACAAAAAATAAAAGTCAGCAAAATTCAGTTGCTCTGGTCTGCACACAGTCAGGAGGTCATGAGTTATTGTTAGACTGGTAGATTAATCATCTTTTAGTCAGCTCCCGTAACAGTCTGCTAGCATCTATGGAGATATTTTATGTATGTTATCAAACACTGGTCCCATAAATTATGATGTCTATTGAGGGAAAACAGTTATGAGCACTTTGGAGTGGCACCAGTCTGACACTTTCATGTCATTGCTCATATATGCTCATGGTGCGCATCATATTCGGGTATGCAGCTTCTATGACACAGTATAAAGTACTTTATCATGCAAGTACTTTACTATAAATGTTGAGGTTTTAATAGTGTATTTGTGGCTTCCAGCCAACAGGAAACTTGCAGCTATGGGAGTTTTAAGGTTAATTAGGATGCAGGTAAAAAACACAGTTGGGAAATTTTAAAGGTATGTGATAAATATTGTTATTGGAAAGAACAGATGTCTTTTTCTACAGGGGAATGTAAATACTTAAATATTTCTTATATAAAATATAAAATTCTAAAATGCAGATGCTTGTATTTTTTTGTCTACATCCCAGCACCTCAGTCATTATTTAGCAGTACTAAGCTAAAAACTGTGATATTGTTGCCAAAATCAGTTATATCTGTCTGCATTTCATCATGTTTAATCTCTAATGTATCAATAGTCACATGTTTTCTTTACTATGTTAGCAAAGAAAAAGAAGAAGAAAGGAAGCACAACCTTTCCACATGGCTGTATCCCTGGTGCTGCTAGCAAAATGAAAGTAAAGTTACTTACTTTGATGTAGATGTGGAGACCTGTGATGTGACTTAGACTAATTAAAGACATTCATAGCCTTTCAGCTGCTTTCTGGCAGGTTTACTTGGAGCAAAACCCCATTTGTAGTGCAATGATCAGCAGCTCTCTGGGTTTTACTTGATGTCTTGACTTTCTCTTTTTCCTCCAGTCTAACAAGTCTTCCTCAAAAGCTGCAAATCTTTGAGGTGCCAGTTTATGTGTTACTCCACAATAGCTGTTAAAGTCAGTAAATTCAGAGATTCTTATGTAAACATGCTATATATTTAAAGTTTTACACAGGGCTTAATTTGAGCTGGATCCTGCCGGAACATGTCCAGCACCTCCGACGTTGGATCCGGAACCCATTTTATTGGATCCACCACCCGCTGAGGAGAGGATCGGGTTACACTGGCACCAGTGATTATGAGATTGCAGTCAGCTTTCACTCGACGGAAAAAGCTTATAGTCCAAAGAATACTATGGCTATCGCCATTCATAAAAGAAATGTTACAGTTTCGGGCTAGTTTTTATTTTGTTTTATCTTTTTACATTTCGCACCCAGTTAACACTGATGTGGGGGTCATGTTTTGTTTTTTGTTTTTATTTTGTCAGGCCAGCGTTCGGAAATTAAATATATATATATTGCCCTGTTATGCACACAGTGATGTTTGGACTTACTTAAAGGGGTTAGTACCTTGGCCGTGTTTGTGTGTGTGTGTGTTTCGTTACTTCGGGACCTCCTGCTTTACAAATTAAGCACTGCTTTTACACCAAAACTAGAGTGGTTAAATGAGATTTTTTTTTTTTTTTTTTTTGACAACCTATTGTTAGATTTTAATTACTTTTATTAACCAGTCAGATTAGAGAAATGAAGGCTAGTTCCCATTTACCTTAGAAACTCCAATGGTGCTCTGGAAAAAAATTAAACATAAGATAATATATTATAGAAAGATGGCACTCCAAACAAAAAAAAAAAAATTATTATTTAATTATCTGATCCTTTGTGAGTAATTTGCAGCTAACAGAGAGTCAAAGGAGTGGACCTTGGCAGCTTTTGTTTCCAACTCGAATATAAGTTTTGACCACATGTACACACCTCTTTAGTAGTTACCTGGCATGCAGTCATTACCGCACCTAAGGCCCCTGGATTCACTAATGGAGTTTTGACCATTGACAACCACTGTCTATTCACAACTGTGCTTTGCATTTGAAATAACTTTTATACCATTCTTTACCAATATTCGTTTATTATCTCTCTGAACTGCTTCATCCATAACGGGTCACGGGGAAGCTGTAGTCTAATCCATCATTTAGCAGATAAGAGGCAGGGTACACCCTGGACAGGTCACCAGTCCATCGCTGGGCCAAAACAAAGAGACAAACAACCATTCACACTCACACTCACTCCTAGGGAGAATTTAGAGTGAACAAACATGCATGTCTTTGGAAGGTGGGAGGAAGCCGGAGAACCCAGAGCCACAATCCTGCAGGTTTTCCATGCATACCTGCACCAACACACCTAACTTAAACTAATGAGTCATTGTGCAGATCCTCATAGGCTGTTGGATCCATTTAATTTGAGTCAGGTGTGCTGGAGCAGGGTAACTTGGAAAACCCAAAGGGTTGTGGCTCTCGATGATAACTGTTGGCCACCCCTGACATAAAAGTCTGCAAACTGCAGCAGTAACCCTTTTTTGACTACACTGGCACGCACACACACATGCTTGCAAGCACATACTAACATTATGTCCTGGATGTGGTTTCTTTAACCACTCAGTTTGCCTGGGTGATTAAAAGCATGTTATTATGTGTTGTGAGAAACTTTCAATGTAGATTTATTTCAGCTTTAGTCAGACCTTTAAGCTTGTCTTTATGTCCAAGTGTTCCTAAAGAAAACTGTGCATACTTTGATCAGAATACATCCCATCACTCTTGTAAGCCCCCCACACCAAGTTTACTGGCTCAGAGATTTTCAAGGGAAAGACAGGGCAGCTGTTGTCGACTGGTTGAATGGAATCTCGTTTCAATGCGGTTCTTCTGTCAGACCTGCAAGGAGAGGAAGATGGACTCTTACTGTGACAGAAGTGGCATTTGACCGGGGTGAAGTGTTGGAGCAGACAACAGACTGACATCTGTCATCAATCAATTGTCTTGCCAGCCAGATGCAGGTTGACGGAGAGGTGCACGATGGCTAGAATGGTAATTTGTACACAGTTTCCCGGGGATGCCTTTTTTCCAGCCATTCCCTGAAGGCTTTCTATCTGCCATGAATCCATATGACCACAAATTGATCAGTAACTTTTTACAGGATCAGGACATTTGACATGCTCCATTCCACCATGATGGCACAAAGCTGGGGCACTGCGTTATTTATATTTTCTAATCCAACAGATTGTAATTCCCTTTGGAGAAGAGAAACTCAAATCACGTCTCCAGAATAGACATTAAAAGAAATAGAGGAAATATTTCTTAGAAATTCAGAAACAAGGCAGCAAATGTGAAAAAAGTACAGATATGAACAGGAAGAGTTGACTGACTTGACCAGAAGCTAAATCATGCTTTTCCATGGTAGTTAGATAGATGGAAAAGATACCGGTTTGCCGCAGGAGAGTTTGCTTTCTGATGCTGAACATTCAAGACAACTTAAGTGAACTCTCAGCAAATCTCATTCTGCAGCCTTTGGTAATTGGTAATTCACGATTTTTCCCAGACTGTGTGTGCTCATGTTTATGGTCTGGCAAACAATGAATAGTAAAATAAATGCATCCAGAGCATGAATTATTATCTATGAAGGGCAGTGTAAACACAGTACTGTTCAGAAGTCTCAGGCTGTGCCTTTTTTTCTGTGTATTTCATTTATTGATTTTATAACCTTCATCATAACCTTAATCAAGCAGTAACTAGTTTTACCTTAAGAAAAATCTCGTTTTCAAGATAGGCAACAGCTCAAGCCTGCAGCAAAAACCACCAATTACATACGCTGAACAAAAATAATACTCACCACAAGTTAAAACAATTAAAGTTTAAAACAGCACAAGCAAATGTAATCATTTAATCATTGCAGGTCAAACAGAGCCACAAAGGTCAATCACCACATTTGCAATTAGCTTTAATCTGTTTAGTGAAACCAGCTTCATAAGATTCTGATGATTTTTGCACTTTATTCCAAGCAAATATTTTTCTTCCAATTTTAGTTTGGACATTGTCAAAGAGCCATTTGTGTTTTCTTTTCCAAAGAGAGTGAGTTCCAGTATTTTATTCAAGGATAGGAGTATGTAAGCAGTCAAGAACTCCTTTAAAAATGAGAATATGTCAGCTTCCTTGGTGTACAGGTGCTAAGGTTTGTGATGGTCCTTGGAGCTTCAAGATGGACTGTATCCAACAGCGATGTGTTGGTCAGAAACGAGCCGGTCTAAGAGCAGATTCTTTGTCGCAAACAAGAAGAGCTCATGTTGGGGATCCCGAATCTTCAGTTGCTGCTGCTCAACTACCCTGAGCAGAGTTGGGACTATAGTTTGAAGAAGAAGAAGTGAGCAAAAACTGAAAAGAAGCAGCACCTTGTTTTCTTTTACAACATGATTTGCAAAATAAAGAAAAAAACAAAAAGCTACAACAGTATAATCTCCTTCAGGGGATTGAAAAAGTAGTTTCCCATTTAATTTGATTTAATTTCAATGATATGAAAAGAAAGTGAAAAGCTGAGAGCTGAATTTTTAAAATAAAATTAGGCATTTTTCATTATGTGAATAAAAATCTTATTTGGTAAATGAGTCTAACATTGAAAGTTTGGAGTGATACTCCAGCTGTCATATAATTCCTGGCTTCCGAGAGTAGGTGTCATCATTATTAGGCGATTGGTGTTCCCGCTGTACCAACTCAGAAAAAACTGATGCCTACTAAATAGACGATTTGTAAGCATCGACAAATATGCCGTATAAACCTAGAAAATCAGACATCATGTGAACACCAGCCAATTTTGGTCATAATAATTGATAAACCACACGTTTTGATGCAACATTTCTTGAACAATCCCACCATAACAACGTAATTATCAATAACAACAAATGTGCTTTTACACCAGAAACTTAGTGGATATAAAACACGCTAGAAGTAATAATGAAGTGCACGTGGTACTGGGCGCAGATTCAAGTTTTCAGTTTGGGAAAACAAGGTTACTTTATCATTTCGAACAAATATTCCTTCAAAAAATGAGTTCCAAAGACAGCTGGAATGCATAAAGAGCCATCTGGGAGACACAAGAGTCGGCTCTTGTAAGTGAGTCGAACCAGAAGAGCCGGAGCTTCCATCCCTGGTACCTAATGCATATAAATATTGCAAAGATACACAAACATTGCTCTTTTTTGTGTTTATGAAACCGTCCCTCTCCCTCGCCTACTTAACCTACAGAATGAGTATTTCAAGGATAAAATAATAAACAGCTTTCCACAGAACTATGTTTTCTGCCTATAAATATATAAAAAAGTGAGGGTTAGGTCAAGATTTTTGCACACTATTGTATGCTAGCTCAGTAAACATTGTAATATCATGGAAACTCCACAGAAAGTTCTTTAATAATTAATCATGGGTTTTGAACTCAATTAACAGGATGCAGTGCAAAGCACTTTAAAGCTGTGTTACCTTATGTTCCCGCATGCTTGTTTATGTTACATAAAACATAAATATTGGACATATTTTCGATTTTTCTTGTTTTGTTTTTGTCTTTCTTTTGATGGTCTGCCAAACTAGGGAAGGCACAAGATGATTCAAGAGGAGTGGTTTGGAGACTATGTACCATTTTATGTTTTTGATCTTAGTTCTATTTCTATTCTACTTCCTTTTGTATCATAACAACATCACTATGTGTGTGGTTTAAGGCAAAGAATCAATACTCTTAACAAGTCCTGCTTACCGATTGGTTTATTACATCCCTAATTCGAATCTAATAAGATCAAGTATATTTAAGATGTCATATGCTGACAAGTTGATAACCTTGAATTACTCTTCCATATAAACCCCATTAAGCAAAAGTTTCCCACATTTGTCCTTTCTTTAGTTGACTTGTAGTGTAATGCACAGCAGTAACAAGCACTCCATTGTGAAACAAAATTTCATTCAAAGGGCACTGGAGCCTGCAGTTTACCTGAGGGGAGAGAGAGGTCAGCTTCCATTTTACACACCGGGTTGTATATGTTTGGTTTTAGTGTCACAAAACACTGAGGTGACAAGCTCTTTGGGATGTGATCAAGTGCAAATATGATTGGAGTGCAGCAGAGCAGTGATGGTCCTGCCTCTGGGATGGGCTTTGATTATGCCAAGAGCTGGCTGCTAAATCAATAGACCCTGACGCTATTGCTGTGTGAGCTACACACAGCCGAGCTTTAATGTACCTGTTTTGTCAGAAAGCAGTACACACTGACTTATTGTTCTCTGAAATAAAATTTGACATATTTGTCATGCCAAATTTGCTCCTTCTGATGAGTTTGGATGCAGCTTGGACAATTTGCCTTTAATGAACAGGTAGTTTTCATCTTGAATGCCGCATCTACTCAAGTAGGGGCTGCACTGAAATGAAGGAAACAAACCTTTCAGTGCGCTGGAATTGTGCACAGGCATTCAGCCATGACAAGGTTTATAAGCTGCCCTGGCGTGTTGTGCAAAATTTTAATGACACAACCTGTTCACAGCTGACTCTGACAATGATTAGGCAAATGGTGCAGGAGACAAAATAACAAAATGACACAGATCTGTATTATTTTGTCTTCTGGGCAATTAGTTCAGCTTGTTGTCTTTAACGTTTATTCAGCTAAAAATAGAATAAAGGTTGAGGCCAGTCAGGAATTGGCCACAAAAATGGCTCCTTTTGCAGTTAGTTACATAAGCTAAGTTAAATTAAAAAAAAAAAAATACATCGGCATCAGATTGATACAATAATAAGAGGCAAAAGAAATGTAATCAACAAACAATGTGAAATAAAATGGAGCATAAAACGATTAAAAACAATGGGGCAAAAAAGAATAACATATTAGTGTTTGTTGAATAAGCAAAGCTCTTGTTTTCTACTTCCTGTTCTTTTACTGACAAATGAGGTTTAGCGATTCACTTTTTACTTCAGTCTCTTCAATTTCAGCTCTGCTTTCTCTGCATTATGGGCATTGTGCATGTTTGTTTTGTGTGTTTGTATGTGTTTGAGATATGTCTGTAATAAACCTGGAGCTTCTCGAGATCCTTTTGCAGAATCCAGAGAGCAAAAAGATTAACTGTAGTCACAAACATTTTAACTAAAAACACCTGCATTTCCCAGGTGCCTTAAGACCTGTGAGTGGATTTTTTTAGGATTCTATATTTGCTTATTTGCGCTACCAAATCCTTTAAGAAAAGTTCTGTGAGCTGGGGTGAAAGTAGGAAAGAGCTTCAATTGCATTTTGTCAAATCTGAATCTTTTTATAAAATTTAAATTCTTTCAAATCCTTTTGCTGAACCTTTTTGTGTAGATTGTTTGAAATGTAGTGCATGTGTGTTCTTCATGTTTCTTTACAATCAATGATACGATCTAATATAAATTTAGTGAGTGTATTGCTGGAGACCTGAGAGAAGTATGGTGCCTAGTTTGAAGGTGTGAATGAGCAGTTAACGTAGTTCTGCAAAAACTTGAATGGATTAGTCTGAGAATGGATACAGCTGCTTCACTGTCAGCCTGTCTGCAATCACTGACATGTTCACAACAGGTTCCTAAATGAAGGAGCTTTTCTTGGTCTCATTCACAGCATCACAACCTCCCATGCAAATATAAGGATCAACGTGGCTCTTTCAAGCCTCGCACTAAAGTTGGAATCTATCTCATACACACATCTCTTAGAATAAGGATCTCACTGTTTATTCCAATTTAAATGTAAAACATTTTATGATCAGACACACTGTAAACAAAATAAATTGCAAAATTTGACACAGATTCAATACTTTATAAATTACTGCTCAGTTCAGCAAAGACATGATGAGAAATAAGGGCTATTGTTACTACTTGATTCTTAAACCGCATAATGGTGTTCTGTACCAGCTTCTGGATAGCTTTTAAAGCAACCTTTCCATCAACCACCTCAAAATCAACATGAAAATTTTGACCTTTCCTATTTTTTTCATGGGTTCTTTATTGAACCACATTTTAGGGGGAGGGAGTTTTTTTTTCCTTTCCCTTTTTGCCCACAACCACACACTCAAAATGGGGGATTAAATCAAGGAGATGATTCAGTGCAAATTATTTGTTTCTTTAGCTAGGCGATTGTTATCGGTTTTAATAAAATGAGCACAGTTACCTGTGTTTGTATAAATGCTGTGAAAGGACTTCATTGTAAATTGCTGCTAAACAAATAAAGTTGAATTGAACTGAATTGAGTTGTTAGCATTGTTAGATGCTAACGGTTTTCAGTAGTTCCTCATACATCACTGCTTCTACTGCCTAAAGCAACCCAACCTCACAGGATCAGGATATACTTTAACTTTTGATTATATTTGGACTCATTTCAAGCAATGATGTGTGTTTACTTTGATCTCCTGTGGGTCACTTAAGGCAACACACACACAGAAATATGTACGCTACAATAATCTGTGCATCATTTGCCCCTTCAGAGCCCAACTATAAATTCATATACTCTTTGCTTTGTAGTTTGGTATTACATGAAGCACACAGAAACATACTGGTGACGCGGACCAAATAAATCTGAGATTGTTACCTGGAACCAGAAGTATATGACAACCAGTAACTGAAAGTTGTGTCCACATCTTCATGTCACATATGTCAGAAGGATGTTGTCAGGACTATTTCTATCACTTTCTTAAAAGTAACGTACAATGAAAATGAATATCTTACTATCGTTTTTATTTCTTTTAGTCAATATCTGGTATGTGGAGGGATTTGTGAGCAGAGTTGTGGAGAGCTTAGTCATAAAACTGCAGGCAGAGTCTGAGAACTGTGAATAACGAGTTGTCATTTCTGCCTTTTTCACCGGCAATATCTCCTCTCCTTCATGGCGCTGTTTTATAGAATGAGTGGCTCCATCGTGTTTAACGCATCATTTCCCTCCTCATTGTGAGTGTGGAGGGGAGAGTGGGATGATGGGTGAGTGGGGGAGGGGGTTTGGGGGGTGCAATGTCCTTGCGTTTATTGCCCCTGCTCTTGTCCTTCCAGCATGGATGGTCAGAGTGGTGCCCTGGGTATTACAAATAGGCAAATGCCCTTTTCATACCAACTTTTTTTGTATTTTTAACGGACATAAGTCCACTCTGTTTAAAGCATTTTTAATATTTGACTATGAGGATATGACTGAGCGATAAGCAGTCAGGAATTCTTAAGAAACAAGAATATGGGAAATCATGAGTGCAAAACTACATTTGGTTACTAGAGAGCATTAAAGCAATTAAAGACAGCTTCACACTTATGAAGCTGCTTGTCAAGGTCTTCATCAAGACCACAGCAAATCATATTCACTTAGCCAGATAAAAACTGGTACTTGTAACCTCCAGCGCCTATATTTAGCATTTATATACTCATATCTCGCCTGAACTCCTGAACCCTTCTTAGCTAAAGTTTCAAGTGGATTTCTTGGCTTTAATGAGCCATGACTAACTGATTTTGCATTTCACTTTAATTACAAATTGCTAATACACAACTGCCTTAAATTGTTCATAGCTGGATAATTTTAATTTTGCCTTTCCAAATTGATTTATTTAAGCTTAATGAAAGTGTTATCATTCCAATGCACCATCATCACTATGGTATCTCATTATTGCTACACATCACTGCAAATCAGTTCTTAGCTAAGCCTTTAATTACAAGATGACCAGCTACCAGATGGTTTTATAAAGGTGGAGATTAATCTGCTATTTTAACTCATCAGAGTACTATGAATTAAGTTGTGATCTACTGTATACAGTTTGTCACCTGCAATAAAAACTAAAGTTCTCTTTATTGCTCAGATATAGAGCAATTTGAATATCCATTTCATGCAATAACACAAAAATATTGATCAACATAAAGCACCATGCTAAAGAAACAACAGCTATAATGATATAATCTAATGACTATTACTATCATACTGCATGGAAAAATAGCAATGAGGCCAAAACATCTGTACATGTTACACAAAATTACCAGGTATTGTTAGTGAAATGAAGGCCAGGGAGATTAAGTCTTGATCTGAGTTAATCAATGTCACTTCATGATGGTAAGGGCAGTTGAGTCATCCTGAACACTTTCCATTCCCCTACTTTCTCTCTCTCTCTCTCTCTCTCTCTCTCTCTCTCTCTCTCTCTCTCTCTCTCTCTCTCTCTCTCTCTCTCTCTC
>JBAMHW010000010.1:15257026-15296739 GCA_037177495.1 Rhadinocentrus ornatus
TTATTTGCACTATAGACACTAGCACATTTAACACTACACCCCTACACACATAACACACACAATCACACACACTGAGGTAGCCCTGAGAGGGTCCTGCTGCCTGGCAGCAGTGGGACCCACCACCACTTCAGGGATCCTTCCAGTTCTTAATTGCATTGTAAACAGCCCACACTCATGCACACACAACTCAGGCGGATGGGCAGAGGGGCAGGGGTCTTCCTACACCCCCGCGTCCTGGGACATGCTCGGAGATGGAGGTTTGATGCCCGCTGAGGGCCTTTTGTGGGGTGCTGCTGGGCGCCATTTACCCTGGGGGCGGTTCGCGGCGCCGTATCGGGGGACTGGTGAGACCCCTAGGAGGAGGTTTGTAGAGGGATGTGTATGGGCCCTCCTGTTGTACTTTTTCAAATTATTATTATCCTAATTTCCTTATTTATGATATAATACTGTGGTAGTTTATTTTGTTTTAGTTAATACTGATGTGATTTAGGTAGCCTAAACAACTTTTATTTTCACATTTCATTTCCATCCTTTTTTTTGTTTGTTTTTCCTTTTCTCTCCTCCTCTATCTCCCTGTCAGGTTTGGCACTGACATATCAAGACTGAAGAAAATAAGATTATAATAAAAATATTTTAAACATCAAGGGGAGCCATTCATAAAACATGTCTCCCTTGGAAGAGCAAATCTGTCTGGCAAAATATGGCGCACAGACCACCGTTCTGTATGTTAGGATGCTGGACAGGACAGGGTAAGTTTAAAAAAAACAAAAAAACATGGCTGCGTGATGCCTTTGTGAGGTATTGTTTTCATTACACCACTGTGGTTATAAAATGCAGGCTGAAATTTATATGGTTGTTCAAGGTTTAGCTGTATTCAAATTCGACTTTGGCTTAATAATAAGCTTACATAGATTTACATTTAAGTCATAATGGGATAGTACCACAAAATGTCAACAAACTTTAAGACACCTAACCCTTGTCTACATATGGATTTTACATGCTGTCCCTACCTACATTCAGTTGTGTGAATGCAACTTTAAACAGAAACATTTGTCTTCAATGCAGAATTCAAGATTAAATACTAAGTCACTGTTATAAATTACTTTGACATTTTGATTATGAGCTAAATAAGACTGAGGTTAAATTTGAGAGATTTTTTTTTGTTTAGCTTGAAAATGCAAACTATATTTGGTCACAGGTTATATTTAAATTGTCAATTAGCTGGGAGAGTGGATGGTGGCACAAGTGGAAATTAAAATCAGCACTGAAAGCATTTGTAGTATATGCAGATAGAAAAACTACAGAAGCTTTTCTTTACACCATCCTACCTATAAAATCTCAACAGATTTCTATCCTTCCATCTATGTAACTTCCAGTGCCAGCAGACTGGTGCATTTGCGTGATAATTTTGTTGCAAGTGGACAAATGTACAATCCAGTGTGAGGAATCTAACAGCGCAGATTCCTCAGAGCTGAAGATAACTAACAGTCAACTCAAGCTGGGAAGGCCCGACTCCAGCTAACAACAATAATGAAATTCATGCTGAAAGAGATAAAGCAAAAAATGTACATTTTCAACTCACTGTTGAAAGGTTTGGCTGTGTTGTGACCAGCCAGGAAAAAGTTGAATAACTCAATAAATTAAATGCAATCCAAGAAAGCAATGAAAAAAAGTAAAACTTCTGCTGATGGTGGCGTATTTGCAAAACACTTAAAGTAGCAAAAGAAAAACTGGTGCTAACAGTCAAATTGATGGCTGTCATCTAAGAAAAAGGAAGCAAATAAGAAACTGTGTTAGCCACCAAAAGATACACTTAGGACAATAAATATTTGGACAAAAACAGAGTTTTTAAATTTTTAAGTACTGTACATTTCCACAATATATATATATATAAAAAAAACATGTCAGATGCAGTTGAAGTGCAGACTCAGCTTTAATTCAGTAGGTAGAACAAAATACATTGCATAAAAATGTAGGGCACACAATGCCCTCCTTTCAGTGTACTTAAAAGTAATTGGACAAATTAATATAACTGCAAATATAATATTAATAATAATATAATAGAATTCTATCAATTCTATCAGTTTGTTTGAGGGTCTTTCTGTCTGTAGTTCATTCTTTATCAAGTGAAATGTGTGCTCAAAGGCATCGAGATCAGGTGACTGACTTGGCCATTGGATAATATTCCACTTCTTTGCTTTATTAAAATCCTGGTTTGCTTTTGCTGTGTGTTTTGGGTCATTGTTCATCTGTTTTATGAAACGCCGCCTTATCAATTTGGCTGCATTTAGCTTGAGCAGACATGTCTCTGAACACCTCAGCATTCTTTCGGCTGCTTTCATTATGTGTCACATCTTTAAGAAATGACCCAGTGCCACTGGCAGCTCTGTTCACGCCCAAGCCATCGCACTGCCTTCACCATGTTTTACAAATAATGTGGATCATAAGCTGTTCCAGCCCTTCACCATATATTTTTCTTTCCATCATTCTAATACAGGTCGATCTTGATTTCATCTGTCCAAAAAATACTGCTCAAGAACTATGCTGGCACTTTTTAGATATATTTTTGCACCATCCAATCTAACCTTTTTATTCTTAAGATTTGTGTCTTGTCATGAACCCTCTGTGAATGCTTTCATGCAGTCTTCTCTGGTAGACTTGGATATTAATATGCCTACATACAAGTCAACATCCCTGGTGTTTCTAACACAAAAAGGAAAACTAAGTGTGATGAGAAGTATGCTAAAATCAAGCTAAGCCAAGCCCTTTTTCAGGTGCTGGAATTAAACGACTCAACACAAATACATAATTAGTTTGTTCCAAGCTTTTTGTGCTCCAGCCAAAACCACCATAATATGTTGGAGTAAGCTGCTCACATTAAGTCACAGCGGCTGTAGCTCAGGAGGAAGAGCTGTTTTCTTTCAATCGGATTCCAGGCTCTCCCTGACTACATGCGAAGTGTCCTTGGGCAAGACATATAACCCCGAGGTTGCCTCCCGATGTGGGGTATGAATGTGTGTGTGAATGGGTGAATGTGACAAGTATTGTAAAGCGCTTCAAGTGATCAAGCTGACTAGAAAAGCGCCAAATAAGTACAAGTCCATTTATCATCCATTTATCACAGGTGAGGAGGTTTGTTATGAAAAGCCAGATGCAATTTTTCATACAGAAACCTACTCAGCAATGCCCAAGAGCTATTTCTTGAGGTACTGCTTCCCAACAGGCAAACCAGGCAAATGCTTGGGGCCCCAAGCCAGAAGGGGGCCTCTGAGAGATAACAAACTTGAATCAAGACAGGGCAGTGACGATGTGGAGAGTTTGCAATAACAGTGACCGACCACTACAGAACTCCTTAAAAGGGGCCCCACTTCGACCTCTCGGTCTTACCGTAAGTAGCAGTGTGTCTTGTGTAACCAAACAGGAGAGAGTTTAGAAAAATCAGAAGTTTCCTATCTGGCAGTGACAAAAATAAGACAGAAAAGACAGGAAGAGTAAAGATGAGACTAAGACAGTGGTAATTAGTGCAGATTATCCAGAAGCTAATTTAGTTCAGAGCTCAGTCTGTCATCCTGATGACTACCTGGATGTCACGAGGCTCAAAATAACATATAACTTGGATAATATTAAAATTAAAGCTGTCTAGTTCAGCTTAACTTGAAAGCTAAGAATGTTAAAATATAAAATTCATAGGCAGGAAATCTAATATGTACTACTAAAGTTCATGGATGAAAGTTATTGTGTGCAAAAGGTTTTTATATTTTATTTTCCATGTCCAATAGACTTTATGCTTCTAAAAACTACTTATGAAAGTGCTGTATTAGCTGTAAATGCAATCCTAAAGGTTATAATGCAGGTTTCAGCCCATAGTTTAATCTTCTACATGGAAACTACATTAAATCATATTGCTCCAATTTAATTCTGCAATAAAAATGCCTTTAAAGATAATATTTTAACGTTATTGTTTTAACATATATTCTCATAATAAGTGGGTAATGAACGCTGGTTGGAGGGGCCCCCTGTGAAATTTTGCTTGGGCCCCCAGAGACCCGAGAACCGCCTCTGGCTATTTCAGGTAGTCACCTTGAGCAGAGATGATATTGTGATCTGCCTCGCACCCTGTTTCACAATTATCAAACGCTTTCATATATGTCTGCTTTTTGTCAGCCTCTCTATTACCCCAGTGTTCACCTTTAGGCTCCAGGGCAGAAATTCATTCATCACTCAAATACCAAACTGAAAAAACATGCACAGACAGGGATGGGATCAGCACCTAGAGACAAAACTTCAATCATTTTTTTCCTATTAAAGATTTATAAACATTCACACATGAGTTGTCTGACTGAATATTTTGCATTGTAATGCATACTCATGTTGTTTTGGGCATATTGGCATTATGTTCCTTTGATTTTATCTTTGGAAATCTACAATTAAAAAAAGGGGGATAAAACATCACACAAGTCATATTTCCCTCCTGTTACCTTTAGGGGGCAGTAGTAAATGGAAACTGCTATAATTTGTTTCGAAGGATGTAGCTGACTAGCCCATTTATTTGATCTGACTAGAGGATATGTTGGGAAATAAAGAACAGGGAACATAGTAAATGGCTCATATAATTGCTAACATTTGGCTATTTTGATGATTGATATTTGCATGTTCTACAGGATCCTTTTTAGACTTAGATAGCTAATCTATATGAGCTTGTCCAGCATTCTAGTATTTTAATAGTCTTTTCTTTTTTCTTTACAAATATGGTGACAGCAGAATTAATTTACTGGCTTAATATAAGCATGTTTGCAACATGATAACATACCTTGAAACATTTTGATATCTTAGCTCCAAGCAGTGTTGTATCTTAGTGTGGTCTCACAAAGACATTGGCTTGATTGGCAAAGGAGTTAAAGGTCTGAGACAGATGTATAAAAGATTACTTACAAAAACAGAGAAAGAGACTGTCATGGCTATCACTAGAAATGAGTGAAAAAAAATTATATTCCTTTTGTAATCTGTGTAATAGCCCTTTATTTAATTTATTGTGAGAATCAAGAGGTGACTTTAGGTAAGGTAATGGTTCGAACTGAAACTATTAAAACCATAAACACACAGCAAATGTTTTTAGCCACTGTGAAACTTGGATCACTGTGATGGTAAACCAGCTGCCGCTCCAAATAGAATTCTGCAGCCATTGGACTAAACTTCAGCATGCAGTACCTCCCTAAATCAGCTGCAGACTTGACAGTTAAAGCCCAGACACTGTGTGAGTGGAATGAAAGCACAGATCTGGGTAGTGGAGGCTCTGCACTATCGCTAGCTGTCACCAGGGGGCCACGTTGTGCTTCAAAAATCTCCCAAGTTTTTCCTCCCTTCCCATAAGTCAGATAAACACAGCAAGAAAACAGAGCTCACCGACCATCAGCTGCTCTATAAATGTATAGCTTCATAAGTGTCATTAAAACTGCATGATGGGAAGTGTGAGGAAGAAGAGATTTGGATGTAAGTGTTTCAAAGACAGGTCCCACATTTAGCAGATGCAGAGAACACACCTCTGTTACCTGAGAACACTCGTCCCTAACATGGCATATCTGGTAATGGGAGATTAGTGTAGAGGAAAGGGGAGATTGCAAGAGAAGAGGGGAGGAGAGACAATGAAAATGAATGAAAGCGTGAAAGGCAGCAGACAGCTGGACAGTGGAACAGAACAGTAGACAGGAAGTTGAGCATTAACTGACCTATTTATGGCCTTCAATTATAGCTTAAATAAAGCAGGTGCTGCACTATTTTGCTATAAGTTTGCAGACTGCAAATACTACTTTTGAAATTTAGTTCAAAGGCCCTTTACAGCAAGTCTACCCTCTACACAACCTCTCCAAGGCATCACTGCTATGTTTTCATTACGCCTTGTTATTGTGTGTCTGTGGTACAAGAACAGCATGTGGGTCTAAGCAGGATGCTGAAGAAGTCACAATACATATAACACAAACACCTACATTGTTGTGCTTATACAGTAAGCATTTCTTACTGTGATGACAGTGGTGATACTCTTAACTCTGTTTTATTCTGTATAAGAATTATGGACATTGTCAGTTGCTGTCAAATGTAAAGCCAATTTTCAAGTGCTATAAAATATAGCAAAGATGTTTGAACAATGGCCAAAAAACACACTACCATCCATAAACATTTGACTTTTTATTACAATGCCATTTTTCAAATGGCATTTAGTGCCATGTGAAATGATTTAGTGGTATATGCATTTATTAGTGGAAACACGGCGTGCACACTAATTTTAAAGCCTTTAACTGCATGCAAAGATAGAAAAGTAAACAAAAGTCATTTGTAAATCAACTGTAAGAGATGAGACTGATCAAGTTTACCATCTGCAAAACAGCTGACGACTTGAATACAGTCCCACTGTGTGGCTGATGTCCACAGTCCAGTCAAAAGTAATAAACTGTTTGCAGCATCTCAGAAAATCATTCCAATGAGGGATTGACTCCAGAAGAGCCTGAGATGTTGTTTAATACTGTCAATTAGGTAGATTTGCCCATTCTGTTCAATGTGGTGAATAAAAAGATATTAGGCTACAAACATTAAACATCACTCTATGACTCCACCCTCTTGGCTAAATATGGCCAGCTCCTGCTCCCAAAAGACCAAGAGGGTGACTGCTGAATGCAGGTATTCTTGGTAATGTCACAGTGGTTAAACATTTTTAACATATTTGTTAAACTGTCCGGTACAAAACAAAGACAATCCAGACAAAATAAATTGACATGATTTCAGTTAATAAATTAATTAAGAAATAATTGGATCTGCCGTGCCCACTTGACCATATGCATGAATTAGCTTTTCATTGTATGTTGAGCTGTTAAATGATCCATTATAAATGAACATAAACATTTTTTCTACATTCAGAGTTGAAGTCTAAAGGGATTTATAGGTATTGAGGGGATGGGAGCTGTTTTTCTGTGACCCTGAGGGTTCAGGCACTGCAGTGCACTGGAGAAGTGCAAGATGTATCTGATTCCACTTAGCTGGGTGCTCTCTGCGCCAGTCTGATACCAACATCAGTGCCAGTTCCTGCTCTCCTCCCGCTAATACTCCTCTCCCATCCTCCTCCTCTTCCTCTGCCTAATGCTGCAGGGATGCTAAATGTTAGGCTGTTCTTGCTTGTGATAGAAGGTAAGGAGAAAGCTGTGGGAGAAATGTGAGAGAGAGAGGAAGCCGACGGGATGAAGTGAGATATAGTAAAAAAAGGAAACCTAGAGGGGGTGACGTGCAAGTTAGCTGAGGTAAAGACTAAGAGACAGACGAGGACAGAGTACAGACAGAAAAAAAAAGAGGCTAACATTCTTTGCTTATACCCTCTGCGGTAATAAGACGTTGCAAAAAGTAGACAAACTGACAAAAAGACAAAGGAAGAGCAAAAGAAGACAGCGGCTGGGAGGGAAACAAAGATGAGGAAGGCAAAGATGAAAACAGTGAAACAGTGACAGAAGGAGAGATCTACCGGAGTGAGACAGCTGTTGTTCAAGACCACAAAAAAACTGAAACGAAAAGAAAAGAAAAGAAATAACAGACAAACACTGAAAAGCAGGTCGGCTGCAAAGCTCCAGCAGAACTTCTGTTTATACAAATAAAGCCCGGAGGGCTGTTTGAGCGTCTGCGTTTGTGTGTTTTGGTTCCTCTGCATTCATTTGTGCTTGTGGATGCACATGTGCTCCTTTTATTTTTTTTATTTATTTTTGCTTGTGTTTGCATGTGTGTGTGCATGTTGAACATCAATATAATTGTCAAAATGCATGCAGATAGGGGTTAGAAGGGATATGTTAAGAGGAGCAGCTGTGTATCTGAAAGCTGACCCCATGTTGCAATCATGCAACCCAGGCGACAAGTGCTCCTTCTAAGGCCTCCAGCAAGGAAATGTAAAGCTCAGCACTGCAGCATTAACTTGTGCGTCTGTGAATGGATATGTGTGCATCAAGCACAAGCAAAGGAAAGTGTTTCTGGGATTCAGGCAAATAATGTTGCTCTTTTCTGGAAGCAACAGGACTGTGTTTAATCATCAATTCCTCTTGTTTATGCCAAGGGCGACGTGTTGTCCATGGTAGAGAACCTCAGCCAACTTTGCTGATGCAAGGTCAAACACATAGGCATGGGCCCTGGGTTGCTTTAAAACAGATGTTACCCCCCCTACACATTGACACCCTGCCCCCTTCTGCCTCACACCCAAATTCCACACAAAGCTTTTGCTTGTGACAGCACTGCATAAGGTTTGGGTCTGATTAAATTCTTATGACAGAAAACACTGATTTCAGTCTACAATCAAAGTGCATGCCTCTAGGTAAAAAACATCCTCTGCATCTTAAAACATGACAGACCCTAAGCCCTCACATGCCCTTCTCTCATTTATCATACTTCTTTGAAACAAGATTTAAACTAAACTTGTTTTTTAACCTTTTGGTCACATTTTGAACTGGTTGTCTAAACAGGGCGACTGTTTGTGTGTTTGTGAGGTTTCAAGCTATATAAAATCAGTCTGGCAGTCTTGAAGGATAAAAATCTAACAAAAGAGAGAGATGCACGTTAACGGATTTGTAGCTAGGGAAAATCTAAAACTGAGATTTATTTCAAGGCCTTTTTCTGCTCATCTGAATAAAATTAAGAAAAGACACAAGGAGTTTAAATGAAAAAAAATCATGATACTGACCAAACTTGCATTTTTTTTTGGTTGACTTGGTTCAGTTTATAATTTTATTAGCTACTTCATACACACTCATTGACTATTTCTTTTAGGTACACCTCACTACTACCAGGTTGGCCCTTCTGCCTTCAGAACTACCTTAATTCTTGGTGGCACAAATTTAACAAGGCGTTTGGAAAAATTCCTCAGAGATCTTGCTCCATATTATATGATGGCATGAAATATTTACATGGTCAAGCGCCAACCTATATCAGGGAACTAGTACAGCCATATGTCCACCATAGGGATACCAAAATTTTTCCCATCGATACGATTATGGAACTTTTTTATCCATATCGATACTATTTCAGAAGAATAAGTCCTCAAAAGAAAGGAGGACCACCAGCTCCTGATTACCGTCTGCTGGGTCCATGGTTGGTCAGATCCCTCTGTTGTATGTTGGCGGAGGTGAGGACCCAAACGTAGGCAGATGAGGCAGGAGGCAGGTCGGTGCCGGTTAAAGGAATTTATTTTACACTTAGGAGTAGAGAAACACACAATACAGGGGATGAACCACAACACGACAGGGATAAACCAAAAGGGTCTGACAACACAAACTGAAAACCACTACCACTTGTAGACAGGGAGTAATTAGGAGCAGGTGAAGTGAATGAAAAATCAAACCAGGTAAAGTAACGAGCCAGGAACAGAAAACTGAGCACATGAGGGAAAAACAGGAAAACTAAACTCAACATGACAAAACCAAAACCCTCAAGCATGAACATAACAGAAACCAAACATGACAAAAACTAATAAAACCAAGTTTAAAACAAACCAAAAACTAACCAAACACAAAAACCGTGACACAAACAAATGAATAGATGCAGGAGCCTCCCTGCAGGTTCGTGAGCACACAGCATAAACATCATAACAGGCCAAATCAATTTAAAATTACACTTAATCTTCTTCCAGGTCACATTTAAAATGCATAAAATAAATTAGGACATATAGGTTTCTGACCAGCCGGCCACTATAGTCATCCAGGAAGATGGTAGCACTGTCCCAGTCCACATGTAGTTGGCACTCTGGGGGTCCTCTCTTTCCTCAGGCAGGCCACGTTGTGGAGGACAGCACAAACCACCGGGATGTCAGATGTCCTGGTCGGACTGATCCTCAAGTGGTGAAGACGTTGGAAGCATGCCTTCAAGAGGCCAATGGTCATTTCAATTCATGTTGTCATCGCACCCTCATAAATAGAGTGACATTCTTGATCCAGCCATGTTGTTAAAAGCGATTATTAATAGAGGCTGTGTGGCTTACCTCGTCATAGACCAAGACAGACACTTTTGCCAAAACATTGCATCAGTCGGCTTTGCAGACCATTGGAAATTAGGAGATGTAGACTATTAAACCAATCGAAGTACATCGCAAGCAATGTACCTTACAATATCAACAAGCATTAATTCTGTGAATAGATTTCATATTCACAAATTCCCCCTCATTGGCATCTCAGGGGGATTTTACAGTATTTTAATGTGGGTGCAGTCTATTGCATCAATGAGATTGGAGAAACCTGTAACACAAAACAGTGATTATCCTACTATGACTGTTAACACGTCATTTCTCCTACCTGCAATCCTATAAAAATCCTCCTCGTTGTTGCTGTCTTCTGTGTCGAGGGAGGGACATAAAGACGTCCTGGGGGTATTCTATATAGTGGCCTTAATAGTCTAGCTATTAAACCTAGATTATCTTGGGTTTTCTGTTCCAAAATGGCTAATCTTAATACGAAAACATATGCTGTGAACATAGCCTGGTAGGGAGTAGATTTTGTTCAGTGTATGCCCAACATGTTTAGCCTGAAGGTCACCATAGCACAATCAAATCTGTCAAGACCACTTTGATTTAAAGAAATAAACAGACAACTCCATTTTCAATATTTTTATATGTGTACTGTATATTCAGTTTTTGTCTGGCATATTCTCCATTGCATGCTTCATTGCCTGAAAAGAGAAACAATGTGTTATGTCATCATTCACTGACATTTTGGCCTATGTCAGATTGGTAAAAGTTCCACGTAATCTAAAATGCAGGCATCTTACCATTTAAAAGAAATCATTTTTTTGAAGCCCAGGAATTGTAACTTTGCACTTTTTTTTATCCTTTGCCTTATTCCAAATGTTATGAGACAGACTTAAGGCCATGTGGGCTGAGTCAGGAGGGAGTATGAGCAATATTTCTGCTCTGTTCCTGCTGTCCCCCGTTAACTTCCAGAGAAAATGGATTGGCTTTCTTAAAATTAAATGAGGTAAAAGCAAGTTCAAATATGTGCCGCATGTCAGAAAGTTAAAGAAATGCAAAGCAGAGATGGGTATTAAAGTGTTTAATAAACAGAATAGGAGCAGACTCCTCTTTCTGAGTAGTTTAGTTTGAGGTGGGCCCCAAATCTTAATCCCAATCTAAATGCTGAAGGTTGGGTCCAATCTCCCATAATTTATAAACAAGGTGATTTTCTCATAAATATGATAAGATGGATTAATTGCTCCTGATAACCTACTCAATGTTTTTTGCAACATCAATACAAGAATTTTCACGACATTTCCAAGCCCTTGTAAATTCATAAATTTTGATTAGTTAGTGACATAAAATGTTTTGTTTTCCTTCCTATGTGTTCATACAGTTCCAGTGGAAAGACACAAGTTAGGCAATTGATTGCTGTGGCCCATTAAAGAAGCCAAATGAGGTTACTGAGACTGAGATTAATCCAGCTTCAGACGATTCAGACTTAATGCCTCCAGAGTCGGAGGATGAGGAGGAATGCCCACACCTGAGGTTGCTGCAACTGTTGCTATCTTGCTAGGCAGTGGTGTGCGCAGACATTTTAAGGGGCAGGTGCGCAGTTTTTTTCCAAAAGGGCACTTTACAGAGCGCGTGGAACTGCCACCTTTGATTGATTACAGTGTGAAAAAAAAAACATTACAGGCTTTAATGTACTTGCAAATTTATTGAAATATGTTACTGCACACGAACCTGGTACTGATCTGACACTGCTCTCCCTGATCTTCCTCATCTTCCATGCTGGTAGATGGTTTACTGTGGGACAGCAGAGAGAATAGAGTGATGCATCTTTGAGTAAGACTGCTTAGTGACAAGAGTCAATGCATTACACCACTAAGACTAACACCAGTCTGCAACTGCCATAGTCTGACTTCAGTGCCTTACCACCCGCTGTGTTTTGCAGACAATTCTAATTGGGTATTTATGATGGTCAACATTTTATAATTAGCCTACAATGGTAAATACAAGATAACTGTGAATGCTGTAGGCCTAACATGGAAACAACATATATTTGCGGGGCTACAAAAAAAATGTACTAGGCTAATATAGCTTGTACCAGATCTGGCACTGCCGAACCACATAGTGGACACTTTTACATAATTCAATAAAATTTGTGGAAGAGTTCATTTTAAAAACCTGAGGTCCCCCAATCATTGTAAAGTGCTTTGAGTGTCTAGAAAAGCAATTTAGAAATGTAAGGAATGATTATTTATTATTAATTATTAAAAGACCTTAAACAGTTAACATGACTCTGGTCTTGACTCTGACCTTTCTCTTTCTTCATCTTCCTCATCATCCTCCTTGCTGCTTGGTGGTTTCATCCAGGCCAGCAAAGGCCATTTAGGCTGATGCTTGTTTTTTTTCTCTCAGTATTATAAAATTCTTTTAACACTAAATTTTCAATAGTGTCTAAAATAGAGTCTAAAATCTCTGAAGGAAGTAACACACACACACAGAAAAAAAGCGGATTTAAACTGCATCAGAATAAAAGCCCATTTATGCTTCCTTGCGTATGTAAATAACAACGTCCATTTCAGTCGTTGTCATACGTTGCCGTCCTCATACTTTCATGCATCGTTTTCGTTGCCATGATGGTTAAGTCAGGTCCTCCACTAGTGGGCAGTGCTAAGTTCAGAGTTCGCTACCATAAGCCAGCGTCAGTGTCAGACACCGTTTGGTAATGCATCGGTATGTAGTTGTTTCCAAATGCCCAAACCACCCTCAACACTCACAAATCCCATTCTTCAATGGGATTCTTCGCGCAATTTCTACAGTTGTCCTCGTCTTTATTCTTCTTCTGCTTTTTTGTTCCCTTCCTGATTGTCTTATTCTCTGGTTTGCTTCTTTCGCTGGTCGCATGTCAGTTATTCTGCTCAGCACTGCCCCCGCAAGCTCTGATGGTAATACTCTATCTTCTGCATCAAGCAACGGATAACTAAGCTCGGGCATAAATGGGCCTTGAAAGCATGTTGTATGAACATGCTCAAGAAAAGATTGAAGAAATACTTCAAATAATGTTTTTGGCCATGACTTAAAAGAAAAAAAATTACTTAAAATGCAATAGGAAAAAATTGTTGTCTTGCAAATAGGTTTTTCTAAAAACTTATGGTTTTTAATTTGTAATTTTTTAATAATCTGCTAGACTTTGTATAATCGGAACCAGACAAGGTTACAGTAGGAAAATATATACTGCCTTTTCTCTTTTTATTCATTTCACTTTTGCTGGTTTGAACAGGAAAAAACAGGATGAAACTCCACACAGTTCAAGCAAAGATAATCTGACTCATAAAGGGAATGACTTATCTGCCAAGTGTGTGTGTTTGCCCATTGTGAGATGTGGCTGCATACGAAGCAGCAAAGCACCCTATAAACTTCACATGTAAATGAGAAACCTTAATCCTTCTTCCAACCTGGCAGAAGTTGAAGACTTTCCATCTCTGTTTGCTTTACACCACGAGCCTGAGCCTCATGTACTGAGGGACACTGAAGCAGACAAAATGCAATGTAGCCTCATCATGTCATTTCCCAATATGAAGCACTGATGCCATACAATGGTTCAGAGCTTTAAAATGCTTATCTGACGTGGTTTACGACACCTGCAGCACGTATCTGAAATAATGTAGCTTAATTTGATTTCAATACATATCTATTTTTATATTAAATATAAAAAAAACAACACAGAAGGCAAACAGGGATTGTTAGAATCCCAAGTCTAGATAATGCTTGTTAGTATTCGAGGTGATTATACTGTCCTAGCTGCCATTCTTTTGTTCTTCTCATTCCAAAGCAGGATGACATCCTCATGTTTTATGCAAAGCAAAATGTGAAATAAACTTCCCAACAGCAACAGGAGAAAAGGGTACATACAGACATATATATATCTTTACATATATATATATATATATATATATATATATATATTTATATGCCACCCTTTTCATCTTCTTTGCTCAGATTTATTTGTCCTTGATGTAATACAAGATGCTGACTCCATACCCCCCCCCACCCCCCTCCTCTGTTTGTTGTGTGAAATGTTACTTTGAATTGGTCCATCTTTGATGGTGTTAACATGAACGTCTCAGTCATGTATTTGGCATTTCTCTTTAAAACTGAAAACTTTGTTTGTCTGGCAGCTATAACGTCACAGCTCATGTGGATTTATGTTGATTACCACTGTGGGGATCGCTGATAAGTGTCTCTTGGAAGGGGACAAACAGCGTTTTCATTTAAAAACTGCCAAACCTTCATGTGATTAAAAATATTTTAAAATCACGAATCAGTTTAGTGCATCTTTTAATGTGTAAAATCTTATCAGTTGTTCTCTTTTTAAAAGTCCACACTATGGCAAATATTGAATTGCATTAAGTTCAAAGGCTGCGGTAATTTTTCTCATAAAGCTTTGGTTAACATTTAGTGTGTAAGATAAAAGAGACACCTATGTACTGTACTGTATCTGTTTAAACTGCATGTTTAAACTCAAGCTCAAAATTTGTGTGTATCTTGAAGCTTTAAGAATTCTTTATATATTTAAAAAAGAACTTTTGAGATCAGTCAGAAGCTGAAAAGAAAAAACACATGCGAAAGATCCTGTAGACGGGAGCACAGTATCCCTAACTTCTGTTAGGCATGGTGGTCCTAAGAGCTCACTGTGATTGCAACAGTAAACGTTGACATTAGAATATGATGTTGGACAGAGAGTTGTTGTGGTTTGCCACAGTATCAGGTTTTGGAAAACAGAAATAAGCAAGTATGGCTGTGATTTACTGGAATATTCTATGAAAATCTAAATTAAAAATGTAGATGTAGGCCATGTCCAAATGGAGATTAGTTTATTTTTCCCTCTAAAGTTACATTTATTTTTTATTTTTTAGGTGTTTACTCTGAGTTGGTGATTTGAGGGCTTGAAAATGCAAATTTTAAAAACTGAGTCCAAAATAACTGAAATGCTACTGTATACATTAAACATCTTCCCTGAACCTGCAACATCAAAGCTTCACTTAACTCACTTTGCATAAATCCTGCCAACAGCTAGAACAATGGTGGATTACAGGGAGCATGATATGGCTTTTACAGAAACTACACAAATGTTACAGCATCACTTACAGGCCTGGAAAATATACCACAGCATTTTCAGGGGTTTTGTGTGGATGCACACAACAATTCTGTTTTCAGTGAAAACTTTTATAAAAAATGAAATTGGTTCCGTCTCCATGTGGGCGAGGGGAGAATACCGCATATTTTGTGGAAGGAAACCAGATTCAGAGTTGGTAAAAGCATTTATTCTGATAGTTGCTTTATGAAATGAAGTTTTTTCTTGTTCCAATGAAAGTGGGATTTTAATTCATGAAATTTGCTGCTGTTTTTGCTTCTGTTGAGGCATTATTCTGGTTTGGTCAAACTGTGAATTTGAAGTGTCTTAATTATTTCAGTAATGGCTGTTATGGTTTTCCCAGTGGAGTTCTTACACTTGCTATTTGCCCAAATTTGCTTTGATTTTGTTCTTTATGACTATGAAATGCCCTTTGTTAAATTTAAAAATTGTATCACTGAACAGTCATTATTTAGCATAAATTGTTCTATGCTTTTATCCCCTTTTAGTTACTCCATGTTTTTTGTTGCATTGTTGCTTATTACACAGCTCACCAAATTTTAATTTGTGATTTGGCAGTTGAATTCATGAAAATGCAGGACATGTATTTTCTTGATAATGCAAAATTGGTTTCAAACTTTGAACTATTAAGGTCTATTTAAAGTTTAGGGGCAATACAATATTTTTTTTATTAAAAGTATTAAATAAAATATTTTTTTTTTATTGTCACCAACTTGTCACTAAGTTGCACATTTGCCTTTGGCCACTACGATATCCAATGCTAGCTTAGCAATTCATGATATGTTCCAATAAGTAATTTTTTGTCTCTTCTAAATAAACAAAAGGAATAAATTATATGAAAAGACAGAATGTGGTGCAATATCCGAGGAAAATTATTATTCTAAGCCTGCAGCAATTGAAAACAGATATTAAGATGCTTGTAAAGACACTAACAGGAAGACAGCGAGTGTTAAAAAGGAAAAACAGATAAAAGTAGATCTGAAATTTTATGAAGTTTATCCTCCTGGTTGACATTTTGGGTTTTGCAGTTAAAGTGGCTCCCCTGTTGTTTTTGTCCTTCCAATGGGGTTCTCATACTAAATAATAAAGCTCTTTTATATCATGCTAAAGCAGATAAGACAGTTATGATAGGAAGGCATGCTGTTCCAGAGGTTAGCCCTACTGTTGTCATAAGAGTTGTGGTCAGCAGAAGCCCATCTTTTTCTACTTAAGCCTTTAAGGATATATCTTTAGTTTATCTTTAAGTTTTTTATTTACCATCAAAACTGCAGTGGCTTCCTGTTGCTGTCCAAAGACATGCAGGTTAGGCTGACTGGGGACACAAAATGGTGGTGTGAATGTGAGCATCAGTGGGTGTCTGTCTCTGTGTCAGTCCTGTTCTTGACTGGCGACCTCTTCAGGGTGTTCCCTCTCGTTCACCCCTTGTCAGCTTGAATTGGCTCAAGTTGCTCACAACCACTGCCATTTTTCTCAACATGCTTGTGGCCTTCACTGTCAATTTTTGTCTTTTTTGTTTTTAGACTTTTTCCTGCCATGTCGTGGCTCAGAAATGTAACAGCAGTTACACAGGTTTGTCAGTGCACACAAAAAACTGAAGAAGCAAACAGGAAACCAACTGCCCAACACGATTTGCAGTGTACGCATTTTTCTTACAAAAGCATCAGTGTCAAGCTCTCTAGCTCCTGTAAAGCATATTGGGTTCATAGCTTTGGACTTGGGCTAAGACTGAACTGAACACTTTGATCTTGTATTTTCCATCAGATGTAGGGGTGTGAACATGAACCAAAACAAACTGGAAAGTGATTGTAACATTTAAGGTGTAATCATAGTGGTATGTGGTTTCATCGATCACATGTTTTATGAACATGACGACACAACTTAACATTTAGCTGAGTAAGTTAAATGAGGTTTTTGCTGTAAAATAGATTTTCAATGACCAACATGGACTATGTTGACAATAAACAGACCATGTTGGACTAAATTTAATAACTCGGAATCATTCAGGTTTTGTAAAAAAGGAAAACTGGACAGTTTGCGGCAGTACATTGTTGGCATGACAGATTTGAGCCCTCACCTGGTGAGACATCATGGTAAGTCCATACGCTATAAAGACAGATGAGACAATGAAAGTCTTTATAACCACATATTAGCTACAAGATTAAATGTTTAAACTGTATTTTTGACACATTTTTAATTTCTTAATTTAATTTATTCATTTGCTAAAGATGTATTATTGGGTAAAGGATTAAGGCTTTGATTACAAATGATTCTCATTAGATACCATTTAAAAGTAAAATGTCATTTAAAAAATTTGTTCTTGCAAGAAATTGTCTGTTAATTATGCAAAACAGTTTTTTTTTATCAACTATGTGTTAAATTTGTATATCAAAGTTAAACAAAATCAATTGATGAGAAGCTAAAAAGACACCTTTTAAATCATCTTCTAAGTAAGCGACATGAACCCCACATCTGTTGCTTTCATAGGTCAAAATATGCCCAACCCCTTTAAAGTCAGCTTTATTTTTTGTTTGGTGGTATAAAATTTTAATTAGGCACACAACAATTTTTAAAAACCTAAATACCAGAGGTCTCATTTATAAAACATTGCACAAGATCTATGCTAAAAGTGTATGTATGCCCAAAAGAAATGGTGAAGGCCAAAAAGAGACTTATAAAACCATGTGCACACACACCTGCAAGCAATTTCCCCATTACATATCACAGAGTTCTTGGAAATGTGTGCACTTGAAACTGCCTCATATCCCGCCCCGAACACGGCCAAACCAGCTACACGTGGTCAATGCAAAGCAGGACATGAATTTAGTTGCATATAGTGGAGCGAAAGGACCGGAAGCCACCTGCTCTCTAATGGGACTGTTTGATTTTTCCACCATCCAATCAGATAGATGTTTAAAGATATGGACATAATTCACAACCACAACTTCAGAGTCTCGCACGCAGTTTTGTGCTTTGCATCTTTGAAAAGGATTTTCCCCCCAAAACAATAATTTTTTTTCCACAAACATAAATCTTTTTTTACAACCTTTTCTTCACATTTGCAAACCAGAATTTTTCAGGCAGATTGTTTTTACAGGGTGACAAGCTGACATTTACAGATGCAAACTCTGGAATAATGTGCAAACATTAATTTACAAATGCAAAATCTAAATGACTTGATATTGAGCCCAGAATACTCCACATTTATAAGCATAGTGTTGTCAAAACCTCCCATGAAATAATCCACTTATTCAAGTTTTAGTGATAAAACTGAAAGTGTTCTTAATATCAGCCGCAGTTTTACTTAAATTTGTGACTAAACATGGAATACTTTCTCACACACTTGCAACTGCTTCTCTGTCATTTTCTTCCATTTACTAAAATTGCCTTAGTGTCTTGCTACCAAATTGACTTCTGCAGAGTTGCTTGGCAGCTGACGGAAAAATGTCTGTCAGTGGGTTAAAAGTGGCCCATTTCCACATTTGATTGACAACTCCACTGACAAGAGAGATGACAGGCAGATTGGTGTTCTCATTCAAAGGTTTGAGGGGCAGAGAGAGAGAACAGCAACTTGTCACAATGTTACATATCAACATAAACAGGGTGGGCATCTTTGAAAGACTTGATGCTTCATTGCTGTATGTTCTGGGCCTGAGGAGGAGTTAACATATATAACTATGGATGTACTGTTGTGGGTGAAGATATGAAGCAACTAGAGCTGTTTTGACTTGTACGTTTAATAGGAGTGAGGGGCTATTTTTACTAGTCGGGAAAAACAGTAATGAGAGAGAGAACATGAGGACTGAAACTTACTGAAATGTAAATTGAATACTAACAGCTAATGTTACCCATTAAAAGTCCATTTGGCAATATTGAAGAGAGGGAAGTGCGCTGCCTAATACCACAACACAATTCTGAGGGCTAACCTAGGTAAACATACATGAGCTGAATTAAAACTCAGTTTAAAATACCCTTAATTCAAACTGATGTATGTAGACAAGGCAAGGCAAGTTTATTTGTATAGCACATAACAGAACAGAACAGAAAGTTGAATTGACCCTCATGACCTGAGGGATCTGGTTGGTTGTACCAAACCAGAAGATCCTGAATGTATGTTGGTCCTAAACCATTCAGTGCTTTGCAAACTAACATCAGGATTTTGAAATCAATTCTTTGACCGACAAGAAGCTATTGTAAAGATCTGAGGACTGGAGTTATATGATCCACTTTCTCTGAACCCACTTTCTGAGAACTCGAGCAGCAGTGTTCTGGACTGACTGCAGCTGTCTGGTGGACTCTTTAGGGAGACCTGTGAGGACAGCGTTTTAGTAGTCTAGACTACTAAAGATAAATGCGTAGATGTTTTTCTAAATCCTGCTGAAACATCAGTCCTTCCTTTGGTCCTTCAATCCTTGGTATATTTTTTTAAGTGATAATCAACTGAATTCACAACTGTCTTAATGTAACCGCTAAAATTCAGGTCAGAGTCAATGACTACACCCAGCATTCAGCTATTTGTAGCTGAGTGCTGAACTTTTAGTGTTTCTTCCTTGGCTACAAAAACTATTATTTCAGTTTTGTCTTCATTTAACTGAAGAAAGTTGAGTGAGTGGGAGCATGTAGCTGTTGAACAGCAGTGACACCAAAATGGAGCCTTGGGGAACTCCAAAGGTCAGGTTTGCACAGATATATAGTTACCTATGGACACAAAGTAGTCCTGTCTTTTAAATAGGATTCAAACCAATTAATTGCAGTGCTAGTACTACCTACCAACTCCATCTTACCCAGATTTTCAGCCTGTCTAGTAAAATGTAAAATGTCGACTGTGTCAAATGCAGCATTGAGATCCAGTAGTACCAGGACTGAAATGTTTCTGCTATCTGTGCAGATTATGTTATTAAAGACCTTAACAAGAGTAGTCTCAGTGCTGTGGTGTGTCCGAAAACCTGACTGGTAGACATCAAAACAGTTTTTTACTATGAGTAAGAAGTGAATGAATAAAGGGTTTAATTTATGGGCTTTGAGTGTCGTCAGCAGAAAGGTACAATTTAAATCTAACCCATTATTATCATTACATTGGCACTATGTCTTAACTCATTAAGACCATATTCACCAAGGATCTTTAAATTGCCTCAATTTATACTACATATCTTCTGTGAGACTGGTCCTATTCCTGAAACATTAAACTTCACAGCTTTGTGGTTGGCGTATGTTTGATTTATTTTTAAAATAAATGAAAGGGTGTTTATCAAGCCTCAGTTATGATTCCTTTACATACATAATCGGTATCTCCATATGGCAATGCATCCCCTAGAGAGGAGTGATGACAGTTACACTTTTGCAGTTACAGTTTACTTCTGATGTCCGCCATCATTTTCAGTAGAAAAGTAGAGTGAAGAGACGAAAAAGGAGACAAAGATACACCAGAGAGAAAGCAACAGCATCAGTTGTTTAGTCAAAACAGAAAAACCTAATAACTAGCTGCTACACCTGTTAAGAAACAGAAAACATCCTACGGTATCTGCAAGCAAACAAAGGTGACAATCAGTGGAAGCACCTATGTAAAGATACACAAGCCAAAAAAAAAACCCACAACAACAAAAACATTACCAACACAAAGTCAAAAACTTAAACAGCTGTAGTTATTTGTGATTAAATACATGGGACAACAAAGTGACTGTATCAGCATGCAGGCGAAATATCTTAGATTAGATATCTTATAGAATTATGTTCACTGATGAGTGTAATTGTACAAGTGTGACGTGCCCTTGCAAAGATCAGAGGCAGACTACAGCGGGCCCAAGACCCAGGAGAACAGCAGAGATCCCAGCGGAGGAATCCAGCCAGCCCACAATAGAGATGACATTGGTCCAGAAGATGAGTAGGGCCCCAGCCGTAGAACCCCACAGACATGGAGCACAGGCCCAACCCAACCCACTAGACCCAGTCCATCCTGAAATTTTGATCAGAATGAGTGTGATCAACTCAGAATCTTTAGATTGTTTCAAACATTCTGGGAAAACAAACAAAAAAAAGCTTTATTTCAGCTCAACCTCAACGAATATTTAGAAAATATTGCTTTCTTGACTTATCTGAAATTTAGTAGTTTAAGTCATAAAACCTAATTGTCTTGCAGTATGGTACAAGACGATTTCTGCTACATGCAGTCAAAGGCATGACTACTTTGTAACAACTAATCCATCTGCATCGGGACAACAATTAGGACAATTGCAATAATGTTATATATGTGTAGAACTACACAGCAACATCCCCACAGCTGCTGGTGTGACGGAAACTAACAACAGGATGTGCCAAAACAGAGGGTTTCAGAAGAGAGTTGATAAAGGAATGTAAGTAAGGCCAGTCAGCTAAATCTGAAGGATTTATTAGATGACGTTTCACAGCAGAAAGCCAAAACACTTGTAATCTTAGTTGATTTTTTGTTTTGGCCTCAGTGAAGACAGCTGTGTGCTCACTGACTCTGCCCTCACCTGTGTCCACACACTGCTTTTCAGTATGATTTTTATCTCTTCAGTGCTCTCACACCTGACTGTGTCACACAGCTGCTGCTCTCATTTCTTAGAATATGATGAGCATGTGAAAAACTGTTGCTAGATACCCTGAATATATATAACATATAGAATATGTTCCATGTGTTAATGGCAAATAACGGAACTTGTTTGTTTGTTTTTGCCGTTGTTGCAGCCCACAGTAGTCTGAGTCATCAACATCACTGGATCACACTTTGCTGTTGAGAAGGCTGTAAAATGTGTAACTTCAGATATGCTGTGATTATGATTGTGATTAATCATAAGCCCAATTTCGTTTGGTGCCCCTCTGGAACTTGATGCCCTGCGTGATGCTCATGGTGGGAGTGGCAGCACTGTTAATGTGATCATTTTGGGACTTGTCCCTGAGCCTCAGCTCAGATTAATGCACTCTGATTTGTGTGCCAAAATGATCACAAATTAGGTTAGGAACAAAATGACTCAACCTTTTCCTATTAGTTTAATTTTGAATAGTTTGGTGACCATTAATAAAATAAATGCAGAGATGTGGACACATTTACACAGATAGCCACCGAGAACATGTTTCAATACTTATAACACTATTTAACATACTGTATGAGAAGAATTCAGAAGAGGTCATAAAAAAGCGAGACATGAATGTAAATTGGATCACTTTGGTACTTTGGACTATAGTTTAGCTGTAATCAGTGTGATTTGAGCATTGAGCTACTTCCTATGATATGTGACCCCTCACCATGTACATCCAAACTCACTAAACATTTATTTTCTGGGATGTAGTGGAAAAGTACAAAAACTGCTGAACATGTGTCTCAACCTGACTAATGGTGTGGCAAAGGTTATTTATGGATATTTTGGCACCTTCCGTATGATATTTGACGGCAGTTTTTTTTCAGTCTGAAGGCATTTATTTGTCTTTTTTTTTTCTGGCTTGTGCTCTATGCGAATAACTCATCCTTGTTTATTAGTTTGGCTTATTATTTTTTTTTCTCTCCTTGTATGTGCTTCATCTTCCCACTAAAGACTTCTTTGCTGACTGACAGTGACTTCACCTGGCCTTAAATTGCTTTGATGGTGGGGGATAGCTGCAGTCAGTCCTGGAAATGCATGAGGATAAGTGTCAGCCAAATCTCCAAAGGCCCAGAACAACAAGATAAATGACTCATCCGTCTTATCAACACTTTCAACTAAACTTGACTAGCCCATGCCAATTTCTCTTTTTTTTTTTTTTTTTTTTTTTGGTCCAGGTTTCATAACAGCAGTTATTTTTCAGCTCTGCCCTTGTGGAGGAAAACAGGATGGAGTAATACAGGTGGCTCTTGGGTTTCTACCCAGAAATGAGTGACGTGTTATCAGAGTCCATAACTGGCACTTAAAAGGGTCATTGCTCTGGTTGATACAGTTCTAGCCTGCAGGCAAAGTAAATTTATCATGGATGCCCTGCATCTAAATGTCTACATTTGATTTCAGACAGTCCATTTTATGTTTTTGTGCATGTTTGCACTTTAAATAAAACAATTAGATTTGTTGTTCAATTTATTATGACTTTAAGGTTTATGCTGTTTTGCAGTTTGCACATCTTTCAGTAAAGGTGTCTCACAATTGTGCCAAAGTTGAGGGCAACATTAATAATCAGAAACCCAGAATTATTCTGAAGGTTAAATAGAAAAATAAATAAATAAAGTAATTTGATATGCAACACAAATGCTCAATCTTGGATGTGAGTCACACTTTGAATCATGAGTTGGAAATTCAATGAGACAATTAATGATTTAATATGTTTTTTTTTGTTGTTTTTTCATGAAAAGGCATCTACCGATGATTGTAAATGAAGTGAAAAAGGCCTTTGTCTGGAGAGATCACATGGCCATATTGAAAGCACACAGTCCACTAAAATGATTGTTGAAATAATTTTGTTTTGTAAAATGTTAGTTAAGTTTTCATGCTTGGATTCAAAAGGACATTATTTATTTTAACGGTTAGTGAATCAGCTGCATTTAGTTACGTGTAGTCCAATATGTCTTCTCAAAAGTTTACTGTTGACCATGACAGTTTAAATGACAACATCTACTTTCAGAACAGACATTTCTGCTGCTCTCTGCTCTGGCCTTCTTGTGTACTCATTTCCTTTTTGACTCCTGTGTCCTGATCTACACCATCTAATTACTGTTTCACATTTGTCCGAAGAACTCACCCTTCCACTGACTTAACTTGACCCCAAGAACATAAGATGGAGGGCAATGGTAATGGTCTCAACATGTGGAACACGTGGCAAGCTGAACACGCTGGCCTTTTCATGTGATAGCAGTGCTGGCGTGTTCCTGCACTGTCAACCCAGATAATGTAATTGTCATGTCATTGTCATGCAGAATAGCTCATCTGTTTGCTTCCTATTCAGTCTGACACTGAGTACAAGGAAATTATTCTTGCTCCGGTCTCTTAAGGTCAGACTAAAATGCTGCCTTTTTTTTTTTTCTACGTTTGTTTGCACCCTCTACAATGTCAGAATGAGAAGTATAAATAGAACTTGTGGCAGTGTAGTTTATGAATTTTCATTAACTTTAAGCCTTATAGACTTAAGAAGATAAAGTTCCTCAGTGAAATTCATTGTTTAACAGAAGAAGCTTTGGAAGTGTCATTTGGCTCTCTGTGCCGCACTAATCTGATTTATTTCTGGTTGCTCTTTGCATTCTGTGTGTCCGCCACCAATACCTGTCGAGAACATGTATCACGCTGAGGAAGGAGGAAGTTGAACTGCTGACACGACACCATCTGCACGAGCAGGGAGCAATCCGTGGTGTCCTTTCCCTGTCCTGTACTGCAGTCAATGTCTCCATCACTTTGCTTGTTGACTGAAGTCTGCTGCAGTTTCTAAAGATGGCCAATAGCACAAAATTTGTTTTTTTCTATAACTATTCCCTGGTTTAGCTGAGAGTGGAGAATGGTAAAATAACTACAAATTTCTCTTTATGGTAAAATAACTAAAACCATTTGATAAATTTACAATCGCAAAACTGTAACTTGTCTTGATGACACACAGACATTCATTATGCATATTCCTGGAGTCGTCATTGTCCTGTAGCCTGAGAAACCACACTTCACTACTTTGCTCCAGCCTGGAGCAACTTGGAACAGTAGTGTGTTGCTTTACAGCATTCTTTTACATGCCAGCAACTGGACATCAACACCATGGCAAATTTGGATGTAGACCATGGCAGATTCAGCAAAGAAACACAAGAAGACATTATCGGAGAAAGTAAAAAAAATTACGAGACAAGAGTCAACATCACAAAGACCTATGCTGGCTGGAGAGAGCTCAGAGAAGAGACAGGATGTGAGACATGTCGAATTAGCCTTCCTTCAAGGGTGCTGAAGTTGAGTAGTGCTGCTTAAAGAAATATGTTTTCTTTGATCTAACTTTTTACATGTCAAACACAAACATTAGCACAATTGCAATCAGCCATGGTGTGCACTCAAAATGACTGGTGCCTTTTTATTCGGTTACTGGTATGTGATGTGGCACATAAAGCAAAATTTCACTTTGCCACCAAACGAGACAGGAACACTGAGTTTTAAGGTTGGAAAATTACATAGGGAAAATGACATAAAAATGATTAACCAAGCCTTTTTCTTCTTAACAAGGGATCTTAGGTAAAACACAACATCCAACATACACTTTTTGATTTTTAGCACTACACTTATTCCATTGGTTGTTAAAGCAAGTCCTTTTGTGCTTCATTATGATTTGAGAAAACTTGGAATGCAAAAAAAGACGAGGATATTTCATAGAAAATCTGTTAACCCTGTAAACGGTGGCATATAAAATTACATTTTGTTATTTAAACTTTGATTTGTACCTTGAAAGAAAATCCAACACTTTATTGTTATGGATAACAATTTGCATAATCATTTTTAAAAGGATTCCTTAAGGACTGGATTCACATATTCATAAAAAGCTGTTTTTTCTACTTAAAATGTCAAATTTTACAAATCATTTCCTATTAAAACTCTTTCTTATATTTATATATTCCTGTTTATAAGTTATATGGTAATTTTAAATAAGCACTACTGAATTTTGGCAGATCTTCCTACGGAAGAACAACTAATTTGGCATCCGTCTTGCATCCTACTTCTACTCTGAGGTCTCTTCAGTGATTAAAAGTAAGTACAATGTCGAATACTGTAAGTTGACATGTAGTTTCTGGCATGTGTAGCAGTGCATAAAGCGAAACTCAGCTGTAAAGTGAGACAGCGTCCTGGAAGAAGTCCGGGAAGCTGCTCTAAAAATGTACATAATAATTTTTACTGTGACATCAAACAAGTCAGAAACAAGTTGTCTTGTTGCAATGATTTGTGGGCACATTTCTATTCTCTTGGGAGTTGTTTCTGTGTTTTAGTTTGTTCCGTTAGAAAACAGAAAGTGAGTAAACAGGAAGTGATTATACCAGAAGCTAGTTTTTTTATCAGGAAGTAAGCGCATGGCACGAGGCGGATTTGTTTATTCTTTATAACAATATAGCAACACCTGCATAAGTCTCATGCCTTTTGACAGCATCGTAGGTATGTATCGGTTATGTAGAAAAGCATCCAAGTTACGGATGGTTATGTTGGATGATGATTCGTAAAAATTGTTACACGGAATTACATAATCCAGCTAAAGTACTGTTGGATATTTGTTCCTATAAGAATGCTAAAAATAGATAAGTGAGTTCATAATTCATGACATGAAGAGATGAGTCTGAAATTACAAGTTAAAATGAGTGCATAGAATTTGCTGTTATAGTAAAACAAGACAGCTAAGCTAATTGTTTTCTCTGCACATGTTCATTCATGCTCGTATGTTAGTAGAGAGTTGATTATGTTTATGTATTTCAGTTTCACCCTCTCTCAAAACATCAATAAACCTGCGGACAAAGAGCCAAGTGTCTTTAGAGTCTTGATGTCGAGAAGGCGTTTAGCTGACTGTCAAGATATACGGCAGGCATATATTGAGGACATCACACACGTATTTTAAAGGACAGAAAGCTATTTTAAGACATTTTTTAAATATATAATAATATGTAAAACAAATGAAAAGCCTGGTTTTATCCAATTAGTTGAGTTCTGTGTTGTAAATGCATGAAAATCCACACTTCTTTAGGCACAGAATACTTAATTTTTATTTTTAAATATTTCTAACAAAATTTCAGGAAAGTGTTGGTCAAAACAGTTAAGTTTAAAATGTAAGTTTTAAAAACCACATCCTGTGCTTCACCTTTGGCTGCTTGTTCTACATCCATTATTTGTAGAATAATCACGACATGATACATGAATGGCAGAATTTATTTTCTAGAAATAATGAATCAGTACTCCTATTAGATTTTGGATGCAATTACCAAGTTAATATTAAGGTAATATGAAAGGTTGTCCAATAAGGGTTTTACTCCTGCTTTAAAATGCACTTAATTGATAAAATACCATGTGTCTATATTTTACTGATCCATTTAAAAACTTGGCTTTAATAAAATAAAATAGAATAGATAATTGGCTTTATTATACTGGAGAAAGGAAGTTTCTGCAGTTATAGTTATTTGTTGAATTTTTTGCAAACTAAAAGCCAAGTGTAGTGCTATTGTAGTTTATCAGTTTGGCATATAAAAGCTTAAAAAAAGAGAGCATGTGAGAGGCTACACGTGCGCCTGGCATACATTACACAGATTCAAGCTGCTTCCCCAGGAAGTTCTGCACGACTGCCCAGCACAACACTGTCTGAGTGCATGGAAACGGTGTGAGACGCCGACCTTAATACGATTCACTCTGGCAAGCTGCCGTAATAAGAAGCTGTCCATCCTGAAGAGAATTAAAGACAGAAAACAACAAAAGAGGCTCAGTGTTCAAATTTAACTCTTGTCATATTTGTTCTGTTTTAAATTTTGAACAAAATATAAAGTGAAGTTGACTTGATCTGGTTTTCTGAGAGCAAGATAAGGTCAACACACCAAGACATGTTATCATACCTTAGTAAATTGGCCGTGTTGTCTCTAGAAACCATATAGTAGAGTTGTACTGTGCAGCTTGTATAGGTTGATGAAAACATGCCACAATTCTTGGAAAAAACTTCAAGACGAAGCTGCTTAAAAGCCAATTAGATTTCTGAATCTCCAAAACCACAGTAGTTTTGCATATAATTTGCCTTTTGGCCTGGCATGAAATAATAATTAAAAACACAGGGGTAATACAGTTGGGCGAGTTGTCACTTTTCACTTATTTCTACATGGTCAATATTCTAACATGTGCAAATAACCGAGACGTTAGAGACCAACCCCCTCTGACTCCCAAATCGCCACATACTGACACTTCAGGTTAGGAGTTCATCTGTGAAAGCTTTGAACACAGTGGCTACTCCCAAAGCAGCAATTTTGGACATGCATGGTTGTCAGAGCTGTTAATATAAACTCCATAAGACACCTTGCCACAAAAAAAATGTTGAATTCTACCATAAAATGGTCATTAAATTATAAATTTTAATGCCTGATTATATTTTAATAAACCCAACCAATATATTTTAAAAGTATCTCTTTTCAAGCCTTTACCAAATTAATCCATGGTTTAAAGTTACTTTTAAAGTTGAATAAATCAATATCATCATTACTGTTTGCCCTCCACCCACAAGCATTTAAAAAAAAAATATTTTTTGCAGTTTAGTGGTCTTTATTGCACACTAGGTAGCCAGGAAAGGAGTTCAGACAGAAATGGGTTGACAGACAGCAAGGGCCCCAGGTCAGGATTCACACCTGCACAGGCTGTAAAACTCTAGCTGCTATCGCACTGCCTTACCAGGTGAGTTTACACTACCCCACATAGGCAATTTGCTACAACAAAACTAGTTATATTTAGCAATCTTTCCATCAAGTATTTTTGCTCCTGCCACACGTTTCTTTGTTTTGTTACTGTTTCCAAAGTCTGCTCTGGACTGTTGCTACAAGTACAAACTCTGACCGAAACATTAGTTCTGCTCCTCCAGTACCAAAGAAAAGTTAGTCAACTCGTAAAAGTATTATTCAACCACATGCACGGGCCCCTCTAATTAACTTATTGATTAGACGTGCACATATCTAATAGTGAAGTTCTACATTTGAGTAAAGGAAGTCAAACCATAGACAGAAATGGATTTACATTTGTGTCAAGGTTAGAGGTTAGATCATGATTACCCTGTTTATCAGCTGGGTCTCCCAAGCAATAAAAAAATAGCAGAAAATCATTTGTATAATGGGACTCAAACTCAGTTTTCTTGCATCAAAGATGGTAGACTTACTCTGCTTTTTCACTACACCATGGCTTGTAATGGCATGGCTTGTATTTTTTGATACCACCTCAACTGCGGTTTCAAGTTTGCTGAGCCTGTAATTTATGGTGGGATTGACTGGTCAGTCATCATTTGTGAGCATAAAAACTCTACAGTTGGACAAATACTGTGATACTCTTATCTCACCTTGGATAAAAAAATGTCTTCTGAATCAATGTGTTGTGATAAACAGTAAAATTGTATGTCTTATCTGGTACCGCAGCAGCACACAGGCTGTGCTGATACAGCTGATCCCACCCACAGTCAGAGGGTGCTGTCTGTAAACATTACAGGGTGCTGTCTGTAAACATTACAGACAGCCATAAAGAGCCGTTCTGTACCGTATAATAGCAAAGCCCAATAACATCCCTTTTTAGAAGTATTTATGGGTTAAATTAATAGTGTGGATTACCTACATGCAAGGGTAGCTAGATGCCAAATGTGGATGCTCATAATGGATGTTGCAAAATGTTTAACATCTATGTCGTGACATAGTGAATGTCTAACATGCGTTGTTTCCATATTTTAAAAAGTGGATAGCATAAGGACATTTTAGTTATTGTACCCCCTTTTTTCAGCATTTATAGTAAAATTGTAGCATTTTGTGCTGTGGACCACCATGGCTATTACATGTTGTTGAGATTTGATTCCCTCCGCTTTTATCTCCATTTTATCCCAACCTTTACCAAGCAATAGCTTTCTAGTTTGTTTTCCAGTCTACATGACTCAGTTTAGCTATCATGTTCACTCAGTTTTTTATAGCACTTTATAAACTGAGAAGCCCATATTTTATGGGTGCAGACACCTGTGTGATATTTACTACATTCTATTCATTAGATTTTTTTTCAAGAATGTAAAGTAAAAAATAAGAATTTTATGTATTCTGGTCATTTCTACACTTTCTGTAGACTAGGGGTGTCCAGTTCTACTCCTCGATGGCTGCATCCCTGCAGATTTTAGATGTTGCCCAGCACCAACATACCTAATTCTAATTAAATGGCTTTCCTCAACAGCTTATTGTCAAGTGTTGCCCAAGCATGTTTACTTATTATTCTGATTCAGGTGTGCTACAGCAGGAAACATCCAAAAACCTACTGGGCAGTGGCCCTTAAGGACTGACTTTGGACACTTTGGGCCTTTAGAGAGATAACCAAGCAAAATGTGTAAACAAAAACAAGAACTGTGGAAACATTTCGGAAAACGTTTTCTAAGTTAGAATGTCATAAGGAGATATTAGTCAACCACAGGTCTCTTCAGTCACGATCAGGTAAAGGTAGCATGGAAATATGGTATATAAAGTCCTTGCACAACCTATTCTTAGTGTTACTAATTATTGTTGGTCTAACATCAGTTACTCAAAGTGGAACAGATGCCACAAAACAGTTGCCAAATGTTCTTTGCTGTTGAGACATGACACAGAGGATTCAAAATATGAATTTGAAGTTGAATGACGCAGCAGATTGAAGCAGCAGGCTCTGAATGTGGAGAACTGTTGGAGCCGAGCAGTGCTCTAATGACCCATCTTCAGCACATATGAAGTGCACACATTGGCAGAACGGTTCTACAGTAGCACTGCTGAGTCATGATATTAGACTCATGGGCCCTCATGTATCAGCAATTTGTAGAAACTGTCCTAAAATCCTTCCTATGATTGAAATTTAGAATATTCATAAGTACAAAAATTTTTAGATTTATCAAATGTGTGAAGGCCAGTCATATGCACATCAGTAAGAAATCAGCTCTTGATAAATCCCACAACTTTTTCTTGCATGTTCATGGTCATTTGCATTCAAAAATGCCCTCAGTCAACCATATATGGTAACAAACACAGTTTTAAATTTGCTTTTACTTTTTATCACCAGCCAATGTGACAGATTTGCAAAGTATATTAGATTTTAAGTGAATACAAATGCACTTTATTCTGAATGTTTTCTTTTGTTAATACTGATGTTTTTTTCACTAACCAGCCCAGCTATTTACACTGCCCACCACCACCACATTTTTGTTTGTCCTTCAACACATTTTTACTCAATTTAAATATCACTCCCCACTTTGCAGCAGTTTGTTCAGGCAGTTGCTCACAAACGACATGAATGACATGGACGACATGAACAACATGGATGAATGCTAAATAGACACAGCCAATGGATGTATGATATGTCATTCATAGTGTTCATGGGGAATTTATTAATTTGCTTAATTAAATGATGGGAAGTCAGGCTCTTTTCAAAGATTTGGGTCCCTTTGAACAGCCTTGTATTCTAACATTTCATCGTACCCATTAAGTTGTCCTGCCTGTCCTGTTTTTTGTGGATGCGCATTGCCATTAACACTTGAATTAAGCATCTAAATGAACAACACACAACAGAACCACAATAAACAAATAAAATAAATATAGCTCAAAGTCTCAACATTGAGACAATTGAAGGGGCATGAAGCAATATCGTTTTACCTCAAGGTTTGCTGTAGTGCTATGCCTGTAGACCAAAAAGCTGTGTCATGAAACACATCTTCATCTTCCTTCCCCATCGCGACTCGCCTTGTCTGTTAATGAATGTGCAAAGTGCAAACACATTAAGTATGTTGGTACTTACTGTCCAGGAGAAGAGCTAGCTAAAAGCCAAATTGTATCCTCTTTAGCTCTTGCAATGCTCCTTACTGTGGAAATACAGGGCCAATGTTACTCAGGCTTGTGTCCCTTTCTTTACCCGATAACTTCTTCACCAACGACAGTAGATTTTTAGAGGTATAAAGTCGGATCCTGGTTGTCTGCAGGTAAACATTTTGTTCCACTCTCCGCCATTTTGCTTTGAAAATACGTGCTGCTTTTACTTGCTATCGATAGCCTTTTATATAGAGGGACGAGGGCTCCGAGAGAAGGGAGAAAGTGGTGATTCACATGAACGCGTGGCCGGACCGGTGATAAACACAGAGACAGTGTGTGACACCATGCTGTACTATAGATGAAATTATGCCTCTAGTTCTTAAAAAGAAGTAAAGAAAAGAATAATGATAATAATAATAATAACAAATCAATTATTCCTATGACAATCAATGTTATAATTTTGTTTTTTGATAAATACTATTTTTAATCATTAATAATTATTATTATTAATATTAATATTAGGTGGAGACAATGGAATCACATAAATTTAGACTGCTTTGGGGGGTTTTCTGTTTTTACTTTAGTGCAGGGGTGACCAACCTCCTCGAGAGCCACAATCCTGCGGGTTTTCCATGTTTCCCTGCTCCAACACACCTGACTTAAACTAATGAGTCATTGTGCAGATCCCAAAGGGCTGTTGGATCTATTTCATTTGGGTAAGGTGTGCTGGAGCAGGGAAACTTGGAAAACCTTCAGGATTGTAGCTCTCGAGGACCAACAATAGCCACCCCTGCTTTAGTGTTGAAATCTTACAGTTTTCAACAGGAATCTGTCCAGGATGAACCTACGCATGCACGGGAAGAACATCTGGAGTTATCCCGATCTTTGCATAAGCACAGTTGACAAATAAGGGCTATGGTCTCAATCATTGTTCAGGAGTTTGGATGTGTTCCCTGTGCTTGTGTGGGTTAACTTAAAATTCTAAATTGGCCATGGGTTTGAGTGTGTGGATGTCTATGTAAACCTCTATGATGGGCTGACAACCTGTCCAATGTATCTCCAACCTTTGGCCCAACATCAGCTGAAATGGATTTCAGCACTTTGCAACACTGAACAGGATTAAATACCAATCTAAAACGGATAGACCAAAGTGTGTGAGCACATTCCCACACTCATCTGGTTGCAGAGGCTGATAGGACAGGGAAGATGGGCAAGCTGCAGAAAAAAAATGTGTAGATGTGAAGCAGTTCTCCAGACTCCAAAAACCAGAGACACATTTGATAACTTATGCACTGATGTAGCTCTTTTAGGGTTAACAAAAATTAGTTCAAAAGAGCATAAATTTAGTAAGCCCTTGCCTCTGTGAGCTGCAGACTGAGGAACCAGAACCCTGGTCTACATGTATGTGTAGCATGTCATCAATATAGCAGATCAAAGTACAATCACATTGAGTTGGAAAGCTCATGCAGTCTTTCTGCACTACATATATGGTGTAAGTTGTGGTTTATAGAATTGATCCTTTTGTCAAGAAGGTGTATGGCTTGTTGGTAATGCTGTGATGGGCCAAGAATTTTCTAGTCCTCTCGGTGAAAGGATTTAAAGTTGCTTTCCACTGTGTGATTTACTTCTATTTTGATCCAATCTTTTTCCTTTTTAGTTGCCTGTGTTTCCACAGGTTTTTGCCCTGATCTGCTTTGGAACGGTCTTTTCAGGACAGTTAAGTGATCCTAATTGGATTGGAATTGGGAAATTTTGGACACAAACTAATGTTTTCGCAACTTAGGTCCTTGGAAACATACAGGTTCACACTACAGACCACTTGGTGGCAGTAATGCACCAATTCATTTGTGCCAAGTACTAAATAACATAAAGAAGAACAGCGGGACAGAGCTCAAAGTTCACCGAACCAAGCTGCATCGATGGGAGAAAAGAGAGATATGGACAGTCAGATAACTTGGATGAGAGAGGGCTATCTTGCTCTTGTTTTAACAGTAAATGTGTTTGTTATATAATCTTCCTCACATCAGCAAGACAAGTTTTTAAGAAAAAATTTTAAGATGAAAGATGAAAACATGCCCGGTTACCACAAACAAGGAATGCAACTAAATAAAAAGACATATTAGGCCTGAACTAGAAGAGATTGTAAATAATGTTAAACTGGCCCATCTCAGCCATGATTTCGAAAGCTGAATAAATTAAATCTCCAGTTTCCATCAGAATCCTGCATGGGTCCAATTTGTCAAGCCTAACCAATGCCTCACGCACATGTTTTGATAATTAGCAAACAACCAATTACACAAGGTGCTCTCCCAGCCAAATCTGGACCCAATCCATTGATATTGGAGGTAGTTAATTATCAGCTTAACTGAACATACTTCAAATAACTTGCATCATATTGCACTGAGCTAAATTATCTCTGAAATGTTGCTGCTTATGGTCACATTTTTTTTAACCAGCTTGCGTTGCAAAAACAAAACATCCCCAGTCCCTGGTTTAAACCATGTTCTCTGTTCTTTAATCACAAATGCAACTCCAAGAAAGGAAACTCTGTCATCTGATACTTTTATTTAAATATCCAAAATATGACACTGTTATTTAATACCTATATTTAAAGAAAAAAAAAACTGTTCTCACCCATGATCGGCCTGCATCCGTTATATTTTAAATTATATAGTTTTTTGCAGCACGTTGCTGGTCTCTTGCTATGAGTCAGAGTCCAGCTTGAGCTCATTTTTGGCAAAATACCTGCACTTCTTTTGTTTTATTTATTAAACTTTTTTTTTTTTTTTTTTGTCCATTGATAGCCAACCTGAGCCCTTACAGCTTGTAATTTATTTAATAATCTTGTTTATTTATTTGATCATTCATTTTTATTTTCTCTCATGTATTTGGTTAACCTGTTTTAGTAACATTTGTTTTCTCCACAACGGTTCCTCAGCTATCATTTGTGTTATAAATAAATCACAAGTTGTATAGGCTCAGGTTGCATATTACTGTTCTGAAACCCTCCAAAGGAGAAAAAGTTTGAGAACCACTGGTCTAATGTATTTTGTGGAGTGTGTGCTGTTTAAAATTGTATCTGTCAAAGGCTTTAAGTATGCTACTCTGTTTGGCTCTCATGAACACAAAAAGTGCAAAGTCATGACGGCCAGAGTCTGGGAGAGGCAGAGAGGGAGAGACAGGCAAGGCGAACTCTGAGGAGTTGCTGCCATGATTCACTTTGATTCAGTTAGAGTATTTTGAAGCGACAGATGCCTGCATCTATCACATAAAGAGTCCAGTGTTCAGACTGGCTGTATACACTGAGGCAGGTTGCAGTGTCAAATGGGCTTCAGACACAGACGGTCAGACATGACCTATGTGGTTATGTGCCAGTGCTTTAAAATGAGCTGATAGGAGTGCTTTCAGCAAGACTGCAATATGTCATTACTGTTTGCATTGCAAATTCTAATGTCAAAGGGACTTGCAAGTGACATCTGTCTTGGATGAGTTTTATGTCTTACAGAATGCACACATAGAATTTGAGGGTAAATCAACCTTAGACATAAGCTTCTTCTTCTTCTTTTTGTTTTTTATCTGAAATGACATTCACACCATTTACCTTGGTTTTTGAAATTGGTATGTGTCAAAGAGGAAAATTACTACAAAAAAAGAAAGGTTCAGACAACTTAATTAAATAATATTGACTGGGTGTACTTCATCTTCTGACTGAGTCCTTAGAATGGACTGATTTGTGAAAGAACATTCCTTAATATAGACTTGTCATCAGATAAAGAAAAGCAAATGAAGACGAGCAGTTCTGTGTTAAAATAATTGTTACGTTTCACTAAGGATCATTATATTTCAAGTATAAGTTCGAGCCCAGTTTTCAGGCTTAGACAAGTATGGAGATTGTCATGAACTATGAAAACATTTATTTTTTATAATTATGATAAATTAAGTGTATGGTGAGCATTAACTTTGAGAGTCACTTCAGTTTCTCGTGTGGGTGGTTTAAACTAATTTGTGGAAAATAATGTGGCACATAAGCAGTTGATGCAAATTTGACATATTCCACACAGCAGCTGACAATGAATCGCCACACATTAACAGAACACTGAGCGACAAGTTTTAAGCTACTGCAATCTTTTTCTTTTCTTTATCATACTTTCAGCATGTTTGGTAAACCTACAGTTAATGAAACTATAATGAACTACACTATTCAAATGTCATGATGATGTTAGATCCATGAATTTAACCTGTTGCAAATTGTCTACAAAAACAACTTTTAGAAGTTAGCTTTGTACTTGACATAGTTTGCAATATGAAAACAAATGTCAGAGTATTGTTTGCTACTGTATTCTATGCTATGAAGCCCATTCAGGTTTATGAATAATTGAGTTTCTAATTTTAGAGTACATTTTTAACAATTTTGATGGGAATACATTTATTGAATGTTCATAGTCCTAATTCTAAGGAGAAAGCTGTATTGACCATAAAAATTATCATTCTCAGGTTTCTGTTAGTGTATCTGAGAATCATCTAGTGGACAATTCTGTCATTGTGAAAACAGCAACAGAATTAAGCAGGAGTAAGCATTTAATAGAATCATTTATGTGCAGGAATGATAAGGGGAATAATTGTTGTCATAGGGCTGTTAGAATTACTCAATCATAGTTATTAAGTGAGCATGAATTAACTCATTAATGGTTCCCTTTTATTTCTTGCCGTCCTGGTGTAGGGTGTGGTCACAATAAATTCATTAAATATATGGAAAATAATACTTCAATGCAAAACATTTAGCAGTGGAGCCAGAGGTCTGAAGCACAGCAGCAGTTTTTACAAGCAGCAAATCGAATTCAATTCGAATTCAATCTGAATAGGTTTTCCTGTGACCAACTATTCCGCTCTGATCCAAAACTAATGACATTTGATAGCTGTTGATAAGTGGAAATTCATTTGAATTCATTACAGAACATGTAACATCACATACTTTAGACAATTTACTGTCTCAAAAATTATGTGAATGTTTAATGAATGTTAATGTCAATGTGTTTCATTTGATAGAAAATAAATGTCTGTATTTTTCAGTGAGAAACTGTTATAATTTCCACATCAATATGAATTTTTAGCTTTGAAGAACAATGACACTAAATGCTTTTATTATAAAGTAAATGGAAATTACTATATTGTGACAGAAGAAGAAAAGATTTGTTGAGTTTGATCATATGTCGGCCAGGATTACCCCGTATTTATTGTCCCTGTTAACAGTTAACTTTTGAGTAAAATTTTAAACATCCATATTGCCTGATTTTTGAAGAATTAAACTGAACTGATTTGATTTTACTCTCATTATTTAACAATAATCAAATTATTTCCCTAACATTAACTATATAATTCGCCACCTTAACATAGTAAAGTTATAATGAAAAGAAATTAGATTATTATGTGATATGTACATGTATAAGTGTACACTCAAAAGATATTTTGGATTTACTTTAAAATGCTGTTTTAAGTGGTTCCACATAACTTTAAGTAGATGTTAATAAACCAGTTTTTATACAATTTACACAATCAAATTAAGTATATTGTACAACAGTGTCTAAAATAAGTTACACTAAATTGGGTTACCCTCTTTTTATGTATAAAGTCTACATTAAACTTATATCAGATGGTTAAGTTCAGAAAATTAGCTGGATATACATTAAAACAATGCATGTTTATTGAGTAAGAGGAACTTGATGTGAGAGAAAATATGCACCAAAAAAACTGTCAAAAAATTATTTATGACAGTCTGATTAATGACAGGCTGATTTTGACAGTTAGTATTGACCAATCAGAAGCTGCCACATCATAACCAGAAGTCCATCCCTATCCTGCGTCATCGACGGAAGCTGCGTCATCCCTTTTTTTTAGAGAGTTTTAGAGCCAAAGAGATGAGGGTGTGGATAACGGTGGGCTGTTGGGCCATGTCTAAAAAACAGCGAAAAATAATAAGCTGCTTTTTTACAGAATTAAGGAGAAGAAGAAATGAAGAGAAGAAATCCAACCGACATCGTTACCGAGACGTATCAGACCAGATGCTACTCCTCCAGTTATTAGCGAGACAGTTGTAACCATCTATGAAACGACACGTTTGATACCCAGAGTTCCGAGAAAGAGAGTTGAGTATTACCGGTTGGTCCAGTTGCCTTCGTCCAAGTCTCTGCACGACGAATGGTCTCTAGGTCTATATGGTTTGAGTGGCCCCTTTGGGTACGTGTTCAAGTACGAGACGGGAGAACTCTGTATGTATCAGATGGATGGGACTGAAAATTTCAGAACTTTACCGAATGTAGCATCTTTGACCTCCAGCGACTGAGGAGTCATATAGATAGTGGTGCCACAGTGGCGTGACAAGATTGAGCTAGCCTCCTCGGATGAAGACGAAGAAGAGCATACAACGGCTTCTTCTCCTCCTGAACAACCCAGATCGTAATTTTCCCCCAGCAATTCAGAGCGAGAGGGTGGGAGAAAGCCACTGCATTAGGTCGTTGGTTTTTCGCCAGCCTCCAGAGCTTTGGGGATCAGTGGGGTGAAGAACACTTCATTTTGGAGTCTTTTTAATTCAGAATGCGGCATCTTCCAAACGATGTTAACTCTGCCTCACGCTGCCTGGTCTGAAAAAATGGAAGAAATTAGCAACAAGATTAGCACCCTCTTCCGTGACTGGAAAGACTTCATATCCATGAAAAAATACTTATTTTTGTAGACCATACCTCCTAATCCTTCCTTCATTAGTTGTTTCTCCAACTCCGCCTGAGATCTTTGTGGACCACGCCTCCTCCTTCCTCCATAGGCTGTTTCTCCTACTCCACCTACGACGCGGCACATTCTCATTGGATCAAAATCTGCGAGGGGAGTAAGAAAGCCACCTAGCACGATAAAGGAAGCTGCAGCAGAACGTTTTGTAGATAGATTGTGAAGGGGACCCACAATGCAAGAGAGAAAGATGCATGCTACATTACAAACCTGCTGCAGAAGACATCTGAGCACGCTGTTTAGTCTGACCCTGCTCCGTGCGATAATGCCTCTTCAGCCTTCACCTCCTCCGGCTTGACCGAGTCTGACGAGTTTTCATCCCAGCACGGAGCTCACATCCTGGCCTTATCAGAGTCAGGATCCCAACAGTTAACCCTCAGTGCTGTCCAGGGCCTTGGATGTGGGGTACTCTCAAGAGTCAGCGCTGTTCAGAGCGTTGGAGGTTGTCGCGGATGAGGGGTATGAGAGTTCCCAGCACGCACCCTCTACAGGGTTAGGGGCTGCTGTAACACCAGCCGCTTCTCCTGCCTCATCCGCGGCGCACGTAGTCAGCTTGGAGGACGAGCCGGATGGTTGGATCGATGTTCATCAATATTGGAAAAGGGGCTGTTCTCCATTTACTCACTAGCATTCTTCGTAAGTTTCGGTGGGACAACTGTTACGGATGTGAGACTAACCATCCCAGCCAGAGAGAGCATCAGTGACTGGACATGTTTGATGATGACTTCTACCGGGATAACTTCCACGATCTCAAGAGGGGTCTATGCACCCCTGATTCATTCCAGCCATTCAACGCCTGTTATTTCTACGCAACATCCCATCAGAGTCAAAACTGTGGTGGAGACTATTTTACATAACTTCAAATCAGTAAGGAGACTCAGTGGTATGTTTGAAACGTTGGATATACTGATTGAGCAGGATGTGGCTAAAATAGCACAGCTTTTAATAGTGAATGAGTATTGGAAATGTAATTGATCTTTTTTTTTTTTTTTAAACCTGTCTTGTCCAGCATCATAGCAGCAGAATGATAGTCTGGTTGCTATATTGTGCCAAACAAATTTGCTTTGCCAAGGGGAGGCTTAAAAGTATGAGACTCCTCTTGATAGTCTGATTCTTTTATTTATTTATTTACTGTTTTTTATTTACTTTGAATCATGAAATCTATGTAATCTTGCTGGACCCGACCGGAGGGGACAGAAAAGGAAAGAACACAGCAAAAAGAAGCTAAAGGGAAAGCAGAAAGAAAAAAAAAGAAAAGACAAATACACCACAAACAGAAGACAACGACCCCTCAATCCACACTAACAAACTTCTACATTTGTACAAACACACCAGAAGATTTCTTACAGCTTTTA
>JBAMHW010000010.1:15296839-15314405 GCA_037177495.1 Rhadinocentrus ornatus
TGATGTAGTACTGTGGTAGTTTATTTTGTTTTTGTGAATACTGATGTGATTTAGGTAGCCTAAACAACTTTTATTTTTACATTTCAATTCCGTCCTTTTTTTTTCTCTCTTCCTCTATCTCCCTGTCAGGTCCGCACTGACATATAAAGACTGAAGAAAATAAGATTATAATAAAAAAAAATAAAAAATATTTCAAACATCAAGGGCAGCCATTTATATAACATGTCTCCCTTGGGAGAGCAAATCTGTCCGGCAAAATATGGCACACAGACCACCGTTCTCTATGTTAGGATGCTGGACAGGACAGGGGAAAAAAAAATTAAAAGATGTGAGTTCTGGCTGTAGCAGGCAGCCGGGCTCCATGATTCTGTATTAGTAAGAAAGAGGTAACCGGACCCAGAGCTCTGTACGCACATTTCTAATATTCTGCAATTGAATAAATAATTGAAATAGGAGAGAAGTAGTTTGTCTTCACTGGCCTGCAGTCCACTCTAAAGGAGAAGAGAAAACCCACAGAGTCAGAAGGTATTTTATCAGTACTCTAAGTTTGTAGGAAAGGAATACCCACTCAATTCGGGTGTATTGGAAATTAGTACCCACTTGACTAGGGTGTGTGGAAAATTATTACGCATTCTTAATGTTGCAAAGTAATACTTTTTATGGGTTTTCATTCTTCGGCACTTTAGCCAACTTGTCAGAGTACTGGTCTAGTTGCGACATAAACTTTGGGATGAGTGGGATGGTGGTAATCCTAGTGAAGTCTGCACTTACCTAGGTATGTGTTTTAACTAAACAAAACACCAAGTACAGAAGAAGGTTAAGACACATGAAGCAAAAACAATTTACTTATGACCTGCAAATTCAAAACCTTGCCTCATGTTCCATAAAAAGAGCTAACCATCTACTTTTGAATTCTGCGATGAAGGGCATGTCTTGAACCACCTCATACTGCCGATAAGCAAAGGTTATATCCATTTTCTCTTTTATAACGTGGTGGGTGTTCCTTTTCTTGAACTCAGATAGCAGTTCTACTCGCTACTTCTCAAGACTTTCTTTGTCTTCTCCAGCTGGGTAATGGGGGCAGAAATTGACTTCAGCTCTCCTGGGTTTCTTCACTTGGTTTGGGCTTGAGGAGTTACCAGGCTTTCTGTTTTTCATTAAGTTAATACTCATTTCTTGGCATCCCAAACTCCTAAGCTTAGTGCGGTAGTTGCCCATTTTGTATTTTTAGCTGATTTTCCACCCGTAGTATCCAGTAACAGAGCCCTGTTCCTTTAAAGCCGTGGTGTGTAAGAATTATTTCCATCTAGTGGTGCGCTAGTATATTACAAGCAACCAAGTAGTGCTCTACTGGAGCCTCACCGTTTAAGAGCGTTATTACGACTACAGAAGCTGCGGAGATTCATAAATGTAAAGTTCGACTGTCCCACCAGGTGATGAGGAACAGAACGATACATAGTTATAATTTTTTTATGCCAATAAATTACAAGCGTGCCCTCCATGTATTTAGTACCAACAGCTAATGTTATCGTATGAAATCGTTTTTTTGTGACTTGCAGACTCAGAGATCATCTGATGAAGGGAAAGTAAGAGGGAGAAAAAGAAGGGGTAGTGGACTGTAAGTAGAAGATCCTGTGTTGTAACATTACTCTGTGTTTATTAACATGTATTTCAGCTGACTTCGTTGGAGAACGGAGGAATAGGGAAGCTGCATGGCCAGCCTTGACATCTTAGTGATGCGGTTGCAGATGTGGTTGAAGTTGAGGTGGTTGACTTAGAGGATAAAAGTATATCAGTGTCTGCAAAAGAATCATCTACCTCATGCCTGTGTTGACTGCTTACTTGGTATAATCACTTTTACTGTTCCTTTGTCTTGGATATCTGCTGTTGAAGTCAGGTTCATAAACTGGTCAAAGTCATTGTCCATGTACTGCAGTGTGAACTCTCCTTCAAATACACATTGTTTTTGAATCTCAAATTTAAGACTGTCCACAGAGTCTGGTATTCCAGAAGGCAAAGTTAGCTTCACACTGTTCTCTTCTCCTAGGAGAATTTGAAGCTTTACTGGAGCAGACATCGTGTGCACAGTCTAATTAAACTCTTAATCTGAAAAAGAGAGAATGTTAGTGTAAAACAGAGCACCGCACCATTACTAACAGGTATTGTGACATCTTCACAAACTAGGCCGTCATGACAAACTACAACACATAATACTTTAAAATATTTCAAGTGAAATGCAAGTTTAGCAAAATACTTGACTTTATATAATCCTGACCTCATATTACCTGAAGAATGTATGTATCTTTTTAAAGTAACCATCTATAGAGTACCAAATTTGTAATCACACAGGTGGTAACGATCAACAAGTTGACTCAGCTCACAGAAACATCCCTCGGGGACTGATCTAACTCAAAGGATCTGTAGTGTTCTCTGTACCATGAGCTTAATCTTTTTACCATGAAGGCAAGTCCATCTTTCAAAACACACATCTGCACAATTTTGGCAGGTCTGGCAGTCCACAAACAAATTAATGCACTATTATCATGCCACTTCTGTAGTCGTTGCCATCAGCAGATACATTCTGTACTAGATTTACAACAGTAAGATCAGGGTACTTCTGGTGGAGGCTGACTGCTTCCTCCTCTTTAAGAACCTCAAGAGGGACTGTTGCAACTCGACTTGTGCAACCTCGAGAGAGGTTTTTCACAGCTTGATGAAAAAATACTATGGCCAATCATGAGCTGATGTTTAATGGCCAAAGACGGTGTTATGTTTTTAAAACAGTTGGTATGCCTCACAACTTGTTTAAAATAACTGTGCTTGGATTCAAACCTCAGAGTCCAGAAAGAAACAAGTGGACCAAAGAGAAGGATCAGTGCTGGATAATGTTCCAGGTAGTGGTGCTTAGATAGCAGTTTTCTTTCTGGGAAAAGTATGCAATATATGGATCTGTGCTCTGATATCTTAGTCTCCAGGCAGGCAATTGACCATACAGGGCAAATGACTAGATCAACAATATCCTTCAAATCTAAAATTAGCTGCCAAGCTGGTTCATCTTCTGGGATTAGTTTTCCAACAATCAGTGGTATTAGTTTGAATAAACATCAGTTCTTGTGTGAGTTGGCACCAATATTTTTTTTTTACTTTGGAAAGCATGTGGAAGTAAATGAGGGCAATTTACTTTGTTCCCCCTCTTGTATGGGAAAGACTGAATTAGCTTATTTAAACCATCAAAAATAAAGTACTTCTTGGCTAATAGCAATCCAAAGCATTCAGCAAGTTTAACAGGTACTATCCCCCCAAACAGGTTATGAGCAAGATCTGGGGGGAAACCTGCCGTAACCTCGAAGAATGAAAGGCTCACAGCTAAAGCACACATAGTTTTTACTCCACAACAGGGTTTACCTTGTTCACGTGCACTTGCTACATGTGCATGATGTAGCTCTTTAGTTCTGAGACTCAAAACACCCTCTTTGACTTCCTGTGATTGAATTTCACTGCGTGTAGCAGTACCAAAAACGATAGACAAAATCTCCAGAGACACTTTCCACGAATCCTGCTAATCCATGAGCTCCAAGGTTGTCGGTCACTACACACTGAACAGTACCTCTGATGAATGTTCCTAGATGATCGATGAAAACTCCCAGTTGCTCTAACGTGACAAGATCTCGCAAGAAAGGCTTAAATATTTTTTTATAGCCAAATGTTTTGACATCTTCACTTTTACAAGTGTGGAAATGACTAGAAAACTGGCAGCAAATTCCCTAAAACCGCGACGTCCCTAAAGGATTACAAATTTCGAAGTCATCTATGTAAAGGCACAGCGAGAGTCTTAATTCCTCACCTGCAAGGAACTCATTATTTTTAAAGTGACCATCTTGATAACATCTGTACTCCCCATTTACTGAATGCTGATCTGAATGACTATCAGCAACTTTACTCAGTAGATCTTTCTGTTTGAGTAACTGCTCTAAAGTTTTCAAAACAGGAATATACTGGAAGGCTTGTTTTGCTTTTGATTCAAGTACGTACTCTACTGGATCAACAATGTCAAAATTTTCTTTGCAATACTTTCTGTGCTTTTGAGCAGTAGCTAGTGGGCCATCCTTTGCTATACTTTTTAACAAAGGATTACAAGAAGATAATGCAGTGGTCAATTCAGTAATCACAATCTGGTCCACACAGACATTGTATTTTCTGAAGGTTTCATGAATTGTTCCATTTGATATTGGCACAGAGGCAGATCCTGACAAATAGTGCAATTCAACAATCAATCAATGTGCGTGGAACGTGGAAATAGTTTTCAAGTTTTAGTAAAAGAGATCCTAATTTCAGTTCTATAGTCTTAGATAAATGCTGTTCTTTGTTTCAGTTTCTATATCACTATCAGAATCAACATTACATCACCACTGTAAGCTAAATTATCAATGTCGCCATCTGCTGAATTTTCTACTTTACTAGTGTTTACGATACCTACTTTAAAATCTTGAAGAGAATATAGCGTGTGTTTTCTATTTCTGTGGGACTTGAAAGTACAAAAAAACATGTATCTGGAAAGAGCAGCCCTGAAACATGCACTTCACTGTTTCATGGCTCTTGAGATGGTTATTAAGTTAACAAAAATACGCTTGTGCTGATGCTATGTAGGTGCTTGTACACAACTGACAGTTAAATGTGGCGGAAAGAACACATCTATCAAAACTTTAATTAGTGTGTGACCTACTTAAATGACTATGAAGAGCATTCCAAGGTTTGAATACACATGGACAATCAAAAAAAGTGCATGTGTAGGGGTGTCTGCGGCCAAAATTGTCATGAGCCAACCTGTAGTGTTTTAGTAGATGGACTCTTGTTGATACAGTTGTCCCACAGTCTTTGCAAGACCACATTCATATCTGTTGAAAAAAAAGACAGCAAGATTAGAGTCAAAACATTAAAAGACAGTTCTACGCAACAGATCCTTCAACTGCCTTGCCAGGCCTTCTCTACTTTGGAGAACCACTGCCTCTTCCGTAAAAATAGAAATTGTAATTAATTTATTGCTTGATTTTATTCAATTACACATTAACCTCAGCAAAAGGTTTACCTGTCCAAGGAACCTGTTCAAGGGCAAAGAGGATCAGTAGGCGGACTTCACAATACTTTGCCAACCAGCACCACCGGAGAAACAGAAAGGGGCACTTAGCTGTGAGGAGGGGGGTTGTCGAACTCTCCCCCTCCACGACTCCACTCTCTCTCAGACTCAGCTCTCCGCTGTTCCTCCACTCTCTGGGGACACCAACGGGTGGGGAGACCTGTGCAGGGGAAAGGCCGTGATTCAACCAGCCGGTGACAGGGAATAATCTGCAGGTTATACTGGCATGTCAAAGTAGGGCTGCAGCCGCCTCACAACCACTCCACTTCAGGTCCAAAACACAAGCACTAAAATCATGCGGAGCCCCAACACCACCACAGATAGACACTTATTTTAGAGGAGGGGGGTTGCTGCACGTTCCCTCCTCTACGATTCCCACGGCGCGTCCTGTCACATGGTCAATCCTCCGCTGTCCACACTCTCAACCCCGCCAGACGTCCACGAGGCGTCCTCAGCCTGCCCTCGATTCCTTTCTTCCAGCATATATCTTTGGGGCCGTACCCCCATATTAGGTCTTTGAGACCTTCTTGGTTCAGGTGGGAGGGCAGACCCTTCTTGGATACTCCCTCCCGCAGGCAACAACAGTCCCCACATAGGCACCGATGGCCTGTCTGAATGCTCTGTAATATCAGTCTCAGGCGGCCTATAGTGAAGGCATGGTCGGAGGTTATTGTGATGCATGACACGTTCAGGGCCATCCTTACCCTCCGGTCGTACTTTGTAGACAGGGCGCTCAGGGTGAAACCTATTAACAATAACATAAGGGTTCTTTTCCCAACGATCACTGAGATTACCAGCCTGCCGCCTCCTGTGGTCCCGTACCAGGACTCGCTCTCCAGGCAAAAGTGGAGTCTCCCTGGTAGTGCGGTCATAGAGTCTTTTATTCTTTCAGCCTGCTTTTTGGAGGCTGTCAAAAGTTTTCTTGTAAGCATAAGCCAGCTGATCCTGGTGTTTGGCCACCCAGTCTGTAGCATCCATAGGGGCCTCAGCTCCCAAGCTTCCAGTCAAAAAATCCACAGGGGTCCTCGTGTGACGGCCAAACATCATGAAGGCAGGTGCATATCCTGTAGATGTATGCACAGTATTATTATAAGCCTAAATGAGTCCAGGTAAATATTCCACCCACCTCCTATGTTTTTCCACTTCCAGTGTACCAAGTAGATTCAACACTGTCTGGTTGAACCATTCACAAGCTCTATACCCCATAGGATGGTACGGGGTTGTTCAGCTCTTACGGCACCTGTACACCCAACAGAGCTCTGAATCAGTCATAACAAGAATATTTTGATATCTATCAGCAGGGCGGCTCAATGTTAAGAAATCAATAGCTAGGATATGCATTGGGGCTTTTGCAGTAATTGGCACTAAAGGGGCCGGGCTTGTGCAATACACAGCAGCACAGGCTTGTAGCCAAGTACCCATCATATCCTTCATGTGCAGCCAATAGAAACTCCTCCGTAGCAGGGCTAACGATTTTTCCAGCCCCGGATGTCCCATCGGCTCATGATACACAGTCCACAGCAGCTGTGCCTGTGAGGTTGGAACCACAATCTGGTGGAGAGTCTTTAATGTTTGGGGATCTTGAACAGTTCTACACACAACCCCACTTTTCAGCTCTAACTGCTTCCAGTGTCTTAACAGAGTTTTAGCTGGCTGGGCCAGTAATTGTCTCTCCGTGGCACTTGGCAGCACACCCCTCTCGATATGCTCCTTAACCTTGGACAAATCCGAGTCCTCTCCCTGTAGACTCCTCCATCGTTCTAAACCCCACCCCCAGCTACTGGCCAGAGTCTGTGGGGTAATGAGGGTCTCCACTGCTCCCACCAGTTGCTCCTGCTCCTTTAGAGCCTGCTTTGAATGGGCAGTAGGGAACCTAGGAAGGACGTCAGCATTAGTATTTTATTTTCCTGGATGGTATCTAATGGAGTAATCAAAGTTTGGCAACTGTGCAATCCACCCATATTCAACAGACCCCTATTTAGCTGTTTGCAGATGCACAAGTGGATTGTTATCGGTCATGACAGACACTTTAGCACCCCAAAGATAGTCCTTTAACTTTTCTACTACTGCCTATTTCACAGCGAGGAGCTCAAGTTTGAACGAGCTGTAATTCGCATCATTTCGCTCTGCTGGTTGCAAACCTCTGCTAGCGTATGCAACTACACGCTTTACCCCACCCTGTTCCTGGGCCAAAACAGCCCCAAGCCCAATGTTACTGGCATTAGTATACAGGGTAAAAGGTAAGGTATAATCCGCATTCGCTAAAATGGGGGCCTGTAACTAAGAGCTAACTCTCTTTAGCTGCTGAACTGGTCGGTCCACTTAACAGGAGGAGAATGCTGCCTCCTGTTGTGGCCAGTGCCTACCAAAAGTCCATTGAGGGGTTTAGCAATCTTGGCAAAATCTTTTATAAATCGCCTGTAGTACCCCACAAACCCCAAAAATGAACAGACTTGCCTGACAGTAGTAGAGGGTTGCCAAACTGCTACAGCTGCCACTTTTTCCAGGTCAGGTGAAACCCCTGGCCGCTAACCATGTGCCCTAGGATGTTCTGAGGATGCCTTGTATTTACAAAATAGTTCCTACCAACAATCAGCAATTGTTGGTAGGAACAGCCAGGATGGCTCGGTCAGCTCCAATACGATCGTCTTTAGCCACAACAATACCACGCGCTGGTACCTATACCCCGTCGACCACAAAGTCTCCCGCCATATAACCCACCCATGGGATGTTCAACCCATTCGCAGCCCTCAATGTTAACCAGGGTAATTCTAAGTTCTTCTCTCCCCAGGAGGTTCCTGCAGACACTCTCACTAAACAAAGTTACTTGAGTTCCAGTGTCTACTAAACACTTAACTTTTACCCCATCTACTTCCACATCTACCAGTGGACAATCCCCAATAAACTTAGCTTTAGGACTGCAATCAGTTGGGTCTTTGGGAGGGGGTCCAGACACTTGACCCACAGTGGCTGGGGCACTCAAACATCCTGACCAGCTGGTTTGGCGGGGCACCTGTAACTATTATGACCGCTTTGCTCACACAATTTGCATATTTGGCGACCTTGAGAGTCCCACTTAAATTTAACCTTATTGTGCTCTTGGGCTTCTGCTTGGATGTTGCAAGGCATCAGAAGGGGGTCCGGCTACTCCCCTTAACTCTTCTAAAATAGTCTTTGTCATAGCAGACATTTGCTCCTTTATATCCTCCATAATTTCAGCCCGCAACTGCTGCTTCCAGTCAGTCGCTACCTTTGAGCTTGTAGATGCCGTTCTACTCACTGCTAAATTATCCTGGGCTGGCCAGTATTCCCCCTGTTCATCCTCCAGGTCCAAAGCCTCTGATTTTGCCTCCTCAAAGGTGAGCTCTGGTTCCTTTCGCACCTGCCGCCTGAATTCTTGGCAAATAGGGCCTCCTTCAGACCATGATGAACTGGTCTCTCAACACCAAATCTCTTTGCTCCAAGTCCATTAAGGACTGGTTAGACTCCTGCCTGCAATTAAAAAATTTATTAAAGTTGAGACATGTATTGTCTCCATACAATTCAGACAGCTCATCAAGAACCTTCTTTGATATATCTTGGTCAGTTCGATCCAGTGCTAGAATCTCTCGTTTTGCTTCCCCATCTAGTAGTCTGAGAACAAAGTCCCCTTTCTGTGATTATCTGATAGGTTGAAAATAAGTACTGTTTCTATTTGGCTCTGCCATTCTCCAAAATTAACATCTGACTGTAATAACGACAGTAAAAAGATGTTTACTGACCTCTATTATGAGGGTGGCTGCTGATTTATCCACAGCGTGTATCTCAAATTAAAACGAAAAGGATACTTGTGGGATGTGTGGTGTCCCCAAAGGGACAAGCTACTCTAAGTGCTTTTTCTTTTAACATATATTTTACATTACAAAATTGAGTTGGGGTAACTAACAGCCAAGTAACCTGACATTGCATATTAATGCTTTTAAACAACACAACTATCTCAAATTGATATAAAATACTTGTTTTTTTTGAGTAATTATAATATAATACTATGTTTTACAGCCAACAACGGTGACATTTCCTTTTTTTGAGTGTATTTATTCTTGTTTTTACTGTAAAACTCCAGTGTTTTCCTCATGGGGATCCTTCACACCGGTGGTTCCGCCTGCTCTTTCTGCAGGATTGTTGCCACGGTGACTGTCCTTGTCTGGGTGGCTGGGGGTCCTGCACTGCAGCCCTGTGACTGTGGTGAAGACCCCGGCCTGTCCTTACCTGGGTGGTTCCTGTGGTGGCGCCCAATGTGGTCATGGATGGGCTGCCTTCCGGTGTGACTGGATCCTCAAGATATTGTTTCCTCACAGCAGCGTCGAGCCAGATGTTTTCATTTCATTAATTTAATTCATTTTTTTTCAGAGACAGTTATTGGTGATGGCAGTTAATATTTGTACAGAATTGGGTATGGGCGGGTGAAGGGAGTGTGCATGGGCTTTGTTTATATGAGTGTGAGTTTGTGTATGATTGTGCCTTTTAATTATTTTTTCCATTTTTCAATGTGTGAAGGCTTTTAAATTTTTTTTCTAATATGCTTGATTTGCTTTTATGGTGGACATCACCTTGTGTTGCTTTGTGTATGAAAAGTGCTTTATAAGTTAAACTTGATTTGATATGTATTATGAGCAGCTAATTCTTTGCAAGTGTGATGTATATTGATAAAGATGTGCTCCATAAGACACAACAGAAATTTATACTTTACATTGATAATTTTACTCCAGAGTATGGTTGACATATTTGACATCTTGGATTGGCTAAGACTGGCTTGGATCTTATCAGATTAGATTGTTTTGCATTTCTTTACGAAAGTGTATGATACTTAGGACAAAACACCATATTACCCCCAGCACCACCTCCACCAAAAAGAAGGAAAAAACAGAGTTGGAAATCCCAGGGAAAATACATGAAGACAGATCCACTGTATGGCACAAAAGGGAATGATGGATGGGCTGTGAGATAGAAGCCTGTAAAGAAGCCGATAGGCCTAGCTAAATGGAAGAGAAAGTGCATAAGACCAAAGTGAATAAAGATTGCAACACAGAATATGTGGGTCATCCGGCCTGCAGTGAGCTGTCCCTCAGGCATACATCCTGATAGAAGACTTTGAAGAACTTTAAAGATGGATGTCGCAATGAAGACGGCAGACTTGGCTCACACAGAATATTGAGGAATCTATTTTAGATAGTTCAGAAAGAATTAAGATGGAAGCAGGGAGGTCTTAGCCAGACTTATCATCTCTTGAAAGAGTGCCTATCCCAGATTATTGGCCTGGTCTGCCGAGCACCCCATTTGAAGTGATCCAAAAGGCAAAAGCCAATTTTGCATCCAGTCACTCATTAAACAGCCTTTGATGAGAAAAAATATATTAAAGGGAAGCAAAAAAAAAAGACTCATAATTCTGTTGAAAGATGTTGTAATGAGACCTGATAAGTTATCTGCAATACTTTGATTTCTTTAATTTCATGCAAATGTGCAAAGAATAAACTCTTGTAAATGTTACAATAGACACTACATAATGGAGGTGGATAAAATACAAACCTATAACTGAACTTTTTATTATTTTACCAACATTTTTTCTGCCTAAAGCTGTAAGCATCCATCTTAAATTGCAAAAAATATGACTTTGCTTGCCCTTGGTAACTGTGCTTGACATTTTAATTCAACACATCGTCTAAACAATTAAATAATGTTAAATGTTTTAGAAGCACAAATGTAAAAATATTAAACTCACCTTTTCATTGCCACCAATTAACCAAAACCACTTTCCTTGAACTCAGTGTTCCAACTGAAACTGTTTAAAGGTGCAGTGTTTAACAAAATCAAAGGTTAATCACTGACAAATTGAACATATTAAAAACTTTGCCTCTATTGGTATCTAGTGAGTTTACTAAAATGATGTAAGATGTTATGGTTTTATTTTCTAAGAATTAGCTATTATATCTACTTGCCATGGGTCCACATACATGGCAGCTGCCATATTTATGGCAGCATTTTTACACCATTTTTAAAGTGAAAACACTGAGATATTAAAACTGCAGTACAGGCTTTGTTTGCTACATAGGCATAGGACACAGTAGATTAATTTGAATGGATTATCAAAACATTTTATTTAATTACAATTTAAATGTATGAAGGCTATGTATTTTTAAGTTGCCATATTTTGTGACACAGCATTGACACTACAACAAATGTATATTTTTGTAGTTCGATGTTACTGGATTACTCAATAAGGTATTTCTTTTATGTTTTGGCACTTTTCCTGAGCTTGAATTTCTTGTAAAGCTACTTTGATGGACTATACTGAAAATTAAAGCAGTGTTTAAAGAAAGTCTGCTAGATATAGTCATAAAGGTGTATTATTAATATTTAAAATAATTTATTATTAACCTTTATTTCAACAGATTGTCCCATTGAGACACGCAGTCTCATTAACAGGAGACCTGTTTACCTAACCTAACATGAATGTCTTTGGATGCTGCTTCCACCTAATACATTGTAATATTGCTGCTTGAACATAGAAAAAGCTGTATACAGAATATAGAATATGGATTCATACAGAACAATGCTTTAACTGCGACCACAGTCTGGGAAGATGAGTCAAGTACCAATCACCAGCAACAAGGGGCTGAATGCCCTGGTTACACTGGTTCTTGACCTTACGATCCCAACTGACAGCTATAACAGGGTCCACAATCAAGGTGTTGCCAGTTAGGCCAATGATTATCAAGACCTGACAAGAGTCAACAGCAGAAAAAGCTGTTTGGGATTGGCAAAGAAGATTTAACAAGTTTTTCATGGGAGCTACCCACATATTCAACTTTGCTATTTATCCCACAATTGCATTTTCCTTATAAACATGGCAACATTTAAAAGGAAAATAACTTCTTCCCAAAGGTGAAAGATTTATTAACAAGATAAACACACACAGAACACTCAGAGTTCACCACCTGTTCACTGAAGCTGATAAGGTTTTTGGCTCGATGACAAAGTCTTAATGGAAAGTCATAATGTCAACTTGCAGATAGTTCACGTATGGGTGTGGAGTAACAGAGCTTCAGATAGATTTAACCTTCCTCTTGTGTTAGGGTCTGCACCGACACATTTTTAGGTTTTAAATGAGCCTATTGCATCAAGGCTGTTTCACTAAAATAAAGCTTTTTTTTTTTCTTTTCTCTAAATAATATAACACTCTTTATGAAATTATAACCTCAGTGTTTTTAGGGTTTGGTTGTGACACAGTTGTACAAATAAGATTATAAAGCAATAATTACAGCCAAAAAGTGCACTGTCATCCAACACATTGACAGTCTGCTCCTCTCCTTGGAGCTTTAGAGGAATCTCTTTTTTTGTTGTTTTCCTGTATACCTGCACAAAAACTAAACAAACAAAGCTGGGCATGTCCAGCGTGACTTGCAGTGTGCACATCTCCACTTTGCAGGATACATACAACAACGTAAGAACAATGTCAGTGAGCCAAGTTCTGGATAATATTTTTGCTGAAAATGAGCAAAAACAAGTGATATGGATTAGTGACTTTCTGAGAAGGAAAACAATGTGGAGTTACTGTTAGTGAAGTTACTACCCCTGAAAGATTCAAATCCAAAGATGGTAAAATCTGTTGCAGGTCAGTACCTCATGATGCAGGTCAGCTGCCACAAATGTCATCAAAATGACCCCTGGAATCCCACAGTTTGCCGTTACAAGTCAGTAACATCAAGACATATTTTGATCTATTTGTACCAATGCCAGTAAAGAGGCATGCTTGCTTTGAGAAACTAAAGGAATAAAGTGCTGATAAAAAAAACCACTTTCTGGCGTTTTTCTTGAAGCAAATGTATATGGGTCCAAGCTGACCTGTAACACCATAGATGCTACTATAGTTAATAATATTAAAAAGAAAAAATAAATAAAAGTAATGTCTTTAATAAATGTGTTCTAAAACCCCCAGTAATAGTCAGGTAACACAACAACCTTTTATTTATTTACATGATTCTCTTGATGTTAATTTTATAATATTTATTCCTTTATTAAAACCGAGGGGCATTGTGAGGGTGTGGCGTGACAGCCCCCTCACTAAGGTGAATGTGTTTCTATATATTGTGACATTGTTCAATTTTTTGCTTAAGTTGTAGTTGTGATTTATTTTAGGAAAAGCCACTAACATCTCTCTCTATGAGGTCTGGCTGGGCGTGGCTTCATGGAGTGCACACATGAGGGCAGCCTAAGGACCCAAGCTGCTGGAGATGGTCCAATAATCACCTGATTAGGCTGAACCAAGGAGGCAGAGTAGAGAGGGATGGGAGTGAATGGGGGTTTTGATTAGTTTTGTTTTCTGTGTATGTTACTTTTGCTTTTCTGTTATGTGTTAAGTTTAGCTAGTCACAATGTATGTAGCTTGTAAATAATTTCAGGGAAGTTATGTTGTAAGTTCTGTTTATTTTTATTAAGAAATGTGAGGGACACCATCTTTTTGTAAGATGGTTTAACCGATAATTATTTAGTTGCTGTGTGATGGTGTGACAAGGGGAGAGGAGGACTGAGATGTGCAGCAGGATGAATCCTGTGATCCTGCTGTTACCAATTGTGGTGATGCCGGCTGTGAACCACCTGCTGAGCTGTTTGTAAATGGAAAGAAAAACAGTTTAGTAAAAGAAAATTCAGAGTTCTGAGAACTGACTACTGGGATTCTTTTCATTTATGTGATGCTTTAACCTTCAAGACTGCTGACTGTCTTCCTGTTTTGAGGGTTCCATAACATCTTCACCTCTACAAGCATACTGACATAAAAAAAAAAGTCTCAGAGGCCCAAACCAAAAAGAAATTAAAATACACATTTTCAGGAATAAGGAAGCCTAAAATGGTAACCAAAAAGACGAGAAAGAAATTAGATAATTATGTATTTTACTGATGATTTAAGACGGGTCAATACCAACCCATTAGCTCAAGAGATGGTAAGCAGAAACTACCAGAAGAGAAAGGTTAAATTCCAGAAAAAGATCCACTCTTTCAATGAAAATAAACACTAAAGCTTTCAGAGTTTAATGTTATTTTAGATTTTTTCTTTTTTTTATCTTCTTTTTTTTTTTTTAACTCATTCAACCAGAAAGATTATCAGTAGATAATTAGATTCCTATTTTGTGTCTCTTTCTCAACTTGAGGGTAAAATATAAAAGTATGAAAAACCAGAATGATGTAGAAAGTTACATTCTGTATGAAAAGGAAGAAAATCTTCGAACAAGCATCAACTCATGTTGCCCCTGAAGGACTTTTTATACAACCTTTACTCAAGAGGTTGATATTACCTGCAGTCAACAAATATGATCTGTATAAATTACACAAGTATCTCACAAAAATTCATTAATCATGTTATTTGTGTTCCAGAACTTTTAGGGTTTTTTCTAAATATGACCAGAGAAGCAGTGCATAGCATTTAAGCCACACTTATATTTGAGCGTGTATGTAAATTGAATCTGCAGATATATTATATACTAAGCCTTACTTATTCTTTTTAGTCAATTCTTGGATAGCAGCGAATCTGCCTCCATTTATATTTGAATGAAAACTACATTAAGTTTAATCTAATTTAAACTTTGTTAGGATTATTTTAACATTAAGTTCATATGGTTGGGCATGAAATCTAAAAACTGCAATCACATTTATCACAGCCTGTCTGACACCACATCATGTGAAACCATCATCCACAGATAAAGAGATTGACCCTGTAGAATTCCATATGGTCTCTGCTCTACAGTACCTTTGAACCATTTTCAAACAGGGATCTGCTTCTTACAGCTCTTCCTGTCTTGCCATCTTATTAGATGTGCTCCATCCCTTGAGGCCAGTTTAAATGTCATGAGAGGACTGCAAGATGAGGTCCATGTTGGGGTCACTGTTATTTGCCTCAAGAGAAAGCAGCGAATACTTTTGCATGAGATGTGCAAGTTGAAGAAGGGTGGACTTGTATGATCAACGGTGACCAGATAAACAGTTCAGGTCATAACATTTGTTGCATCTGGTTGAGATTATAAGGGATGGTGTGATAATGTCAATCACTTCTGAGGCTGAGATTAACATGAACATGTGAAATATCATTGCATTTTTTCAGATTTTTTCTTGAGTAAAGAACTAACTTTAATGTAAATAAATGAAAAAAAGAACTTTTTTTTATTTATCTGAAAGTAACAGTAAAATTGAATGACAAACAAATTTCTCAATTTTAAATTTCCACAGAAATTTCTCTGTGTTAGCTGGCAACTTTTGACAGTTTAGCACTAGAAATAATTTAAAACCTGGCAGCCATAATTTAAGTTCAGGCATATTTTTTTTTTTATATTTTGAAACTAACAGGTTAGAGGAGCATTAACCGGTTGAGTCGGGGTATTGGAATAGTATCTGATATCCAGAAGACACTGATCAGTATGCTCTGACTGGAAGAATTTTAGAACTAATTCCTGTCACCAATCAGAACTACAAAAAAATAAAAATATATATATTAAATATATATATTAAATATATATATATAATTTATTTTTTATTCATTAATATTTTTTTCTTTATCAAGGAATATCAGTTGCACATCATTGAATGTATTGTGGTTGCATTGCACTATGTACTGTACCTTGGTACTAGTGCTGTCAAAACTTCAATCAATTGCAAATATTGCTGTGGTTTGTTACAATACAGTAATATTTGCTGTCAGCCCAAACATGAAGCAACTGACTATTGCAACCTTGGATACAGGGAATCACACATGGGATTTCCTGGAATCATTAGTTAATATGATGTGCTGTGGTAAACTGACAGATGGAAATTTTAATACTTAGCCTGCCAAGCTATACTACTCTTGTGCCAATGAGGATCATTTTGTCATCAGGTTAAATGCTGATGAGGGAATTTTTTGACCTCATCGGTTATTTGGTTGTAAATGATGTGATTGCAGCGTGTCATGCTGGTTGGTTAAATGTTGATGCAAAGTTTTAGCTATTTGTGGATGTGCTTCCTTTTACATGGTTAATGACATGGCTTACTTCACTGCAAGGTCTCTTTATCTAAGTTGAGTTGACTTTTTCATTTTCTAATGTAAGTTAAATCACATCAGGTGAAGTTGCTGTTGACCGCTTCATGTTGTTACTTTTGCAGTAAATATTGGTGCTAACATGTTATATTTAAACTTCCATTTTTATTATTTGCTAACTAAAAGACACAATCATGTTGCTTAGATCAACAAAATGTCATATTATGAATTTAGAATTCCTGTTGTGACTTTTATTGAGTCTTTTGATAAGAGTAGGGAGAGAAAAGAAATGGACTGGTGGCGAGTGTGTGAATGCCGGTCTGTATAGAAAAATGAGCTTTGGTGACGTAGCATTTGTACATGTGTATACAGTATGTGCACTTGGTGTGAGCAGTACTTGTGCAGCATATATGTTGGTGTAGCCTGGATGAGTGTATGACACCAGCCTGATTTTTTTTTTTGTCCCATGACACACAAAAGCTTATATGGTTGTCACTTTGCTGTTATACTAAAATGTAAAAAACAAAGTTAACAATAATAGGGAAAGTTTGTCAGAAAGAAACAACCACGTTTTAAAGGTATCATCTTTATGGAAATTGCTGGCATCAAACATGTTTATTTTCTGTGACATATTCTAGTGTCAGTTAACTTTAAAAAGCACAAAATAAAAACTGGGAAACTGTAACTGAGGACAAACAACACTCATGCTGAGAAACACCCACATGTGTGCAGTTCTCATACATGCCCTCCCACTGATTACCAGGAGCCCATATAGTGCAAAAATGGCAGATTCCTGGCTCTGCTATCCTGCAAAGAGATTCAGAAGAGGGTGCTAATGATCTCAGCTTTGCCTTTGACAGTGACAATATCAAAGTAAAATATTCAATTAACGCAGTGCAATGTGTTAAAACTCAGATGTTAAACCATAACATGAACATTTTTATAAAGTAAGGCTGCACAGAAGGAAAAGATGTACACCTGCCTGGTACAATTAGTGAAAAATACAAAATTAAGTCTTGTATTTTAGTAGTAGTGATACTTTATTCTTTTATAACAATAATTTTAACAGAGTTGCTTTCCCAGCTGAAAAATTAAGATGATAATGTTTTTGGTATGCAGTGTTTTTGTGTTGTGTAGTGACACACCCTGTGACGAAAATAATAAACACCGAGTATGCCATTATGACATAATTTTTGTAGTTTTTTCTTTTTAAAATTCTAAATCTGTCCATGTACATTATCTCTAACTCTGACGCAAAATAATTTGTGTGTTGGAGCAAAGTAGAAAAATGACCGTTGACATACAACGTTGACAGGCTTCTGACTGACGTCATTTCCCGGTGAGTCCATTCTGTTGTTGCACGTTTACGGTGTAGCACGTTTACAGTGTAG
>JBAMHW010000010.1:15314599-15325700 GCA_037177495.1 Rhadinocentrus ornatus
ATAATTATTTTCTATCAATACGTCGCCCACCTCCCTGGATAAATCAGCTGAAATACATGTTATTAAACACAGAGTAACGTTACAGCACGGGCTCTTCCTCTTGCAGTTCGCTGCCCGGCTTTATCTCCCTGTTTCTCTCCCTTCATCAGATGATCTCTGAGTCTGCAAGTCAAAAAACGATTTCATACGATAAAAATTAGCTATTAGCAGTAGCTTGTTACTAAATACATAGAGGGCACGCTTGTAACTTATTGGCATAATAAAAAAATAATAATTATGTTTCGTTCTGTTCCTCATCACCTGACGGGACACTCAAACTTCACATTTATGAATCTCCGCGGCTTCCGTAGTCGTAATAACGCTCTCAAACGGTAAGGCTGCAGTAGAGCACTACTTGGTTGCTTGTAATATATTAGCGCAACACTAGATTGTAGTAATTCTTACACACTGCGGCTTTAAGGAAGCATATCTTGCCAGTGCAGATGAGCGCAGTAAGCAGTCCATTATACAATAAGGGAAAATGAAAGAACTTGTAGATTAAAGGAAAAAGACAAAAAAAAAAGAAAAAGAAAACATAAAAGGACTTGTGTTTTTTTTAATTAATCTTGCACAGAGCTGGTCTCTTGAATTATCTTTAGCTTCTTCACTCCACTTTGCCATATTTGTAGAAAAGTTGTTTATTTTGTAGAAATAAACATGAAAAATAAGAAGCTATTGTGACATTTTAAACTGGCCATTGCGTTGATGCAATACTGACCGTTTACCTTCTGCTGCTTCTTGTGCGCTCATTTACTAAGCTAAACAAACAGTCAAAGTAAGTTCTCTCTCTGATGGACCTTTGTTCAGTTCAACATCTTAAATTAATTCAAAGAATATTAACAATCTGACAATGCTGATGACATCCACCATCTCTGTAAATGTAACAGATGGCTGATCTGAAGACTCTAAGCCTTAAAAGGCAAAATGATCTTGTTGTTTAAACAAAGCTTGAATCTAATATACCACAATGACTCCACCTTCATACATTCTGAATAAGGACATCAAGAATGAGGCATTTAGAACATCCAAGTAATCGGAAAATATTTTAATCACTCATAATTGCAAATTAATTGAAAAGATAAGGATTAGAATTACTATACAATAAAGAAGCCTGACATCTGTCTGCTGTACAAAAGCAATTTATCCATTCTGCACTTACAGTCTAATTGAATGAAAATAACCCAGGCCCTGGCAGATTGTTTATTGAGCAACTAATCTGTGCTCCTCCATCTTCCCTATGAGGCTATAGTAAGGAGCGGAACTTGATCAATGTCCCATTACTGGAGTGAGTCTTTAAGCCACACAATGTATGGAATACACTCCACCCAGTAACATGTTCAACAAGTGCTGAAAAGGGTCCTCATTAATCAACCTCATTAACATGTGAAGGGTGGGGATGGTGGTTCAGTGACAATGAAACAAGTCAGGTTATGCTTCAAACAGAACGTGGTACTTAAAGCAATTCTCTTTGAAGTTTTATTCAGGGTGTAAGGCTCTGTCTTATCTGTGAATGAAATATTAACCTCCAGACCGTTGGCTAAGTGTTTCATAAAAATTGCATGGTGTAGAAGGAGTAATTGGTTTCCCCATCTATAATGGTTGTCACCCACAGAAAAGGAAATGGCTTTTGCACACGATGGTAGCAAGGCTCATAATGGAATTTCAAAGATCTCTTCAGCATTCTGCATTACTTCCTGAGAAAAAAGGCACTTAATAGCTGCTAATTTGTAATTATAAAGTTATTGTCAGAAGTGTAACATATTATTTTCATGGAAATATCATTACCTGAAATCTGACAGCTGAATCATTTCGCCTAACATCATCTCTTATTTTTTGTCACATTATAAGAGGAGGTGTCAGCATTTTTCAATCTTTATAACAGATTAAGGAAATAAACAGATTTTTTTGGGCTTTTAAATACCCAAAGTGCTTTTATTGTATTTTATGTTTTTTTTTTTTTTTTATCTTTATTTAGGAGTTCTTAACTTTTCTTACCTTTGTGATTCAGTAGTTTGAAAGTTTTTGTGAACCCAGTAATCTTGCTCCAGATTCTTCCAACATTTCTTGGTCTAAATGGCTGAAATAATTAGACTGATCAATCAACAGACAGAGAAAATTAAGAAACTATTTTACAAAGTTATTGCATATTGCAGAAGCTCATTTTTAGATCAACACAAAAGCTACATAGTTTAAAATATACTGTCTTGTTTTCACTTACAAATCATCAGTTCCATCTTCTCAAAAATGTCTGAGATGCAAACAAGGTGCCTTTGGTGTTATATTGTGCACAGGCTGGAGCAATACTGATGGAAAGCGTTTAAAAACACAATTTATGTTGCCACCATATGCTTTTTTTCACTTCTGTTTATGTTCAACATTTTTCTTTTTGGTTTTGCTCACTTTGGTTTAGGCATCATACTTTGTGAAGTTTATGAACAACAATTAATAATTTAGATTTAAACCTAATCGTTAAGGTCTGGTATTGGAGAAAAAACATGATGGTCGGTTTAAGGATTAGGTTAAGATTGTACATGGTGTAATGCAATCCAATTTCATTAAATATTGTAATATGTTTATATTGGACTACAGAAGTAAAGACTAAAAATATTGAAATACCTATTTTGCTTCTGTGGTTTTCTGGTCTTTTGCGATGCATTTCCACTCCTTCACATTTATGACATCATTATATTGACATTTCTTACGGTTGACTGGGACAAAACAAAATGCCTGCTAGGGGGAAGGGAGGTGAAGTGGTGAGTGGCATTAATTGTTTGACCTTGAAGCAGAAAATCACAGATTTAAATCACCTTTTTCAATCTTTTCCTCAGTTTGTTTGCTATTATTTCTCCACAATTACTCACATTTCAACTTTGCTCCCAACCACTAATAGTTGCATTTAAGTGGTAAACGTACATGGAAAAGTATAGTAAAATATCACGGTTGTTTCAAAAACATTCTGTTTAGCTGTTGCCATTTTAACACTTCTTACATTGTGGATATGTGAAAATGTACAAATAAGCGTGCATGGAACAAATCGAATATGCACTCTTTGCACTCTGCCTAATTCAGCTGAAAGGTTGTGAAATGTGACAGAAAAGACAGGTGCTGACATGACCCATGAATTAAGCTCTCTCCTCTGCCCCTTTGCCCATTTTTAACTTCCCAACAATGACAGCAAGAGAAAGAAGGTACATTAGAAAGGTTTACTAAAATGGATGCTAAAGACAGAATTGTAGATTAACCCCTGCCCATCTCTTACAAATCTTTATGGACCAGCCTACAGCGGTAGAAGAGCCAACGCCCACATCTTGCTCGTGTGAATTACAACAGCACAGGCGAATAAACCACCCACCAGAGACAATATTAACTGCTGACTTGATGAAAAAGACACCCACACACACACACACACACCGATTAGAAGCCCATATCTGGTAGGATTAAGTGAGCAGAGTCGTGCCATCACCTGTGTTGGCGGGATTTACTCAGATCTGTGCATGTGTGGGGATGCTGGAAGTCTGTGTCCATATCAAGGATGACTACATGCCTGTGTGGGAGGATTAGTGACTGTTTTTTCCTCAAAACGTTAATGGTAGACATAAATTTTAGCTAGAAATTGATGAAAATGATGACTCACGAGTTCTTTGTAAAAAAACAAACACAACAAAAAACAAATGACAGAAGTCTGATATAAAGGATTCATTCATTTTCAGGCTAAATGAGTGAACACTGAAAAAAAAGAAAGGGCTATTTCAGTGTCACTAAGGCTAACAACTTTATTTAATTAATGATTCATTTATTTTATGTTTTACTTTCTATTTTAACTCATGTTTATTACTGTTTTAAAGATGGTTATATTTATAATTTACCAGCCTGTACAGGGCACTGGTCAGCTGTGGTTGCGTGACATGTTATAGAAAAAAACTTTGGCTTGACAACTTAATAAATAAAAATGGATGTTTCTTTAGACCTTAAAAATGGCGGAAGTTAAAAATTCCCTTAGAAGTGATTGGCCAATTAAGAAATACATACACAGTATCAAGGCTTACATATTTTTATCTGGTCTTAATGTGTTGTTTTTTTTCCAAGAACTCTCCAGGCAATCCAATTACTGCAAAATGATTTTCTGGGCATGGCAGCTCCACCAGTGTTTCCCTGCCTTCCAGCCTGTCAGTTTCAAATTTCAGCCACATGACCCCTAATCCCTCCTTCCCCTCCCCTCATTTAAGACCCTTCTCTGCAGACCTCTCACCTTTGATAATGGCCAAATTCATCAGGAGGGACCAATAAGGTCTTAAGGGCAAAGCAGATTGGACAGAGCCATCCTTTCCTGCCGTTTTTGTCTTCATCTCTTCACCAGCAGCTATCTGCCTCCTCACACTCATTGTCTGGCATTCCAGCAGGCAGCTGGTGCGCGAAGAACCCAACCCCACCAAAAAAAAAAAAAAAAAAAAGTCATGGCTCCTCACTCTTCTAAGACTTTTAAAATGTCATGCCCAACAGCTTTCTTCCTGCATACCAATAAAATCCATGAGGTAATCCAGTTCAGTTGCTTAGCAAAACTGAATATATATATATATAAATATATATATATATTATGCTGTGGACATGCAATGCAATTTTTCCATGTAAAAAAACATTAGTTAGCATTTTTAGCCATGTATTAAGAGCCATTAGCGAAGGCTCCAAAGCCACAGTTTGCAGACCCCCTGATTTTCTCCATATAGCAGTAGGCCTTCTTTAAAAGGTAAAGGACATTTGTGTGTATTTAATAGGGGTAGGATGTGTTAATACCAATTCATTAAATACAAAAAATGAAAGGCATTTAATCACAGTTTAAATTCCAATCAACACAGAACGTTTGTCAATAAATGAGTTCCTGGTACATCAATTAAACTGTTACACATGTCAGAGCTTGGCTAACAACTTAGCGACTATATTTAGCAAGTTTTCAGACCACCTCTAGCAACTCTCAAATAAGTGCCTAGCAACAAATCTAGCAATCTTTTCTGGTGGTTTTGGAGACTGACGTGAAAGCATGTTTAGTTTACTTCTTTTTAATGAGGCACCTTCCCCATCCAAAAGAATACACAAGAGGCTCGGTCCTTACGCAACAGTCCCAGCTGCAACAGGAGATGTTTACATCTGCTCCATGACCTGACTAAAAGTAAAATGTGCACAGTAGCTATTGGCTAATCCAACCCTGGCTTACAGTCTGATATTAATGAAAATTAATAATAGTGTGGATACAGACATTGAAAAAGTTCAAATTACTGTGACATGTTGTAGCCTCTTAATTAGAGAACAGCTGGAGCTGTTAGTTAAAGTACTCAAAATGACACTATAAATTTAGGTCTCTTTCATTTTGGGCAGGAATATTTTCTATTCATATTTCTCTGTTTTAAATTGAAATGCAATTAAATACATTTTCCAGAAATTACTAGAGCTTGAGATTACAATAATAGTGTCTATGTCTAATTTTTGATAAAGTTGTCCACTAAAATCCATTTTAATAAAACAAAAATGTTGCTTTTTGGTGCAAATATTGATTTGTGATTGCAGGGGCAGCTGCCTAAGCAGAAAAAGACTAAACCAGACTTCCCTCTCTCTGGCCACTTCTTCCAGCACATCCTCCAGCGTGTCCTGGGGCTTCCCTGGGGTATTCTTCCGGTGGGATATGACTGGAACACCACACCAGGGAGACTTCTAGGAGGCATTCTAACTAAGAGCCTGACCCACCTCATTTGGCGCCCTCAATGCAGATGAGCAGCGACTACTCTGAGCTCATCCAGGATCACCGATCTTCTCTAAGGTAGAGTCTGGCCACCTTGTGGGGCAAAGTAATTTGGGCCGCATAATCATTCTTTCGGTCACTACCACAGCTCTTGACCATAGGTGAGTGTAGGAACGTCAGAATTAGAATAATTTTTTTTCACCAAGTCTGTATGTACAAACAAGGAATTTGACTCCAGTGAATTTTGCTCTCATTGTTCGGTCTGGACAAAAAGTAAATAATAATAAAAAATGAAAGCAAATAACGATAAATAAAAAAGTAGAAAAAAGAAGCAATAAAGATATAAATATAAACATAACATTAACATCTAGTTCCATCCTTTTTAGTCGCTCTGGGTGTGAGGGATCCAGGTGATAACGTGCTTTAATGAATTAATGTCCAGACAAACAATAAGTTTGGGGTGTGGTCCCATTTATTGAATGACTGCAATACATAAATGAATGACGAGCAGAGTGTTGTCTAGTGGAAGCATTTACTAGCAAAGCAGTAAAAACCTTGTGACCTCCCATCACCCAAACACCCCGTGCACTATCATCTATGCGCCTATATGCCCTTTCCTCAACACCGCCACCAATGGTCGAGGAAAAAATAGGTCACATGTGCCATTCCAACGTAAACAAACACCACCACCTGAACCAAACAATAAATAGAAATAATGGCTCCTACACATAGTATTTGCACAATAGTTACAGGCTGAAGTAGTGCAGATATATGCAATTATGTGCAAAAATGCATCAGCGTGGATTTTTGTTCATCAGGGTAATGGCCTGGAGGAAGAAGATGTCTTTGAGTCTCATGGTTATAGAGTACAGTGCTTTGTAGCACCAACCAGATATGAGGAGTTTAAAAAGTTTGTGTGTGAGGTGTGAGGAGTCTGTCAAAATGTCATCTTCCTGTTTTCCTGACCTTGAACAGGTAAAGGTCTTGAAGGAAGGCAGGTCGACCCCAGTTACTTTGCCTGCAGACCTGAATGTCCTTTGCAGTCTGTGCCTGTCCACTTTGGTGGCTAATCCAAACCAGACAGTGATGGATGTGTAGAGTACAGACTAGATGATGGTGGTGTAAAAAATGATCAGCAGCTCCAGTGGCAGGTTAAAATTCCTGAGCTGTAGCAAGAAGTACAACCGCTGCTGGATCTTATTCCTGACACAGTCTATGTGTGAAGTCCACTTCAGTTGCTGAGATTGTGGTTCCCAGAAACCTGAAAGTGTCTGCAGTAGACATTGTGTTTTTGAGGATGGTGAGGGGGGCAGGTGTTGGGGGATTTATCCTAAAGTCCACTGTCACCCCCACAGTCTTAAGTGGGTTCAGCTCCAGATGGTTCTGAACACACCAGACGAGTAACTGTTCCACCTCCCGTCTGTATATGGACTTGTCACCGTCCCAGATCAGACAAATCATAGCGGTGTCATCTACATACTTTAGGAGTTTCACCAAAGAGTCCCCAGAGGGGCAATCATTGGTATAGAGCGAGAAGAGCAGTGGGGAGAGGACAAAGCCCTGGAGGGTGCAATTGCTGATAAACTGAGTGCTGGATGTGATGCCCCCCAGCCTCACCTACTGCCTTCTTTCAGTAAAAAAAAATGGTAATCCACTGGTAGATGGAAGTGGGCACTTTGAGCTGGGTGAGCTTCCAGTCGAGGATTTTCATCCTTCCCTGACTTGTGAAAAACACTCAAAGATACTTGAACTTCTCAATTTGGGGCAGAATCTCATTCCAAACCTCAAGAGGACGATCCACTCTTTTCTCGCTGAGGACCATGGTCTCAGATTTGAAGTCCTGATTCTAATCAAAGTTGCTTCACACTGGGCTGCGGATTGCTCCAGCGATTTATGCAGTGTTTCAGCTGATCTGAGGCTTTCTGGGAGTTTATTGGAGACATGTGGAGCATAGAAGCTGAATGCAGCTTCTACATGCCTAATTTTGACTCTGGAAACTGATAAGATCAGGGTAAACTGCCATTTCTAAACTGTAAACTGCCACTGCAGACGGACCCGTTAAACCTTAATCTGTTCAGACCAATGGTTTCTGCTGCCCCGGCTTAAATCCACTACAAACAATGACAAAAAATCTATAAACAAACCAAGGCTAAAAGAAAAGAACCAATTCAAGTCTGACAAGGGCAACTGATAAAAATGGCTGTTCAACGATGGGCCGGATAATATGGGTAAGAGAGAGGCTACTTAGCTGCACAGAAAAGTGAAGCACACGTCACCCCTCTACGTGTCTGACAGGGTGTCCTCTCTTGTATCCTTCCTGGCAGGGCCCCATCCACTACACGTTGCTCTGTTCAGTGTCTCCCGGTTGCACTCCCTTGCCACGCTTTTTCACGTTTATGCAGCAGGGTCTCTGCCGTGGTTTGGCTCAGTGAAGTCTGGTGCGTCGCCTGTGATGCAGTTGCTCTGTTGCTGTACTTTACAGTCCTCATCTTTGTCATGCTTACTGCTCCTCTGCTTGTTATCACAAACGCATGCACACACACACACACACCTGTGACAGTAGGCTTACTGTGTGACTCCAATAATGTGTTTTTCAAAGTTTCAGTCTGAGTCCATCAATACACCAAGATTTCTGACCTGGTTGTTGGTTTGTTGGTGTATAGACTGAAGCTCTGTGGTGACATTTAATGGCTTCTCTTTGGCTCCAAAGACTCAGGTTTTTTTTTGTTTAGTTTAACTAAAGAAATTTTAGGCACATCAAGTCATTGATCTCCTCAATGCATTTATCAAGAGCCTGCACAGGGCCTCAGTCTATTGGTGACATTGTAATATATATCTGCGTGCCATCTGCATAGCTATGGTGACAAATTTTTTGTTCTTTATGACTTGTGCCAGTGGGAGTATGTAAATGTTAAACATAAAAGGCCCCACAATACTACTTTACATTACTAGCAAGATCAACTGAGTAACCATCAAAGCCAAGATAATCAGCAAAATAATACACCAAATCCCAGAGGAGTTGAAAAGAAAGTGAAGATGCAGGGCAGGGGCGAGGCTGATAGAAAAACAGAGGAGATTCAAATGGTTTCTTCCAGCTATTCTGATGGGTAATGTGAACTTGCTAGCTAACAAAATGGATGAGCTCGAAGTGCTAACAATGTCTCAGATGGAATACAGAGAATGCAGTATTATATACTCTACCGAGACATGGCTGCATGAACACCTCTTGAGCTCTAATGTGTCTGTGCACTGCTTTAAGACTGTACTTGCTGACTGCAACAAGAAAACAGCAGAAAGCTAAGAGAAGTACAACTGCAATGCTTTTTATTTACCCCACCTTTACACCTCACCACTGCACCTCATCAAGTGCTGCAGGTGGCATGTACTGGCGTTGAACTGGAAGTCTGTGGTGTATTAGGTGAACAGGAAAGGCGACAGCACAGTTTTGACAACTATTTGTCACTGGAAACATTCACAAAGGAAACCAAAAGCTTGAATAAAGTCAACTGACAAAAAAGATTCCTTTACTTGATTCTTGAAAAATTTTGCGCCTAATTTCAATTTTACTATACTTTAATAAAACTTGCAGCACTCATCCACATTACCTGATATAAAGATGTGATTAACCTTACCTACTTGCTTCTGATTTTGAACATGCAGATATGTGCCAGAAAAAAAGTGACCTGGATAGTATTGGAGGGTAGATGGCAATGATACGCTGAAGACATGTCTCACCTGCTCAACCAAAGAAAAAAAAAAAAATAATTAAGAGAAACTTTTTTGATGCTTGATGGTGATCTAAAATCATCATCAAGCTCCATGTATGACACTTTTCCTGTGTCCTGCATGAAGGTAGTAAACTTTTGTATTGCAAGTAACAGTATGATGGAAAACAAACCACAAAAGTTTCATCATTGCTAAACACACATGCCTAGGCTAGGGGTTGTAAGAGCTGTACAAATTGTAATTGCTTTGTTTTCTCAAATTTTAAATACCCCATATTAAGATCACTTTTGATTGTCAGTGAGCTTTAGCTTTTGTAATGAGAGAATGATTGCATCCAGGCACAATGCAGTTTATGTATAGTTCAATAAAAAGTTAACACATTTTAGTTAAGGTAAGTTTTAGTTAACACGTGAATTTCTTATCTAGTAATTAAAGAAAAATTACTGTCAAACTTAAACCTAATACTACATATTTTCAGTTTTAGTACTATAAAGACAAAACATTACAGCGTTCCATTCTATTCTGGATCTCAGGGGTGGGAATAATAACATTAGCAACTGCATTTAATCAGTCAACAAATCAATAAATAATGACACTTCAATTTAATGACTTCTGATTTGTTTTCATCTGTTGATATTTGTTCTATGTTATCATTAATGTTTGCCTTACAGCAGAAGATAAAATACAAAGCTTCCCTATGCTTATCATCCTTTGAATGCATGATATTCCAATTTTTAGTACTCAGCTGAGGATAATAAGTTCAGTGAGAGCACCCATGTGAAGGTAACACCTCTGTGATGGTTTAACTATTAGTTCTGTGTCAGAGACTGCAGCCTACTGCACTCTGCCAAATCATAAGGGCTTTAATTTAATGTATGAATATTTGCTATAATTAACACTCAGGCTGGTTGGTGGATAAAAATATAACACAGCCAAAAACATTTTGATCCGCCTTTTGCAAGAGGGAATTACATGGTAGTGAAGCTATATAATTTGGTGGAGAGAAGGTCTCAGTCAAACAGGATGAGTCATCGCTGGATGGGAAAGGGGGGAGGGACTGTAATTAACTGTGATTAAACCTGCACAGACACAAAGTCATGTCAGGAGCACTGATGGATGCCACAGATGTTGCACTCTGTCAAGTCACACCCTACAGTGCAGTCACACAACAAACAGAAAACCTACTGTCTGCAGATCAAATTCATGCAAACTGTCATACAAGTTATCAAGGAAATGATAACACACACAAGCAACAATTGAGATAGCTGCTCTGTCAAACCATATCATTTTCCAGAAAGTCCCAACTTAATGCTTGATTAGGTTGAATTCTGGAGAATTGGAGACAACTAAACACCTTAAACCATTCCCTTTTTTTTTTTCTTTCTTTCTTTTTTTTTTTTTTTTATAGTGTGACCAAGTGCAAATGCTGGTGAGAGAACCCACTACCTTCATGATGTGGTGTACGCACAACGTCGCTTCTGACTGACGTCATTTCCCGGTGAGTCCATTCTGTTGTTGCACGTTTACAGTGTAGCACGTTTACAGTGTAGCTCTCTGTTGTCAGCGGTAATCCAAGCATTAAATCACACATCTTTAGATTAATTT
>JBAMHW010000010.1:15343881-15358107 GCA_037177495.1 Rhadinocentrus ornatus
CTCCTCCAAGGACTCCAAAAAAGGTTGGTACTCTGAACTGCTGCTTGGTGCATAAGCACAAACAACAGTCAGGACCCCTTTCGTCCACCGGGGTGAACCCCAACGTACAGGCGCCAAGCCAGGGGACAAAATACAAACCATTTAATTAATATAGTACAAGGCTGTGCTAACAGTTGAATACAGCAATTGTATTTGCATAGGTAAATAGAAAGTTGCCAGTTAGTGATAATAGTACACTGATTACCAAGTCTACGTTGTTGCACACTGTTCTCTTAATGTGTATTATACTTTAACATAAGGCTCCTCTAAAAAATCTAATAAAAAAGTGTGAAATGATGAAGGGGCGTGGCGAGGGGGGTAGCCCAGCTAGTGGTACCCTAGTGGTTATAGTCCCTGATGTGCTAACAGAGGTGAACCACTATAGGCCCTTGAGCAAGGCCCTTAACCCGCTCTCTAGAACTAGAAATGGCACATATACAAAGCTAAATTTCCCAATCTGTATTAAAAAGTAAAAAAAATAATTATTATTCTTATTAAACTAAGGTTAATAATAAATAATACAGAAATACATTAATAAGAGTGAATGAAAGCAAATACATTCATAAAAAATAACTAGATAAAAAATGATAATAAACAAAAACTATTAGAAAACATTATACAATAAAAACAATAATCAAAGTATAAAAAGAACATGTATAGTGCAAAATATTTTACCACTATTATTATTACCTACTATTTTCACTTTTGTTTGTGGGCAGTCTGTATTTTCTTGTTAAAGCACTTGGTAAGACTGGATGCATGTCACTGTAATATGAAAAAGTAGCTGGTTCTGACATGCAGGCTCACAGCTAACAGGACATTAAAATGAGTAAACTTTAGAAAATAAAAAGCACAGCAATTAGAGCAATGGCAGGTGCCCATGGCAAGACAATGGCCTTTGCTGCCACCCCAAAGACTTTTAGCAGTGAAGAAATAAATAAAAACATTATATTATAGTGTTGCTTTGCCGAAGAAAAATTTTCAACTGTAAATTACTTAAATCTGATTATTACAACTTTCCTTCTGCACTAGTAAGTTAAACTACAACTTTTTTCAGCTGATCAATGCTAGATCGTTGCATTCATTATTGCTGTGTTGACATGCCATTGTTTCATGTGTATAGATCAGTGACTGCGGGAAGGCAGTCGTCCAATTGTGGAAGAGCAAAGGTTGCAGAGGGTGGTCCCACCAAAGGTGAACAGGCTTACTTTTTATTTTTTCAAGCAATGTTTTTGTTCTGTGGATTTTTAATGTTGTTTAAAGTTTAAAATGACACAAAAGAAGAGGTGGAAAGGTGAAATGAAACACCTTTTTCTAAACTAAAACCAACAAGAAAATATTCTTTATGAAAACCCAAAAACCTAAAGTCAAAGATGGTGCATAAAGAGTGCAACTAAAACCACAGACCGTTGTCCAGAGTGTCAAAGAAATAAGACAAAGAGTTAGAAAAATTAAACATTTTAAATGTTTGGCTAAGTAAAACCATCAATGCCATCATTGCCTGAAGCATAATGACACTTATGTTTAAATTGATACAGTCAGTATAAAGTTTCCTTTCGACAAATCTAATTGATACTGGCTGTCATTGAAATAAGCTAGTAATCTACCCTTCAAACAGCAACTTTATTCTTTAGCTGTAGTTTCAGTTGTTGACTTGGTTAGACAGCAAGCCAAAGACTTAATCTGAAGGGAGCCTTTGCTTTCACAAGCTTTCACCTTGCAGCTGTCTTGTCAGAGGCAACGGCAACAGCTTGCTGTCTGAAAACATCCCAAAAGTGGAAACCATGTAGGCTGTGATTACAGCATATGGTTGCTGTCAGCATGGAGAGGTCAACAGCCTGATTTAAATTTATATATATCATTTTAATGCTTTTCCTTTCGACTATACATCTGGCTCCTGGTAAAATGAGCCTCTTTTCACACAGGGATGCTGCCCAATCAAATTCATGAAACAGCTGGGCAGCTGATAGGTCTTTACTGAAGAGAAATTTTGATGCAGTCCAGCTAAGTAGTTGTTGGTGGGATACCATCAGAATTTGGAGTGTAATTTTGGATATCACCTCTGGGAATACATGTATAAGAAACCAATATCTTTCTTGGGAAAGTACACGGAAAATAACAAGCTATGGCTTTACAGCCACCTGAGCAGAATTAGAAATAGGGAGGTGGAAACCATTCACATTACTAAGGAGGTGGAGAAGAGCTCTCCATCACCTGAGAGAAGGATTAGAGAGGAGAGGTATGTGGTGACTGCAAAGAAATCAAGACAGAGTGCTTTAGATTCTCCAGCAGTCTCACTTGCTGATATCAACACGTTTCCATGACACCATTGAACTGAAATATTGCTTTTATCCAACCAAAATCTGACTTTTATAATGTTAAAAATGTTAGGTCACCCAAAATTGCCCAAAATCAAAACTCTAAAAATTGGACTAAATTACTTACATAATACAGGGTGAGGTAGATTTTTTGTATACTCCATGTATACTTTGAGCTAGGCATGCCAAAAAGCTCAAGTTTCTCTATCATCACATCTTTTTGTAAAAACAGTGAAGCACAGTAGGACATTAATAACTCTGGAATCCAATAAAGGTGTTTTCATTCACACATTTTTCTGAGATTGCTGATAAAAAGGAACATCCTAATGGCTTTCGTCAGCTTGTTGCTGCATTTGTGAGAAGTTTTCAAAAGAAGTTAACATCTGCTTGCATTCATCCTCGTCCAATGTTCTCTTTTGATCCAGGTGATTTAAAACGTTTTGTCAAATCTGTCAGTCCTTGTTATTTATTTATTTTTTTTTCTTTTCTGAGCCTCAGGTACAGGCAACTTGAGCTGGCCCTTTTCTTCTCCAAGCAGTGAGCTTGCAGTGGGAATGTCATCAACTCAAACTTAAAATAATGACAAACACAAAACTGGTCTTAAACACAAAAAGACAAAATATAGCTAAATAACATTTACAAAAAATTCTGTCAATATAGCTCGTTGTTGCCTAACTTTGCTTAAAGTTTCTCACTAGCACAATTATCTCTGAAGTTGAGCTCACTCTGTCACAGAGGAGGAAGCATATATGATTCTTCTTGATGAGACTCTAATATATACTTTGTTTGTGTATAAAGAAAGGGGTGTTTTTCTTCGTACAAAGGGAATCTGTCCTTTTTGTCTATTGAACTGCTGCTTCTGCTAAGCATGTAAACTATTTCTATGTATTGTTGCTGAGTTTTGTCATGTTTTTGTGGCGCTACTATGGGCAAACCCTAGAGCCTTTATTTCCCTGCTAATAAATTTTAATGCTTCGTCGTTCGTGTGGGTGCTTACCAGCAGCTCTGATATATTTTTCTGGCAATCAGAGCTTTCAACTTGTTAGCATTTCTTGTTACTGTTATTGATTAGCAGGAATGTACATCTGAGTTAAGTTACTAGTTTGTTTTTAGTTATTCAAACGAAGTAAGTAAGCTTTAGCATTAAAGAGTCTTTCATTTATGTCACATTTAATTCAGTATGACAACACCTTAATGAAGTCAACATGTGATAATTAGCAGCAGCACCTTCTTTTAATTGATGCACAGGTTAAATTTAAAGGTCTGGTGAGTCTGTTTGTAGGCAGGCTATTCTACAGGCTTTTGATGACATCATTCAAGTGTTTAGCACAAACTTTGGGATGTTTTTGTTTAGATAACCTTATAGTATAAATGTCAGCTGCAACTCTGAAAGAATAAATTATCTCAATGAATCAGTGTCCTTAGATCAGTGTTGCATTGGCTGCTGATTCAAGATCTTTAACTCAGTGTGTAATCACCATAGTTTGATCAAATGTGAAGGAAGAAGTAAAAGTGAACACACGAGTTCACATTTTGTTGTGCAGTATTAACATTGCTTATTACAAGTTCTTCACATTAAATTTACAACATCTTTATAGTTAATGTGAGCATATGAAATTAGGTTTTTGAGGTGGGCTTAGTCAGTAAGCTCAAGGGAATATTTTTAATCAAGGTTATGATTAAATAAGACTGAAATAAACAAATCAAAAAGATAACTGCTCAAAATTGAAGTAAAAATGGGGAGAGACTGAGTGGACCATAAAGAAAATGCATATAGAACAAAATCAGCATGACTAGATTTTCACAAAGCTTTTTTGGCACATGTGTTAATGGCATTTTTAATTTATGAAAAATGGAACAGGATTTTGTCATTAAAAGCAGAGAAGTAGGAAATGCAAGGAAAACCAAAGCTTAATCTAGACTCTGCATCATTATGCATTATGCTTTCTGTTCCTGTGATCTTTTTCATCAAAAATCCATTAGCATAGCTGCACTGGGTCGCCATGTTCAAACTCTGCATGGCTCTGCAGTTTTGTTTCCAACAGGCGATGATCTGAACTTTTGGATGAAGGAGATTTTGGGCTCAAATTTCTGTTGGAAGAAAGGCTCATTGGTGCCAAGCCGTCCGCTGTCGAGAGGGGCTGTGAGAGCTCATCCTTCTGTGGAGAATTTTTGGATCCACATCCAACTGTCTTTTATCTTGCCGCTTGCAGATGCCTCAGTCACCGTGAGGATGGCTATCTGGGACTTTGGTTCCAGTACAATCAGTTTTCTCACTTTCAGGCTTTCAGTGTGTGTATGTGTGAATTTATGATTTTTAATGAACTGCAAGCATTCTGAAGTCATAAAAGGTATACCTCAATCTTCAAAGATATTTTATTACAAATTAGTTAAATATTTTGAAATTAAAATGGTAATGATTGGATTATTGTGTTCTTTTTTTCTGTGATGTGAAGCTTACAAAGGCTTTATGAAATCCAGATATAAATAGACACACTAAACAAGAGATTTTTACTCTTCTGTTCAGAGAGTGAATTAGTTTTGATGTGACTGACAGAGTGTGATGTAGAGACAGCCTAGTACCAGTCAATCTCCTGCCAAATGCTATAAAAAAAATCCTGCCTGTGTGGATGACCTACGGAGCACCCATCTGATAAACATGTTAATGCCCTTGTCCTCATATAGCACTGGTCTGTCCCCTCCACAACATGCCATCTCTGTTCTGTTCAGTCTTATATCTTTATATGTGCAGCGTGGTGTCAGTTCCGTCTGACCCCTGCAGCTGTGAAATCGGTGAATGCAATCACTGCACTCCATCCCTGACAGCACGTGAATACATTCATCAGTAGAGACATCACAATTCAACGCTATCCCATGAATTGATCTCTCTTTGCTCTACCAGACCACAAGGGAAATCTAATGAGTTCGAGAGCTGTATGGTCTGCTTAATTGGATTTTATTATTTCTTGTGGTTTATAAGTGTAGTTCATACCACTTAATCATGTTGCTCAGACCTTGAGTCCTACAGAGCTGGAATGGTGAGTTGTGGTGAAAGCAGCTTCCTGCTCCACTGTTCCAGGATGCTCTGGGTTAAACCCTGGCATTTTCACATGACAGACAACATCTCAGAGATATTCATCATTTCAGTAGGACTTCACTGATTAAAATCCCAACTGAAGTCAAGTGCCAACATGAAATGTGCCTGGTGGCTTTTTTTTTTTCTCCAGGCGGAGTTGAATTGTGATGTGAAAATCTTTAAGTGTAGTAGCCAATAACATTTACCTATCCCTAGCTTTCTTGGTTTTTCATTCACATTTAGTATATAGATTGTAATTATTCACTCTGTCAAATAATGTTAAACTTTGTTCTGAAAATGGAACAAAAATGAAGGCATTGAAGCAGCATTACTGAACTATGGCAGATTTTGGCACTTTGGTTGGCCCTACTAATGAATAATTTGTCATCCATCTTGCATTCTGTCTCTTCTCTGAGTTCTCTTCAGCCAGAAAAAGCTAGTACAGTGTTGACTCTTGATCTTTCACTTTGTGTCTTTCTTTTCCTCGCTTCCTCCAAAAATTTCCTCTTGAGTTTATTAGCTTAATGCATGGTGTGTGTTCAAATGGCCAGTGTGTTGATATCCATGAGCTGGCGTGTTACACTGAGCCCTAAAGCAAAATAAGCTGTCATATGATGCCTCGAACTGGAATGTAAAGTTATGAAATGCGCTTTCTCAGCCATGGGATGCTGTAGGGCAATAACAGACCCAGAAATGTGCATAACAGCTTTCAGTCTGCCAACAAAATCAATCGGGAACCAAAAGTTTTAAGGTCAGAAATGTATGTAGTATTTCTTTAAGGACAAAATTTAAGATATGTTTTTAAATTTATTTAAAGTCAATAAGCATTAGGTAATAATTTCTAAATTACTAAATTACCCTTTTCCTGACTGTTTTCCCTTTTAGAAACAGCACATGTTTCTCAGTCTAGTGACACCAATGATCAAGGGTAGAAGAAATACGCATTATTAAATTTAGATTTTTTCAAAATACTCAGTGGGGTTTCAATTTGAAACACTATGCACAAATGCTCACCTGTTATCACAGCACCAAGACAAAACAGGCACCTACAGATATACCTCACCACCCTTTTTTTTTTTTTCAAGCTAGAAATGTTCTTGTGTTGTGTTTATATATTTATTATTTTTCTTTCAATGCTTCAGGTTGTCAGATACTGCTGTTCTGTCAAACTTTCTTGTGTTGCTTTGATATACATGCAGTATTTGGTGTTGTTCACACCGGTGGCAGTTATGGTGGACAGCAGCACACTTATTTCTGGAGTGACAATAACTATGCAACAAATCCCAAATAAAGTGGCTTCCTCATCAGGAGAGGTTGGGGACACTGGCAGGACTTTTAAAAATGTACAATTTTAAGACTACCTTAAGAAAGCAGTTTTTCCAAAAATTATCATTCACTTTTGATGTTGGTAGATTTTTGATTAGATTTGAGCATCACTACTTGGTTAAGTTTCAGATTATGTTTGGTTTGAAAAAAATGTACACTTCATCCGGTACATTGTATCTTATGTTTCCCTGGTGCTTCAACAACTGACGCTAAAATATATTTCTTTAATTCCTAATGTAATGTCTCCAGACAAAATGCTGGAATATGACACTTTTGTAGTGGGATCAAATCTTGAAAATACAAAAGCATATTTTCTAAATATGCAAAAAACTAAAATAACTGCAGCTTTTCCTCTAATAAAGTTTTCACAAGCTGGAACTTCATAGTAGATGATTCATGATTGTAGTAAAGAGCATGTTTTTCTCTCAAAGCTAAGTATGCGTCTTTGTTCCAAAAAAGAAAAATCAATGCTTTCATGTAACTTTTGTTAAATGTCAGTATACACCTGCTAAAACAAGGCCATCGACTTCTTTCCAACTGCACAAAACAGCATGTTTACTGTTACTGTGCTGGCACCACTTTCCAGTTATTGCCCCTGGGAACAATCCTGCAGAATGCTAAAATGGCTATATGAAAACATCTTATAGGCTGTGGTGGACGACAGAGCATCACTTTCTTATTATAGTTTTATTGTGACAAATCTGTGGGAGTCCGTCCTTTGTAATGGGATTAAGAGCTGTTAGTCACCTTGTAGACAGGTAAAACATCACCTTTAATTCATGGGTTGATTCTTCAGTCACTCTTAGTGGCTATATCTGACATGTTTCAGTTGATATGACATGTTTTTGAAACCTAATTTAGGGCTCTGTGCAATTTTGTAGCTTGGAGCCAATAAATAACCATAACTAATGCATGTATTTGACATGGGGCCGATTGCCAATTACACCCTTTTCAAAGACAAAAGAAAAGAAAAATACAGATGTTAGCATGTGTTAGCAGGTTTTTTCTGTCTACTGGCAAGGAGGTTCAAGACACCTTGCTTAACAGTGCGAATGTGCTGTCCACTGGCTTTCCAATGTCACATCAGATAGTCACCAAGCAAGCACATTTCTATCAGCATCATCAAGGTCTAACCATCATGCTAATGCTGTAAGGGTGCTGATTAAAATAGACCCCAGTCTCATACTTGTCTGATGAGCAAGTGGTTCATGTTGAACTGATTAATAACCTGCCACACAGAGCTGTCAGAGATAATGATTGATTCATTATCCCAGACCAGCATTTATCCCACCAATTTCCCTTAAACCATCACAACCGCCAGCAGCCATCCTGATGTCAGCAAAGAGATGGACCATGACTATGTGATCACGAAACAAATCCTGGCTTGTCAGGCGACACAAGTTTCTAATTTCACAGATATTACCACATCTGAAATCAAGCTGATGTTATTTTGCCACTCATCTGGAGATAATGCTTTAGGCGTGATTCAGTGTTACTCATATTGTTCACTGTCGGAATGAATAAAGTCACTGTAGTGTTGTACATTAAATTCACAAGCTGCCATGCGTCTGGCTGTAGTTTTATTCTTGAGTCTTCAAAATTACACTTCAATGTATATTCATACTAAAGGCAAGTACATACAAATGTCATTAAAATTACAGATTGAAGAGATTACAGAAAAATCAAAAGGTCAGGCTTTCATCCTTTAAACTTGTAAAACAATGTTTTCATGAAGTAGGTGCTTTTTTTAAGCCAGTGTCACTAAGGTTCAGGAGGCATAAAAAACATATAATCCAATGTCAGTTAGACCAGAGGTTCCCAACCCTGGTCCTCATGGCCTACTATCCAGGTCTTGGATGTCTTCCTGCTGCAACACACCTGATTCAAATTAATGGCTCATTAGCAGATTTGTGTAGAGCTAGTTAGAAAGCCATTTAATTTGAATCAGGTTAGTTGCAGCGGGGGATGTGCAGGATAGTGGGCCTTGAGAAAAACTTTTTAATTTTATTTTTAATTTTTGCTTTTTAAAAAAAATAAGTGCTTGAGAATATTAGAGAAGAGAGAATGAGAATATTGAGATAGTTGGACAGCAGTGAATACAGACTAAAGAGACGTATTGTCAGGATTTCTGCTCTGCATTGATCACTGCCCTTCAGGAACTTCCACTTCCTCGTTAAGCTCATCTGCTCCACCCGACCTTCCCTGATTGCGCACCAGCTTCACCTGCTCCGCGCCCTACTTAAACCCTATCCTGTTTCTGCTTCCCTGTCAGATGGTCGGCATTACTCATCCTGTTGATATCCAGCGTTTGTCTCTTTGCGTCCAGATCCCTGTTACCGACCTTGCAACGTGTCTTGGATTTCCTTGTGCCTGTTTCCACGTCGGATTCTCCCTGCCCATTGCCTACCTGGATTTCGACCCATGTTTAGACTGACCACTGAGCCCTGCCTGACCCTGATAAGTAGTCTGATCTCTGCCTCTTTGTGAATGACCCTTGCCTGCCTCGTTACTACGCCTTTGGATTGTGGAACTCCCCAAGTTATGTCTGGAACCTTTTTGGGTTTTTTTCTCAGGATTCTGTATCCCAGTGTTTTCAGGAACCTGCTGCCATTCTGCCAGGCTGCATCCAGATCCTTCCCTGCTTTCCCCAGTTCTAATAAAACCATTTCGTGTTAAATCTCCATCATTGTGTGTGACTGAATTTCCGGGTCCTCCATGATAACTCATTACACGTATGGAGTTAGGGGCAAAGAAACTGTCATCTGAAATGGACATTGAAGTAAATATAAAAACTTATATCATTAGTGTATAATTTAAATGATAATGGACCACAGATAATAACCCTGCAAATAAGTCCATAAGAGGACTTCACTAAGCACAATGAACATGTGCTTTTTAAAAATACATGTAGTTGCTGCCAATTACAGACCTGAGGCCAGACAATTTGACACAAATTGTAGGTATGAGGAATTTCAGATATGGCATCTGGCCTAACTTGTAGAAAACAAAAAGGCAGCTAACATGGATAAGAAACAAAAAAAATGCCTCATTTATCACCAATGAAAAATTTGATAGTTCCAGTATAATAAAGGTTGATTTACTGTGGGGATGGAAAGTATTCAGACCCCTTTAAATTTTTCACTTTTCATTGCAGCAATTTGCTAAAATCGAAAAGTTCATATTATTTCTAATTAATGTACACTCAGCCCCCCATCTTGACTGAAAACAAATGTAAATATTTTTGCAAATTTATTAAAGAAACTGAAATATCACATGGTCATAGGTATTCAGACCCTTTGATCAGTATCTAGCCAAAGCACCCTTTTGATCTAGCCATGAGTCTTCTTGAGAACAAGTTTTTCACACCTGGATTTTGGGATCCTCATTCTGCCATTCTTCCTTGCAGATCCTCTCCAGTTATGTCAGGTTGGATGGTGAACGTTGGTGGACAGCCATTTTCAGGTCTCTCCAGAGATGCTCAATTGGGTTTAGGTCAGTGCTCTGGCTGGGCCAGTCAAGGATGGTCACAGAGTTATACCGAAGCCACTTTGTAATTTTAGCTGTGTGCTTAGGGTCATTGTCTTGTTGGAATGTGAACCTTCAGCCCAGTCTGAGGTCATGAGCACTCTGGAAGAGGTTTTCTTACAGGATATCTCTGTACTTTGCTGCATTCATCTTTCCGTCAATTGCAACCAGTCGTCCTGTCCCTGCAGCTGAAAAACACCCCCATAGCATAATGCTGCCACCACCATGTTTCACTGTTGGGATTGTATTGGGCAGGTGATGAGCAGTGCCTGGTTTTCTCCACACATACCACTTAGAATTAACACCAAAAGATTCACTCTTGGTCTCATCAGACCAGAGAATCTTATTTCTCACAAGATGGGAGACCTTCATGTGTTTTATGGCAAACTCTATGCGGGCTTTCATTTGTCTTGCACCGAGGAGAGGCTTCTGTCGGGCCACTCTGCCATAAAGCCCTGACTGGTGGAGGGCTGCAGTAATAGTTGACTTTGTGAGCTCAGCCACAGTGATCTTTGGGTTCTTCTTTACCTCTCTCACCAAGGCTCTTCACCCACGATTGCTCACTTTGGTTGGACGACCAGGTCTAGGAAGAGTTCTGGTCATCCTAAATTCTTCCATTTAAGGATTATGGAGGCCACTGTGCTCTTAGGAACCTTGAGTGCTGAAGAAATTATTTTGTAACCTTGGCCAGATCTGTACCTTGCTACAATTATATCTCTGAGCTCCTTGGGTAGTTCCTTTGACCTCATGATTCTCATTTGCTTTGACATGCACTGTGAGCTGTAAGGTCTTATATAGATAGCTGTGTGCCTTTCCTAAACAAGTCAAATCAGTTTAATGAAATACAGCTGGACTCCATTGAAGGAGTAGAACCATCTCAAGGAGGATCAGAACAAATGGACAGCATGTGAGTTAAATATGAGTGTCACAGCAAAGGCTCCGAATACTTATGACCATGTGATATTTAAGGTTTTTTTTAATAAATTTGCAAAAATTTTTACATTTCTGTTTGCTGTCAAGATGGGGTGCTGAGTGTACATTAATTAGAAATAAAATTAACTTTTTTGATTTTAGCAAATATTTTGCTGGCTCTGATGCTGCTGCCCAGTAAGATCCTTGTAAAGAAAACAAAACGGTCAACTTCAGACATAAAAGATATTGAACTTTTTGCTGCAAATACTGAAGGACCTATGCTCTCTCAAACAGTAGACTGAGAGATAGATATAGATAAAGCATTTAATATAAAAAAACAAACAAACCCTTCCTGAAATAATTAAGAACATTCAGAGCTGATCCAGTACACACATCTGAACAACAATAAAAACGAAAATGAACCATTGAGTCAAAAGTAACAATAGAAACTATTGATGTTCAATGGAACCCCAGCAATGAATACAATGACAGGTAAATTCTGCTTGTTGAAGCTCTCAGGGTTTCCATGATGAGCATGATGAGCATTCCTTTGGCATTACAGCATGTTTGGACATTTGGAAAATCTACCTGACATTATTTAGGGTAAATAAGGTAATTAAACACCTGCTGTCATGATAGATAATAGACATCATGGCCACTTACCACCTCAAATGTGCAGTTGATATAAGAATGTCGTGTCGTCGATCATCTTTTCTATAAACAGTGTAGTGAACAATGCTGCTAATTTCTAACAGCTCATTCCATTATTAATTAACATTATAAAGCATCAGCGTTTCACTTACCTCTCAAACTATTGCTGGCCTTTATTTGTCCATCTGCCAGGACCCGAATGCTGCTCACTTTAGTTGCAGCCAATGTGTCTTGGCTGAACTGAACCTTTGTCGGTGGAGTCTGTAACTAAAATAAGTGCATGATCTCATTGGCCAGCATTATATCTGACTCCATTGACTGGGGAGCGTTTGGCCGGGGATCGTCTCGCTAAATTCCAAGTGCACAGGAAAAATCTGTGAGGAGAAATTGTTAAAGCACAGAGCAACGATCTGAGTGCAGAGGGGAAGGGTTAAAACTCAAGAGAGGCATATTTGTAGGAAACAAACATTGACCCAGAAAGGTCATTTGGAGAACAAGCAAAAATATTTGAATTCAAGCAGAGACTTTCTAAATGTGAGCAGATTGTTTTGAGAAAGAGCAGTACAAGATTTGAGCTTGCAAACAATTATTAATGCTCTCAAATATATCCAATATTCTTTTGATACACGGCTGGATAACACCCCTATACAGCTCCAACACTTGGACTGAGTCTGATGGAGGCTGTTCTTGTCGCCTGACAACCCTCCGCCTTCTTTGTAATGCTTTATCAAAAATGGAGGTAATGTTTAATAGAGGTGGGATTGGGTTTCATGGCTCTTTGAAGGGAGCTTGATCCAAAGAGCCATTCAAAAGACTGTCTTGTTCTCATGTTTTTTTAATCTCTTGTCTTACCTCTCCTCTACACCGGGTGCGTGTGTGGCATGATACGGCTGCGCCGCGGCCTCCACTGCTTTTCGCAACCGTTTTGGTCAATGGTTTGGTTTCCACCGGGTGCGCCGCAGTGCGTATCAGAAGCGTCCCAGAAGCGCATTGTTGCGGAAATCTGCTAAATTTCTATTTTTGATGCTCCACGCACCCAGAATGCATCAATCCCGCAGTTCAGATAGGGTCAGACAGGAAATCAGACACGGGAGCAGTGTAAAAGCTTCCGGTATTTTTTCAAAATAAAAGCCCCCCATGCAGGTTTGCGCTGCTAAACCATGTAAACATTATGTCTTTAATCGGTCAGGGGGTCTCAGTGTTTTTTTTTTGTCATCATAGAAGACAAGAAGTTTATCCTGGAAGTGGACAATAATAAGATTCTACATTCCTTCTGTGATTTTGTGATCTCGCGGATCCTGCTAGGTGGACTCCATTTGCAGGCCCTCCACACCTAAAACGCACCTGGTAAAAATTGTTGTGTTATGGAGCTCGGAGCAAAACTGTGGTGCACCCGCAACGTGGCGCATGCACACCACGTGTCAAAGAGGGGCTAGAATTCACTTAGCGGCAATTAATTTCTATCAAGAAAATAATCACTGGTAGCAATTACAAGGTAAGATTTGGATCTGAATAATTCAAACTTACACACCTCACTAATATATACTCTGTTGGTGGGAATTATTCTCAAATAGTGGTTGTGATGGAGTCAGAGATCTTTTATTACTGACTCTGTTTATTTACACCTCTTTCTGTAAAGTCCTCTGAGACAACTTTGTTGTGATATAGGGCTATACAAATAAACTTGATTTGATTTGATGATTTATTTTTTGCAACAATTGCCCTCTGGTGGTTGTCTAGGGTATTTAATTTGTTTAGCCTGAGAAAAACAGGAAGTGAGATGCTTTCTGTTAGGTCACTCCCTCCTGATCACCATTTTGTCCTCAAGATCTAGTCAGGAGCAGTCACATGTGCTCTTCTGTTGCCATCCATGCCTTCACAGGCTAATAAGTGGCATTGTCTGTAAGTAATATCGTTTGTTATGGTTAAAACAACATACTTGTTGGGATATTTTTTTGAAAGTGACATAATTTAATATTTTTTAATAGTTAACTCTAACCTGGAAAAGATGTGTAACGTATGCTGATTGTAGTTAAATTACTTCACATATCATGTATTATTTTTTGTTGTTTTATCATACATCGACATGTTTTGATCTGATGTTTTATTTGATGATTAATCTGAGAAATATGTTGTGTACTGATGCAGCATTCTATGTTGTTTGTTCTTGTCAACAGTTTAACACCTACCTTAATTAAACCATCCAACTCAACACATTGGACTGTTTCTTGGAGTTTGATTAGGAGAGTGTTTAGCTGTCTGTATAGCTAAATCTACGTTTGTGGGATCAATGTTTAGTGGAAAAATGGAAAATGGACTTGTACTTATATAGCGCTTTTCCAGTCAGCTTGACCGCTCAAAGCGCTTTACACTACTTGT
>JBAMHW010000010.1:15377204-15391696 GCA_037177495.1 Rhadinocentrus ornatus
CGCGTTAGCTTTGAAGTCCCTCTCCTCATCAGCTGCCTCCATCTGGTAAATGCTCCAGCGATGTACACTCTTATTTTTTCCCGGTTATTATTTATTTTTCTTTTCTTTACTATTTTTTTTCTCCGTCTTGCATGCAAAGAGTATAGATGGTCCTCCATTTCAATGTAAGCTGGCAAGCTGAATCATTCACGCCCGTGTTGGCTTGTTTACACCATCCCCGCTCCCTCCCCCTCCTCCTTCCCCATAAACAGCGGGGACTCGCAGGTAAAAGGCACAATGCTAACAAGTTTGTCCCCTTTCGGCTACTGTGTTCAAAGATGGCGATGCAACATGGTAGCTTGCAGTTGGGTGCGCTGCCACCTATGTTTTTATAAACATCTAATTCTAAGCTACGAGAACGCTTTCGTTTGGATGCGATTGTGATTAGACTTTGGTAAAATACGTATTTATGAACGCAATTCCTGATTTTTGCGAACAAAATACCAAAAAAACTACACACTGTACCTTTAAAGAGTTACACGGCTGATATTCACATTCATTGAAGAGCAAATATGTGGAGGGTTCATGGTAGTATATGGGCTAGTCTGGGCCAAAATGGAAGGGGCAATTTTATGTACCAATCTATAATAAAGTCATTTAAAAAGTTAAACTTATAAAAATCCTGGTTTAGTTAGTGTTACAGATAACTAAATAGAGGCACAACAAAAAATGCTACAGTATACTCTTTTGTTTCTTCGTATTTCTCAATAATAGAAAAACTAAAAGATTAAATGTAATAAAGGACTTCAGATTGCTTCATTTAAACACACCAAAGCAAAAAGTATGTGCATAAATATGTGACAAAATGCACATGCTTGCCGATTTCTTGTAAGAACTTGTAGAACACGATGTGAGAACTTTGTTAGTTTTAATTCTATTTGTGTAAACATAATTATACACATCAGAGAATTTTTTTTGTGACTTTACAGTTAAAACAAGTTTGTGTAAAAATCTTCTGCAGAATTTTATATGCACATTGTGTCATTTTGGAACTTCCTCTGTTTAGATTTTTGTTATGCAAGTTCTCACATTGTATTATAGAAGCTTTCATTTCAAAAGCTTGTGCATTGTGGCACATTCCACCTTCTTAAAAATGTTTTGTTTCCTCTAAGATTTGGAAGTTTTATTTTATTTAGATTTGCTGAAAGAGCGACATTTATAAGAATGAAGATTAACAATTGTGTTTCCAAAACCTCCTGTCATCTTGCTTACACATAAAAAAAGATAAGAATTATTTTTAAAACAAAAATTTTTATTGAAGTATCCCAACTTTGTTGATAGTGTTTTTTTTCCTGTCTTTTTTTTTTACTATTTGAAAAAAAAAAAAAAATCTGTGGGTGGCTGTGACTAAGGTAGGAAAAACACATATTTCTAGGCTCTTGGCTGACTCACAGCTACTACCAGTAAGGAAAAAATGCTGAGGGATTTGTTGTTCCCAGAGCCCATTTTGTGGTTGGAAACCTGTCACTGCTACTTGATAGCAGCACAGTATTAATTAGGCCACCTTTAGACCTGTATTTACTTCAGCTGTCACACGTTTATGGTGCAGGTGAAGAGTTCTTCTTTTTCTTTCTTTTCTTTCCCCATGACCTACATTCAAACTAATTAATACATTAAATGACCCATAATAATGGTATATGTAGGTACGGAATATGTGCAGCCTGTGCAGTTTCTATAGCACAGTCCTTTTCTTGCTAATCCATAAGTGCTGATGAAAGCAAGTTATTTACTCTTAATCTAGGAAGCTTCGTGCAGATTTTAACCTTTTGGATAAGTAACATCTCACTATTAGCCACAAATTAATTACTTTTAACAAGAAAAACACTGCAACTTTCAAATCCATCAGGCACCGACCGACACAGGGGCACTAACCTCATTTCGAACATTTCTAAGCTCTCTGACCCTTTAGTAGGACAGGGTGTAATAGCTATTCATCTTCTCCTCTGATACAGAACCCCCCATCCCATCGTTTTTTCCATCACCACTGCCTGGAACAGCTTCCACCCCAGAATCTGTCCTGTGACTTGTTTAAACTCTGCCTCTGTATTTATTACAGATAGGTTTTTCTATCGGTGCTTAATCACTCCCAGTTGCATAACAATAAAGGAAAGCTGTGCATATGTGACTTCACACACTTTGCTTTGATCATATTTGTCAACGTGATTCACATGTTTTTTTTCTGGTAGGGCAGTTTAAATTCATGATGTAATGTCATTATGTTGGCATGAAATAAACTAGAGTTGGTCAACTAGGAGAAAATCTATGATAAAGAAACATGACTGAACACACCTTTTGATAATGTGAACTAAAGGTAAAATATAGTGATCTTTTGTTTATATTTTAGTCTGCGGTACATATGTAAAAACACGTGTGAGCAGGGAAAAATTGTAAACAATAATTTGAAACCTTTCCTCAAATTAACCTTAAAACCATCATTGTCAACAAAAGCTCCAGATCATGAACTAAAAACATGAAATTTGTTTCTATTAATTTAAATAAAATGGAAATTGGATCATTTCATATAGTGGTTGCTGTTGTTAGAAATTTGAGACCCTGGCTCATAACATACAGTACTTAAATGAAACCATAGGACTTGCAGTAAGCTACACTGTGGGTTTAAGTAATGATGCAGAAATTGGAATAGTAATGCTCACCAAGTGCTGTGATCTCCCAAAGCCCGTGTAGCATACAGAGTAGATCTACTCATTTTCCCCTGCACACAGGAGGATTTCATTGTGTAATTCTACATCAAGTATCATTGTCTTTTCCATGTGGTTGAAAATACTGACGAGTTGATGTGTGCAGAGCCTATATTGTCATTTCTACAAACCTATAGTGACCTGCAATAAAAAGGAAAAAACACTACAATCATTCATACAACAAATCAAAGACTAATATGTAATTACAAATTTTTAAAGATGTAAAATCAAATGAAAGAGGAAGTGTTATATATATATATATATATATATATAGATGTACATATTTTTATTTTTTTTTATGAGGTTTTATGTATAAGGACACAAGAAAACTTGTTGGTTCCTTATGAGTTCTTGAATTAGGCTTCATGAACAACAACATATATTGCATATTGCATCTTGTTATTTACAAAGCTAAGATAAAGTTCAGAAGGAGTGTGCAGAACTAAACACTTATTTCTTCGATAGGAATCAAGAGGCCAAGTAGCAGCAGGCATTGTGTTCCCAGTGCACTTGATTGATTCATCATTAGTGATCACCTCCATAAAAGCCAGCTTTTTTTTTGCAGTTTGCTGGTCTGGAGCATTCAGCTGTCTGTTAATGTGACCCTTGGCTGGGTCACACCACTTTATATTCGAAACAAATAGGTTAAAGGAGTCATCACCCGGAAAATGCACTTTCTCAAGTTAAAACATGTGTATTGGTGTTGGACCGAAGTTTTATCTTCCCTGAAGCCTTTCTTTTGAAGACAGTTTTTCCGTCTGGGCCCTTTGTTCATAGCAGAACCGCCAACAAGGGTAAAGTCTCGCAAACGCGAGATTTTAATTTGCTTCTGGGATTTTGTCATCACAGGAATTATCCAGCCCCTCTTCCACACCTGAAGTCACCAGCTCAGTCTACGACAGTCGCCATAACAAGTTGTGTAATGTCGATCGTGAGTTAAGCTCCTGCAGCTAATGCTAATGCTAACGCTACTGGATGAGCCTAAAAGTTTTGCCCTCTGTAATGTACAAATGAGCCCCGTGTTTTCATTTTGTTGTAAATGTGCTTTTTTCACAAACTCAGTATCTTCATTCTCAGGCTCGTAGTCTGGTTCACGCATAGATGGCTGAATTCCTGTTGGAAGGAAATAAAGTTCATAGTTTTGTAGTTTTGATAAAGTTCATAGTTTCATAGTTTCATGTTTTCTTCTTGAGACTATAGCAAGCATATATTCTGTAAATCATATTTTAATCAATCAGATTGTGGCAGGAGGAGGTTGGTTACATTGTCTCCTCTCCTTAATTGCACCTCTCAGGCTGACTATGGGGGGTGGAGCAAGGGTGGTATATTGGACAGGAGCTCGCTAGTTGGGCGAATTCTATTCAGGGGTGGCCCGGATGGATCTCCGAACCGTCATAGAGGGGGTAGTCGAGCGTTCTAGCTCAGTGTGCCGTGAGCACTGTTCCGTTCCCACTGTCAGGTTTTCCGGTTTCCCGTTTGTAGAGATTTATGTGGCTCAATCTCTTTCGGCGTGGTGCACAGTTTTTCCCCGGATACAGGTAGCCGTAATTGGCAGTTGGGGGGTCCACAATGTGTGGGTAAGACTGCTGTCCCACCGAGTCATTTGGAGCCCACTAGAGAGAACAGTGAGGTGAATGTGTGTGTTTTTTTGTCAGGCTGGCGGATCAGCGTGCATTACGGGCCTTCTTTCTTCTTGGGTGGCCCTGATGGACCTCCGAACCGTCATGGAGGGGGTAACCTAGCACCCTGGCTGAGTCTGCTCGCGGTGTGCTTTGGTTCCCCAGTTACAGGTGGCCGTCATTGGCAGCCGGGGGTTCAACAATGTGTTGGCCGGTAGACAAGTGCACATCATGCAGCGGCCTCGACGAACATGCTGCTGTTTTGTCTCGATTTCATATGTCTGTATTTATGCAACTGGACCTCATCACCAGGTATCCTGGCTCGGCGATGATAGATCCACTTCCCTCATGAACATATTGACTGCCACACTGATGCCATCTGAGCACTGTGGGTGCGCTAAACCAGGCTGGCACGAATGGGGCGCATCCTGTCTTATTTTATGGTATTAGTTTTATTTTTTTTATTTTTTTTTTTTTGTATTGCACGTATTAACCCTCTTTTATTATTTCAGGAATCGGAGCAGTGTTCAGTTTGGCCCCCTTGATACCTTGGTCTTTATGTCTGAGATGGATCAGTATTTTATTTAAACCTGTACATTTTGTCTTAATAAAATTGAATATTATTGATGAATCACATCTGTCCATGTGCTTAATTTGAACCTGTGTGCCTTATAGGCAGGATTTCCTCGAGTTGTGAAAGTCTCCAGGTGGCGTTGTCTTTATTTTGCCTGGGATTGACACTAGCGATTACGCACTGCCACAAAATTGATTCCGTGTGAGTATATTGCCAGTGGATACATAACTCATTTTCATGACCTCGCTGAGAAGATAATGCATCTAATGGGAAAGCTGAATATGCCCTCCCTAGAAGATAACGCAGTTTTATCATTTGGACTGAACAATTGCATCTTCAGTTCATTTTGGCTCTCTTTCGGTTCGCAGCTGGCTGTACACTGCTCACAGCTTGTTTGTGTCCGTGTTTGTGCTAAATCGAACTCCTTGCAAGTAAATTTGACTCCAACAAAATTCCCTTGGGCTGTCTATTTTTATCCAACAATTCCATAAGCCGCTGCTCGGTCACGTTCGCTCACTATCACTACGCTATTCTTTTGGAGTCAGACGTACTGTGTATGCACTGGGCCAGTCCCCCTTCTGACTCTAGCCTCCCTGCAGCCAATCAGCGCGCACCTCATTAATATTAGTCAAAAGCTTGTATGAACTCTCACGAGACAAAGTTGTGGTATGAGCAAAGGGTCAGAAAAAGCTGTTTGTGTTTTTTTAGTTTAATAAGATTTCCCAAAAATATTAAAAGAGGATGGTGGACACACGAAAAAACCAGGTGATGAAACCTTTAAAAGGATAGAGTGGAGAGCAACACTCACACACCAAGAGGCAATAGGTAATCTGACCAAATGTATTGGTACAATAAAACCCAAAAAAGGTCCCATAGTGGCTAGAACATTTACAGCCCTCCGTCAGCGTGTCATCACTGAACCTGAGAGAATCAACCGGCTCGAGGTACTGGCACCTCGGCCTAGCTCCACTATGCTTCCTCGTTAAAGTGGCTCTGTAACATAAGCTGGCAGCAATATCTGGTTCTCTCTCTATAATGTGTAAATTACTGGGGTATATTGGACAGGAGGGTCCCTACCCTACATTGGAGTTGCAACAGACAGTTTGACTCGCAGGTTTTAATCCATCCGTTCATCCATCCGTTCATAAAATGGCTGCATGAACAATTAATGATCAGTAGTTTTTAGATTCATGGCGGGTGTAGGAACGTACACCAAACACAAGGTAAACACAGACTTCTGAGACTGAAACCAGTAGCATTCCATCTAAGCCTGATGTTCATCCATTGTTCAGCAGATTGTAACGATCTAAGATAATAATTAGTGTTTGTCTTTTCCCTTCTTTTGTGAGTTTATCGTGGTATGGACGTTTCTATTTAGCGTGTTTTAGGCATGTTGTAAACACTGTTTAATAGTGAGAAATACGAATAAGTCGATGGAAACAGCCAAATACCCCAAAAAGGTGCAGAGAAAGCTGCTCATTCTCTATAATCATTTAATGTTTCTGCAGAGAGTGAAATGTGTTTGAAACTTTATTTCATGTAAGAATTCAAAATTTCAGTTAAATAACCAGTGAACTGACTGATTCAGAGCCTAAGCTTATGGTCCTAAATTTAATTTTTTTGTATGTTTGATGCATATTTTAAAGAATCATTATTTTAAGTTATTGAGAGGAAATTCTGGTGAGATCACATTTAGAGGAGCCAGAAATAGCACACTATATGAAGCTGTCTGATCCTCAGATCAAAGTGCTGTGACGGGAATTGAAAGTTTTTGTTCCCAGAAGCGGTTCATCCACAGGTTCATTTCCAGTGGTGAACTGGATTTCACATGCCTGGATACGGATATTTTTATCTATTGTTATGCACTATATATACTTATAGATATTTAACGGGGGGTAGCTGAATTAATAGGTGTTGTTTCTCCTTTTCTCACCCAGGACTTAGAAAGTACCTTAGTAAAATGGACTCCGTCATTTAGACGGTTTCGCTTCCTACCATGTTGTTAATTCTTTTTGTAATTACAATATGTCTTGTTCTTCCTTTGTTTATTTTCTATTAATTGAATATTTACAAATTACTATAGTAATTACTATCAAACATTTCTGAATCTTTAATAATGTCACTGTCACAAATATGTTTCATTAAGTTTCAAAGCTTTAAGCTCATTAAAAAATAAAAAATAAACAAAAAAGAAATGGAATGACAGGAAATTATCTGTCAGTGTGTGAACTGAAAATAATAAAAAATCCCTTTTTGCACCTGCATAGGCAGCTTGTCCATTAACAGTTTTAGGAAACTATTGGAAAAAAAAGTGTCTCCTTTTTTCATTGCCAGGTGTGCGACCTGTTGTCCATCATCAGGGTTTAAAATTTCCATGAAATGAAGATGAAAAGTTGTGATCACTCTGGTGCTATTGCAGACAAGCTCAGCTAGTTATAACATATTCTCTATCATACTTCAGCTCCTAGGCCAGTCAATAGTACGAAGCTTGATTTTTCCTCAGATAAGCAAAATGTAGCAAACAGCATCGTAGCATGCTTGCAGACTTCACTTTAAATGTGAAGAGCTGTGCCTTTCAAACATAATGTTACAATCACTGTCCATAGGAAGTTGCATTTCTCTACTTAAAATTGATGTGTTGGATCAATTTTCAGAAAAAGGATTTTGAATTGATAAACTTGTGATAGCAAAGTGTTCTTTTGTTCTTTAGCGACTAAAAAATACCAGACTGAAATTGCTCAGGAATTGCTGCAGGTTGTAGTCTGAGATTTATTCCTTTACAAATGCTGTTTCCCACAGGTACCCATGCTCACAAAATACTTACAGTTTTACTATTTATTTTCTATACTGAAACTACAGCTACTCTCCATACACTTGATAGTCTACATTTAAGAGGTTTAAGTCATATTTAAAAAAAACTGGGAAGTAGTGATAAGTAGAAGGTAATTACATTGTAAACATTTTTTTTCCCATTGCGACTAAAGCTTTTGTGTTTTTCCTACAACTAAGGATTTATAAATCAAACTTTTACTTGCATTTAAAACGAGCATCTGAAGCAATATAATAACCCTACTTAATTTTCACTTCTTTGATTCTACATTACAGTAAAACGATACTGCTCCTGTGCTCCACAGTCGTCAGCATTAGTGTCAACTGAAGAAACATAGTCTGGCATAGCAAGTAGAAACTGACAGTGACCTTGTTCTACTTTCTCCAAATACCACCGGGGCAGACCTCTGTCTCTGCCCAGTAAAAAGGTCTGTGGAGTGTTGCCTTGGTAGGCCTTTAAGTGACAGAATCTAACTGTCAGCACATCAGTCAAAAGAGGCACAGGAGGGAGCCCACTGTGCAAGCAGGCGTTGTTGGAGGTAGCTCAAATAGCTGAGGGGGGCCTCTGTCTTTGTCCTCCCAGCATTTCCTCACCCAGGCAGCAGACTTCTGCACAGGTCAGAGTTCAGCTCTGCGAAAAGTGTGCCAATGAGCTGTGAGGGTCTCCAAGGGAAAACGTGATGTTTTTGTGATAAATGTGAGGTCGATCTACACTGCACAAGGTTTCTATATAGATTTCCATTGGATGTTTCTAATGATTGTATCAAAACCTAAGTTTAAAGACAGAAGCTGTTTTTCATCTCTGCAAAGTAAAATTAGAAAACATCTTGAAAAACACTCTTGAGTAAAATACTTCCATTTCAAGGATATCTCAGAAACTCTGTAGAAACCTGAACCATTTATAGTGTATTTAATATATTCTCTTTTTAGCAATACTGAAATGCCTCAAGAAATGTTAATGTTGAGGCTGATTTGACAGGTATTTCAGACTACACTGACCAAATGTTCACCTGGTATTACTGTGCACAACAGTATTTGATATGGATATGAAAATGAAATGTAAATGAAAAAAATGACAGTGCTTTTTGCACAAGATGTTGTTATCAAATATCCCAGACTGCACTGCGATTAGATTCCAGCCAGGTGTAAAAGTCTGATAAAAGATAAAAGATACGTAACAATGTTTTCCTGCTTTCTGCCAGATAACACAGAAAGAAAAATGACCTATTCCAAGAGAAAGGTAAATAAGTCCACAGCCATTACAAGGTGATGGCTTGGGAACCCTTACAAAACAACTAGGACCAAAGATTGAAGTATCTAAGAATTGACTTTAACTTTCTTCTGACTTTCACCTTGTACATTTTAGACCTTTATAGTTTTTAACCTGAAAAGGGGTGGAGGAGTTCACGTATCCTGGGATCTTGTACACAAGTAAAGGTAGGATGGAGGAAGAATTAGGTAGACGGATTGGAGCTTTGTCAGCAGTAATGAACACTGGTCTGTTGTGGTGAAGAGAGAGTTGTGCCAGACAGCATAACATAACCATCACCTATTATCACATGATTTGAGTTGTGACTGAACAAATGAGACTATGAAATGAGCTTCCTTCTGAAAGTATCTGGGCTCTGTATAATCGGGTGAGGGTGTCACACACACGGAGAGTGTCACACACACGGAGAGTGTCACACACACGGAGAGTTTGGCATTCAGCGGCTCTCCTTCACATGGAAAGGTGTCTGATGAGGTGGTTTGAGCATCTGATTAGGATGCCTCCCAGTCGTCTCCCCTTAGACGTTTTACGGACACATACTATTGGAAAGAGGCCCTAGGGAAGACCCAGGGTTTCTAGAGGAATTATAAACTCTTTTTGGTGCAGGAACCCCTCAGGATCCCCCAGGAGGCACTGGAGACTATCATTGGGGAGAGTGGGTATTTGACTTTGTTGTCTCCATGATCGACCTTGGACAAGTTAAAGAAAATGGATGGATGGATTGATGATTTAAATTACTAAATGAATGTGGCACATCTAAATTAATTTATGTTCAGCCTAATTTACATCTTTTAAATGGTTTCAAACTGAAGAATTTGAACTAGATTAAAAAAAATAAAACAAACTAATTTTGCCATGGACTCTCATAATCAAATAATAGCTCATGTTTAATATGTTTTGATAGACACAACAAGCATAAACATGTTGCTGCCACAATGTTATGTTGTATGTTAGCCATGATTCTAAGCACTCAAGTAATTAACTGGAATCTATAAAAGCATTTACATAAAAATGCATGAAAAAGCAGGGGCAGAGGCAAGTTTTACTTTTCTTTCTTTCACTGGTTTTATTTAGGAATCAAGCACTGCATTAACCCTCTCTGGTACACAGCTTATGCAAAGCAGAGGGATACATTGATTGTAATCTTTTTATGATTATTAATTTTACGATCCGAACCAAGTAAGACAAATGCTGCACAAGAAGCATGCTTATGTTATACCAGTTCAATACCAGCAATTTGAACTGAATGATACTTTTATTAAAAAAAGCAAACATATTTTGAATCATAAAGAATAAATAAAAGTAAGTTGTGATTAATCGTTAAAATAATTGATTATATTGAGGTATTGCTTGTATGTCCTCTTCTACTCTTCTCTGTTGCAGCATACAGTAAAATCTTATTTATAATGTTTTCTTCTACTTTTTCTGTCTCTGTGATCGTGTCAGCAAGGGAAATTTATAATTTTTTTTTGTTTCTTGCTCATCCATCCTCTCCCATTCCTTTTCTTACTTAGCCCGAAATCACCGTCTTAGGTCTATACACCAATCTATCCGCATAATGTTTTGTTTGTTTATTTTTCATTTATGGTTTTTCTTGTCCAATGTTGCACACTCGCTTAAAACAGAACAGTATGTTTATAGGCTGGAAAACAATTCAGAAATGCATAGTTTTAAGGTTCACACACAATTCTGTTGTACAGATCAATTTCTTTGCTAAATCACTCTACAGACTCAATGTTGTTCCAACAATAAGACAATGTTGTTACCAGATAGGATACATTTCTCTGGGCTGATGCATTATTTTCATCTTCCTCTTTAGTAAGTAGCAATGTAATAAATAAAGTAATAACTGCTGAGGTCTTCTATCACTTAATAAATAATGCTGTCCTTACAGGCAAAGAGCTACCTTCAGCATCTCCATATAAAGAGGACACCACAGAGCTTGTTTCCTTCAGTCTTACAAGATACAGCAACCTCAAAGTGTCCATGAGCTTAAGGGGAAAAAGCATTGTACACACAGAAAACATTGTACCGAATTCATTTTACATCAAATCTGGTTTGGTGTTGTCTCAGTTTTCATTGGAGCATCATTATTACCACGGCAAAATAATGACTGCAGAGTCCCTGTTTCCAGACCTGTAGAACTGTTGAAAAACAAGAAAAAATGGTTTTATAACAAAGATAAATGTGTTTCCTTACTTGCAATGAGATGCAGTGGGTGCGGCACAAACAAGCTTCTTGAGATCTGTCTCAGCCAGCGTGAAGGCCTGCGAATGAATACAGATCAGAGGGTGAACCAAATCTGACAGGTGTCTGAAGAGGCAGCTGCTGCCAGCTATTGCCTCCTAATCCTGCCTGTACATCCATTAGGAATCATTACTTTGCAATGGGGCTGACTCTTTTGAAATATGTAAGATCAGTGGGTTAAAAAGTTGAGAAAATCAACTTGTGAGGTCTGTATGCTTAAATAAAAATAATACCAAGATAAAAGCATGGTTTATGGCAACACAAGCAACCTCTGGGGTGATTACTAGTGATTAAAGAACAACTCTAATCAATTCCACTGCACGCAATGATACAAGACTTGTGATGGGGCTCTCAAAGTGAAAATAAAAAGAAGATCTACAGGCCGAGCCATGGGGCGGAATCGATATCTGAGGAAACAACAAAGCCCCAAAGAGTATATTTAGCCTCATGCAACCTGACATGTGTTGTACTAACAACCAGAGATATACTTGCTGCCCAGATTCCCCCATGTTCAACTTCAAATGGAACCAATTACTGTTTGCTTTCTGGTGTACAAAGTGGTATAAGACAACAGACCTTTGCAAACTGTTTCTTCTTGCTGCTCTAAAGATGCAATACATAAATTTGATGCAGGAATGTGAAAAGTAAAAATCCAATCCAGTGCCTCCCAGATTCTTCATAGCCTCATGAACTGTGCTTTTGCTGAAGTAATATGAACATAATTCATTCTGAATCTTTATATGCACGATACAGCTCTGCTTGCTCAATCTAGTGGTAACTAAAACATTTATCACCAAAACTAGCTTGTTTTTTTTACCCAAATTGACCAATGCATAAGTAAACAGATTGTTAGATGTACAGCAGGCAATCACAGTCTGTTGCATTTTGAAGAGTCAGTGTCGCTGCACTAGTTTTTGGGAAAATCAGATAAAAAAATAAAAATAAAACAAAAATAAATTAATAAAAAAAAAGAAGGAAAGTTCATCTTATTCTATTTATTACTGATCTACAAACTAAAACAATGTAGATGCTGACTTGACTTTGTGTCTGAATGAACTTTGGTAACTAGGAAATTACACATTTGCTAAAGAAAGTTTTTATTTTATTTTATTTTAATTAGTTTACTCTGAACACATGGTTCTGTGAACAAGCCTAAGGTAATTTTATAGACTGTTAATGAACTAAATATCAACGTAGTGCATCACGTGTCAAATATCACCTGCTGTGCGAGCAAACCGCTGATTCACAGAGCCCCCCTCCTCTAAAGATGGACCGTGATGGAAAGCTTCCAGCTGAGATGATCAGCAGCCTCTCAACAGCTAATCTGAATAAACTAAAGAAGTTGAAACAGGTGCTAAAACACTGCAGGCAGTTTAGTACTATGGCCTTTTCACTGCAGGTAGTTTATATGTTTGTTTCTAAATGAAGGTGAGGATGTCATTGCGTGCATGTATGTGTGTGTAAAGTGCCTTATTTTATAACTGCAGGTACAAAACTGCTTACAAGAGTATTAAAAACATGATAAAAATTCTGTCTTGGTACATTTAGAAAGAGATAAAAACAATCTATATAATATATATCTGTTTGTGCAGGACATCTTATATGTTTCTGTGCAAATGGACTTGGAAATGGACTTGTACTTATATAGCGCTTTTTCAGTCAGCTTGACCGCTCAAAGCGCTTTACACTACTTATCATTCACCCATTCACACACACATTCATACCCCGATAGGCACATCGGGAGGCAACCTCGGGTTAGGTGTCTTGCCCAAGGACACTTTGACATGTAGTCAGGGAAAGCCTGTAATCGATCCTTCAACCTTCCGGTTGAAAGACAACTGCTCTTCCTCCTAAGCCACAGCCACCCCTAAAAATCTCTGAATTAGCTTTATTTGAACTTGAAGTAATTGGTAAAACATCTGTCACAGGCATCTGATGATTATATGATCATAAGGTACTTGAAGTAATTTTAAATTTAGTGCATTTTATGGCACGGGAAGTTAATGTCATATTACACCCAAATAAGTAACCAGAAGTGAGCCCTTTTTCAATTTAATCACCGTTATACAAAAATAAACAGATAGAAGTACAAAAAAAAAATAATAATAAAAATTTTCTTTGCTAACCATGTTCTTCACAGTTACTTTAAGTCCCTGATGACATTCAGTGTGATGCTTCTTCATATCTAAGGCAGATTTTATTGCCTCCTGGCTTGAAATGCAGATAAATTATGTATAGCAAAAACGGGCTTTCAGCTATCAGCTATGAGTACTTATTGAGTATTTGCATCATGGCTTTAAATATCTTGCATCTTAGCAAGCTTAGCATCCTGCCTTCAGCATTATTCAGTAGGAACATCATGCTTTTGTAGATAATTTCTCTCAGAAAATCACTGTTTCTAAAGGGAGATGTGTGTGTGTGTGTGTGTGTGTATGTGTGTGCGTGTGTGTGGGGGGGGACATCAATGCATAAAAGCATTAAAATTTTTCTGAATTAACAATGCTCGACATAAACAACAGAACCACCAAAACAATAGAATATGTCAACAACTTATTTAGGACTGATATTGGATATTATTTTTGGAGCTACATTGGCTTTCATATGCATATCAAACTCCACAACGCCCTGCATTTGTTGCAAATTAACATTACTCAAATAAACATTCCCTTGTCTTGCATAATGTCTGAGCCAAAACATTGAAGCTTCAGAAAGGATCATGCACATTGATGTTTCACTTTCAACTTGAAAATGAGATGCAAATCTCGCTGTGTTTGCACTGCTCTTGTCTAATTAAGCAATCCTATTGACAGCTGTATTTCCTTGTCAACAATGTTTGTTTATGTTCATCCATATTAAAAGTATTATACGCATGTCTCCATCCCTGATTCCTCAAAATGATTTTTTTTAATAAAGAATCATGAAATCAAAAAAATAATAAACCCATGCATCAGACTGTGACATCCAGCTGCCTAAAGCACTCAGCCATACAAAGTCATCCTGCTTTTACAATATGAACATTTTGTGTTGTTCAACTATAAACTGATCAAGTGTAAAATGGATGGCTTTCTCCTCCCCTGAACCACAAAATCACCAGGTCAGGATGGTGCAAGTTTAAAGATGACACCCATCAAAAGTAATAAAAAAAAATCTTGAATTCTTGCATTGTACAGTTTTTGAAATGGTTAACAATGGATTTATGAAGAAGGATATATATA
>JBAMHW010000010.1:15395702-15410171 GCA_037177495.1 Rhadinocentrus ornatus
GAAGAAATTGATGTGAACTTCATCCTGTCTGATGAGAGATGCATCCATCCATATAGTGGTAATTCTAGTTTTGTTGTATTAGTAATGTTAATTAGGTTAAATTATTATGCAATAGTTATCGTTCAACAGTAGTTTAGATGATTTTCACGATAGGCTCTGAGCCTAACAAGACAGTATTTAGTTTAACACGGATTATATGTGATTATTGAACTCAGGGTTAGAACTAATGTTCATGGTAAAGTTTAAACGTTTAAATATGAAAAATACATGGTTGAGATTTCCCCACATCCACTGCTTTTTTTCTAGACTGGCATTTAAATATCCAATTTAGCTCCAGCAGCCAATCAGGAGTTTCTTTACTGTTATCCTCTTATGACATAATTGCAGCTCATTGAAGTGAATACTGTATTGAAATGCTAACAAACCAAGTATCACACTTTCTTTTATTTGCAGTCATGTTCCAGAAAAGGGGTAGGCAAGTTTGTTCCTAGAGAGCCCAAAGTCCTGCAGGCTTTCAATGTTTTCCTGTTTCAAAATACCGGATTCTAATGAAGTGGGCCCCTGAGCAGAACTTAATAAACCGTTAGATTCATTTAATTTGAATCAGGTGTGTTGGAGCAGGGAAACATTAAAAAATCTACACTAGTACTGCTTTCTAGGAACAAACTCCTCTCCTGTTCTACATATACATTTGGCTTTAGTTACTATGCAGTTATTTTCTACAACCAGAAAACATTAAAATTTTGTTAAGAAAAGTTGCACATTTTGATTAATCAACATGGATAAACAGGACATTTCTTACAAACACACAACAGCATACTCTCAGCTGAGAAAAGGCCCTCCTGGCTTGCATGGTGTGATGCATACTTGCTATTAGTCAGACTTCAGCAGGCACATTAATGTGCAAGGCTAATTGCAGGTAGTGAAAAAAGGAAAAACATTACCAAGCATGGGGTGTGCCTAAAGGGAGAAACCCACCTCACAAAAAAAACTAATGAACCATGAGTAAACAATGTTCCTCTTATCCTCCAACACCCTCACTGCATCTGACTCTGCAGAGCGATTCTCCATCTCAAACACTGCCTTTATTCTTTATGCAAATAAAGTAGCATTCTGGGTCTTGTCATGCGACAGAAAAATAATATGCTATTTATCACTTTGCCAAGCATGAATAATTACAAAAAATTGAAAAATTGTATTCCTAATCTCAGTGTAGATTTGAAATGACAGATTTCCAGATGTGTTTTACAAATTTGAATTAAAATGACATTATAGTAATTGGTAAGCATGTTGGTGATGAGACTTGATGGTCATCCTAGAACACGATCTTGCAGGCGTCTGTAGTGGCACGGTGGTCTTTTAGGTTGGACACAGAGATAATTATTATTTTTGTGTAAAAACTGATTCAGCACTCATACACTTTAGATCTTTTTTCTTAGTTCTTCCTCACACTTTTATTTCAAAATACAATATTCAATATACTGCAATATATTAAACCAAACAACAACAAACAACAAACCAAACAAAAAAATAATCAGGTATTTTAGACAAAAAAAAAAAAAAAATCTAAATCTAATCAGAAACATCCATCACCGCCTCCTCATCTTCAGTCTGTAGTAGTGCATCATATTCATCAGACAACAGGTCCTCCTCGGTGATCCCCAAGGCCTTCGAGCAGGGCTATGCAATTTGGTTCTACGAGGGCTGCCGGTTTTCAGAGTATTCCTGCTTCAGCACATCTGAAACATATTAAATGGATCTAACAAGTTATTAAATTCTGCACAATGCCTCATTGATCTGAACCAGGTCTGGTGGAGCAGGAATACTTGGAAAACCTGCTGGATTGCCACCCTCGTAGGTAGGTAAGTAGCCCTGCTTTATAGGGACAAGCAGAAAGGCTGTATTTAGGACGTTTAGGGATCCTGGATGGCCGATCGGGATGAGAATGGTGAAAATCCCTAAGACGATGGCCATCTAAGATGTTCCAAGCTGGAGCCTAGAACCTCTCCTCAGGACTTTACCCCTCCCAGTTACAGAGTAGGTCAACCCTCCACTGATGAGCCAAGGTAGAGATGGTGGGAATTAGCCAGTAAAAGTGGACTGTCCCTGAACGTGGATTTAGTCTAACTTCTGCAGAGATTTTTTTTCAGGATCCAAAATGGACCAATGACTTTGTGTGCCAACTTCCTGGACTCCACAACATTTGACCCACTTAGCAAGTGGGAATGGCAGATGAATATTAGTTGGCAGCTCTGGCATACAGGTCAGCAAAGCAGTGTAGTACTGCTTTGGCTTGATGAAGGCTTGAACCGATTAACAGTAAACCTCTTTTTAAAGGGAAACAAAAGAGGCTGAAATCCATTGGCAAACTGTAATGGAGACAAACCAGTGGCCAGACTAATAAGATTGTTATTCAACCCATAGTAACTGCCGACACCAGGATGATGGGAGCCTGGATACTATGTAACAGAGTATTAACCATCTCCTGGTTCTCCTTCTCTGGTTGCCCGAAAGTAAGAAGTGACTAGAAAAAGTTGCTACCAGATAATGATTTAAAACATCAAATGTTAACAGACCTGTTTGGCTTCATTGTCACAGCGGTAATGCTAATGCTAACAATTTTTTGCCCATATTTCCAAGTCACTGCAAACTGCAGGTATATGTGAGCCAGCTGTGCTTGCACTGTTCATTTGTTCATTCTAGTGAATAGTAAAATTTATCTAAAATACACAAAATTATATTTACCACACTTATTATTGAGGTCTTCATATGATTATGTTTCTCTTTATTTTTGTTTAAATAATCTTCAATGTTTTTTTTACACCCCACTTAAGTATTAATGTACTTTGAATAGTCTTGTACATGAAATATACTACACCAAGAAACTTGCCTTGCTTAAAAGCTGGAAGCAGTGAATGTTCTCTTTTACCTAGGACTCTCCTCTTAAAAAGAGTAATTTGGATCCTAACGTTCTATCAAACTTTAGGCTAATTTCTAATCTTACTTTTCTTTCAAAGATTTCAGAGAAAGTTGTTTGCTTTCAGATACTTGATCATCTGAAACTACATGAGCTCCATGAGAAGTTCCAGTCTGGTTTCAGGTCGTGTCACAGCACTGAAACTGCCCTCCTCAGGGTTTGCAATGATTTGTTTTTAAACAGTTGATTCTGGAGCCCCTGCTGTTTTGATTCTCCTCGATCTCACTGCTGCTTCTGAGGTCAGATGAAAATATGAAGGTCTGCCAGACCCTTGAATGATTTGGAATCTGTTTAAAAAACTCATCTTTTTACATTAGCTATTAACGCTGGAGAGCACGATCATTAGGCCAGGCTTTTTTACTATCTTTCTCTTTTATTTTTTGTTTTTATTGTTTGTTTTATTGTTGTTTTGATGCTTTTATGTATTGTTATTTTATCTGTGCAGCACTTTGGGTACCTTGTGGTATGTGAAAGTGCTATATAAATAAAGATTGATTGATTGTCACATGACAAACATTGATGATGTCTCCATAAGGTAAAGATGTGGATATTTTGCAGCTTTTGTACAGACCTTGCACATAGTCATTGTATATAGTCAATTAATTCATAAAATATCCAGCAGACTGCTGCATTTGAAACTTAGCTTTTCTGCGTTTGTAAAAAATAATAACACAAAAAATTTAAACTAATTGTGTCTTAAAATGAGACAATCATACCAAACAGCTGTGTTTTGTCTTTCTAAAGAAAGTTTCTGAAGTCCCCTTCATATTATCAAAATACAATTGCACCACAATATTTACAATAAAGAAGCAACATATGAGCTTTAATGATTTTCCAGCCATTGAAACCATAACTTTAGTCAATTAACTTTATTTTTTAGATAAATGCTATTTTTTTTTTTGAAAAATAGCATTTATCTAAAAAATTAAGGCATCTCATCTCTCATCACATCAGCTTAAACCTCACTGGCTCCCAGTTGATTATGTGAAAGAAAGAATACTTTACTAAAGGTATATTGAAATCTCTTTTGTTGTTCATGTGCTCGAGTAAATGAACATGTGACACGAGCTGAAGTGTGTGCTTAGTTGGGAATGACAGACGTTCACACTGATTCAGTACCATATACAGCTTGTGTTGTCATTGTTGTGCGTGCAACGCCTCAGTGTTCACATCCCCTTTTTATACGGGGCTAATCACAGCACCACAGAATAAATACATCACTGGGGTGTCCACAGAATCGTAACCACTCTAAAAGGACTTCATGTTATGTAATCAAAGAAACGATCAGGGTGCATCAGTACATGAGAGAACGATAGAAGATAATACATTTCAGTTTTTGCCAAGAGTACATAGTCGTCATATCGGTCTAAGCCTCTCCCTAGAGCAACCACGGCCTGTCAATTTGGAGGCAGTTCAAAGGAAAGGGGGAGGTGAACTGCTTCCTGGAGGTGATGCCTACTAGGAGCTTCAGTTGGACAGACAACACAAAGCCAGATGACCCCAAATGTCGAGGTTGTTCAGAGGAAAAATCTGTTCATCTGCCATAAAAAAGCTCTTTAATGCCCAGTTAAACATGGAACACTTTGCTTTTGTCAACTTTTTACAAATAAATTATCATTATGTTTTCTAATTATTTTTTCATTGGTAATCTATGCAATCATAATTTACTTGTCTTTTTGTTTTTCTTTAATATGTTAATGTTTATGCACTAATATGGTAAATGACAATTTGGTGATTCAATAAGAAAAATTTTGAGTAAAGATTACATTATCAGATAGTGTCAAGAAGGGACAATGTGGTAACTTGGTATCTATTTGCTATATTGCTAACATAGAGTACAAAATGTCAAGTTCTGTCTTTTTAGAATCTGGAACCATTTTATACTAACAGACATAAAAAACAGACCTGAAAAATATATAAAATATAAAATATAAAAACAATATGATTAAGATCAAATTGAATAAGCTGTTTCAAACAGGTGAGCATTGAAGTTGATGTTTCTGATATCCAGTGGAAAATAATTCCAGACTGGAGAGCAGAATACCCTGCTTTCAATAGTGGTAAGGTAGAGGAAAGGGGCATTAAGGTGAAAAGAGTAGGAGGGTCAGTAGAAGTGGGACGTGGTGGCAATATGAACAAGTTCAACTAGATATGGAGGGGAGGTGATGAATGGTGTTAAATGTGAACTAAGGGACTTTTAAATTGAGGTAAAATTTTACAGAGAGCCAGTGATGCTGCTGCACAGAAATTGTGATGTAATTTAAGCTTCTGGAAGAATTTCTGTGTAAAACAAAATCTTAGGCAATTGCAGAAATCAATATGAGAAGTGACCATGCTATGAACAAGTATGGCAGTAGTATGGGAGGAAGGGGCACAAGGTGTATGTTTTGGAGAAATATAATTAGAACCAGTTACATAATTGATGTAGGATTACTGGTTGAAAATAAAATTCAGGCTCTTGACCTGAGGGAATGGGGATACACAAGTTGCCAGAAATTATGTCAAGCTTTTGATAGTGTAGATTTTATTGTGATTAGTTTTATTGCTGAAAAGAAAATTTGAGGAAAGTCTGTGTTTTAGTTCACTACCCTCTCTTAGGGCTTAGCGGTCACATATACGGAAAGCACTTTCTAGCTCTTTGTCTACAGTTGTGTTTACAACTGAACTGGGGGTGTTGTGAATTTGTGTAAACGTCTCCACGGTGCAGATAATAGCCAAGACCCAATACACATTTGTTTTTATTTTTATGCAGTAAGGGCCTCAGGGCTATGTAAAGGATTAGGAGTAAAAGCTTCTTTACAACACTTGTTGACAGCTTCATTGTCAGGGACAGAAACAGGCACAGGTTCATCCCATACTCCCAGATGTCGTCGTTGAACTCAAGAGATTGAGGCTGATACTTCAGAAGATGACTTAGAAGAGCCAACACCCGGGACAAGCAAAACCAAGGAAAAGGAAAAGGTAGAATCCAAACAAGGTAGGCCTAATTGCTATTTTTGAAGGTAAATCTTCAAATTTCTAATAAACATATAGCATATTCAAGTATTTTATGCACCAATACACCTCAATTGCCCGCAAGAGTAAAATTGAACTTACTTCAATAAATACTATTTTTATTTTAATTTTGATTGTGCAGGACGTAGAATACAATGGAAGGCTACTCCATTCGTGCCAAACCTTCATCAAGACGAAGCTGATCTAGACAGACATGGCTGGACCCCACTAGAGTATTTTGAACAGTATGGAGATAGAGATTTGATGACTATGATTTCAGAATGCTCTAATGTTATGTCTCTGTCATTAAGTGGGGACCCACTTAACATGTCAGTTGATAAGGTTTACCACTTTTTTGGTGCCTGTATCTTGATGTCCTGCATCCGATACCCGACCATTAGTGTGGATTGGTCTAAAGCCTTGAAAATCATTGCCATCACTGACAAATTCACGCGTGCCAGATTGGATGGCATTATGCTTGATTTTGAGCTGTATCAAGGTACAAATGCACTAACTGAGGAGATCAAGGAACCAGATGGCCTGGGTTTAGGAAGCTTAGTCGTTGAGCTTATTTTCACTATGATCTTCACAGTATTAGGCTGATGCAACAGTGACAGTTGAAAATGCTTTGAATTTTTGTTTTATATTTTGTTACAGGCATACAGCGTCATCCTGCAACTGATCTGGTAGTTTTCACTTTTTCAAAATTGGCAAAAATGCTATGTTTTTATGTTGTTTTTACTCTCTGATAATCAAAACATGTTCAAAAATATGTGTATTTGTGTTACTAATACATGTGAAAACAGTCAGGAAAAAAAATGATTTGTTAAAGGAGGAAATAAAGAGTTTTTCACTCTATTATCCAAAGTTGACCTAATTGTGTTTTAATGGAAATTCGGAACATTAGTCCACATATGTGGACATCATTTTTCTCTAAAAGTGCAGAACATCAAAATGTGATGCTTTGTTTTCATTCTTACTGGGTTAAAACAAGCCCAAATAGCAAAGAGAAATAAAAAAAATGCTTTTTTAAAAAACAAAAAACTGCTTGGGCCTTAGAAGGCCAGGAAGAGAGATAGTGGGTAAAGGAGTGGAATTGGCTTTACTGGTAAGACAAGGTTTCATCTGCATAACAGTGAGCACATATATTAATAGAGAATATTTCTAAAGGGGAAAGAAGTTGAAGTGGCCCAAGACAATTTCCTAGGGTACACCGGTAATACCCACTCTTGCTGGCACTTGCTGCACTGCTAATAGTTTCAGGTAGGGTTTTTTTTGTTTTGTTTTGTTTTTTGTGCCCTTTCACCTAATTCCATGCTTATTATGTTACATTGGGAAACGATGATGAGCTTTGTTATTTTTTTTTTACTCACATCACCTTTTACCTGTAACTGGTTGAATATTGCATGGTTAACTATGTGATCTTTATTATGTATCATACATATGTATCGTACTGTATGCAGGGACAGAATAAGACACAAGACAGAAAGGAGATTTTTTTCTTTTTTTTTTAAGAAAAGGATTGAGTCAGGTCCAGAATTATTGTATTCTCAAAAAGTTGTGTCAGTATAACATTAGGACAAAAAAGTAAAAAAAATAGACAATTTAAAAGATTTTAATTTCTGTATGTTGTCCAAAAACACATACACAGAAATTGCCTCTAACACATTTTAACCCCAAAACAGTCATCTATCAGCCCACAACTACAATATGCTAACAAAGAAAATCAGAAAGCTGATCACTGCCTGTTAACATTGATGAATGATGGTTAAAATATGATGTTCTCACCTTCAATAAGATTTAGTTCACTAGTCTGACAACTTTTTTCATCAAAACTCACTGCTCTCCTCGTCTTCTTGACTGCTCTTGATGTCATGACTAAACGTCATGCAAAAGCTGTAATTTACAGAATGATTGAATATACTAACAGAATAATCCTTTTTCTCACCCCAGATCATTTAGTCACAGATTAATTGATAGTTTAGGTGTACAATATGTTTAAGACAAAAAGTAAGCCTTTGTTTTTACTAGAGTTGTCAAATATTTATTTATGCAATTAGTTGCATTAAATTTTTTAATGCAATTAACACATGGGACGCATAACAAGCCCCATACAGCCTTTTTTCTGTTATGATGGCAGGATGTGGAGAAGGACATGAAAAAGATCAGCTGGCTAGCTCTATGGATGGATTTGACAATAAACTCAGCATTAATGGAGCAATCTAAGGACGTCGCCTCTGTGGAGAATGAGGGTGTTTTAACAAACAATCTTTTCCCAGTGAGCAGGTTCCACGCCTGCACTTTTCGCACATTCCTTTTAAGACTTGCCACAGTCCAACTGCATTTTACACCGTGTCTGCTCTAGTGGCTCTCTGGTCGTCTCTGTTTGTGACGGCTTTCAGTGATCAGCTGATCAGCATTTTTGTCATTGGGTTTATTGTTAAGCTGAAAAAGAGGAAACTAGCGGTTCATGGTTCACACGTCACTTATTTACCCAAAAGTATTATTTTTGGCAGGGCCTTCTCTAACACAGTGGCTGGCTGATGGTAGACAGGGTTTATACTTCAGCTCTGCAGGGGTAGGTCTAGAAAAGTTTTGATGTGTGCCAGGCAGGAGCACTGACCAGGAAATAAGTGTAAAAAAGTGAAGAAAAAATGTGTAAAACAATGGCCAATGATCTTTTTTATCAGCAGGTGTTTACTTTGGGTGATGCTGCTGTAAAAGGAAAAATCTGTTTTTATCCAGATCATGAGTTTTATCAGAGTTTCTTGATCAATGTTGGTTGTTTAACTTCAGTCATCATATTTGCTGGTTTTTGTTACAGAAATTATCACCATGGAGACGTTTGGTGAAATGATGATATACGAGTTCTGAATTATGATTTAGAACATGGTAGAGATGATTTATAATAACATATAGAAGTATATTACATGCTGCATTTACTGACCCTTGGAAGGTCAGTTAACAGCTAATATTTGTAGCATTGATTCTTTCTGTTGATACAACACAGTAAAAACAAGCACATTTCAGGCATTTAAAAACTTGCAAATGGTGATTAATCATTTTGAAATCATTTGAAATTTGTGATTAATTTGAAAGTTGTGATCAATCTGATAAAAAGTTTTAATCATTTGACAGCCTTAGTTTTTACAAACGCTTATGACTGCAAAACCAGAAGAACTGCCAGCCTAGACCCTCATTTATTTGATAAGATTATAGATCTCAAAGAAACCATATTTCAATCTTTGTAAAAACAGAATTCCCGAGCATTGGACTCTTCACCCACTAAAAGAGAGCTGAGGTTAGAACATCGTGAGAAAGGCTAGTTTTACCCTACTGATTATGTGCTGTTGCAATAGTAATTCTGCTCTGCTACGTCCAAATGGATCTTTGTTTAAGTTCCACTGGGAATAAGTTCAGCTTTATTAGGCATTTACATCTACGTAATAGAAATATTGTGATGCAACCCTATATTTCAAGGTTCTTCTAAAAACCAAAAAAGAAATACAATCATGGTGTTGATTTGTTTTCAGATGCATGACAACTATAAGGAATTGTAGATTTGACAAAATAGGAGCATTTTGCATCAAATTTAAAGCTACAAATGTTGAATTATCAACAAATGAAAGTAAAGTATGCTTTATAGCCAAGGCAGTCTATAAAGACCTGTATAACCCTATATTGATCATATTTTTAAAGTAAAAGTTCATATTTGTTCTGTACACACAAGCAGTTTTTCAACTATCCCTTAAGTAAGTGTAATTTCAAGTTACCATTCCGACATAAAAGCCAGGCCAAAATATTAAAGTGCTTTGTTGGATATCATTGCAAACTTAAAAAAAAAAAAGGAAAAGAAAACAAGAGACCAAAATAACCTTTTGCATATTCCTGATTTAGACATGGAAACAGACAAAGCCTATAAAACTCCTAATACAGCTGATAATGATAATTCAAAATGAAACGCAGCCCATTAATAGCAGAAAGCCCAATACAGAATTAGAGCATGCCATGCATGTAGCAGTGTCCATAGCAAGTACATAATCAATGATCTCGCAAGACCTGAGAGAATTTTTGCAAATAAAAAATACTTCAGTTTTTCATTTGAATAATCTAATTGTTTAAGTTCCATTGGGAATGAGAAGCAGCCTTTTCATTGCTGTTTTGCTCATACTCACATTTCAAATGTCTTAATTTTTTTTCATTGTTTTTCCTGAAAATGTGCCATAATGCTCAGGATTTGAGGTCTGCCGGTGAACTGGATTTCTGTCAGACAGGAATAGAGGTTTTCAGGGTCGGATTGGGACAAAAAGTCAGGTTGGGAGTCATACACTTACCCAGGCCACCCTAATTCATATACTGCACAAATATGCTTAAATGCACGCACGCATGCTCACACACAGAGGTAACTACCACAGCTCATTATTCTATAAAGACCAACATTCACACACAACTATAAGCAACCAGTTCAGTGCTTTTCTCTCTCCTACTCTCATTAGAAGACTTAATACAACAGTAACAACAGGACTCCATTATATCATTATATTATGTTAATTTGAAACAACATGATTTTGTCATGTTGTCAGCATATATATAATGTGTTAACAGTAATATTTGTTGCAACAGTAAAATCAAGAAGTGGTCAACAGCAACTTCACCTGATGTGATTCGGCTAACATAAATAAAAAAAAAGAAAAGTCAACTAAAGTTGGACAAATATGAGAGGTACAACCTTAAGAGGGATTCCCAAACCTTATTATCCAGCAACCCACCTGTGGAGGTATTACGTCCTCAGTGCGTTTAAGGGTATGAGGATGGAACATAATGTGAGTCAGACACTGGATACAAGAAAATACCGATTTATTTTCCAAAATTTACAAAAACAAATGGTTTTTGTATACCAATACCAATATCCAATTCTGATTAGAAATAAATGGGTTATTCACAAACACTTAACCAAAACAAAAACCCATAAACCAAACTGAAAGTGTTCCTTAAAAGGGTTTAACAATTATTCTTACTCAAAACAAAACAAAACCAAAAATGTCCCGAAGGGTTAACAGTTAGTATTACAATTACTACTAACCAAACAAAACCAAAAATGTCCAAACAAAATGGGCTACACGCACACAAGCGGTATATATAATCCAAAACAAAAATGTCAACTTTGACCAAAACAAATGTCACTCTCAGCTTTCAATCAAAGAACGATAATTCAAACTCAAAACCATAGACTTTACACTTAACAAATTTAGCAACAAATGATCCACACAGGAAAGCTCACCAAAATCACTCCTAGGTTTGGCAAACTGTGTCCACTGTCCACAGCCGCCCTGAATGAACCACTGTTTTGTAGGAGCTCCTCCTCTAGGATTGGTGCACCATTCCGGAACTGACCAATCCGTAGACCAATCCGAGCTTAGGGAGGGTGGGACCCTGGCGAGATCGGCTGTTCATCATCCTTGGGCCCGGCTGTAGTCAATCAGGCGTACACTCTGACACCCATAACAGGAGGTCTGTTAGGTCCAGCAGGACCCGCAAAATATTTCATGCAGTAAAATATGCCTATAGTACAGTGCTCAAAAAATAAATGAAATACTAAAACAAGATTGTTGTTACTCCAAGTCAATCACACTTCCAAGAAATCAAATTATCCACTTAGGAAGCAACACTGATTGACAATCAATTTCACATGCTGTTATGCAAATGGGATAGACAACAGGTGGAAATTGGAGGCAATTAGCAAGACACCCCCAATAAAGGAGTGGTTCTGCACGTGGTGACCCCAAACCACTTCTAAGTTCCTATGCTTACTTGCGGATGTTTTGGTCACTTTTGAATGCTGGCCCTGCAAAAGTAAGTCCAGCAGGCCACAAATGTGCATGTGTCTGCTCAAACGGCCAGAAACAGACTCCATGAGGGTGGCATGAGGGCCCAACTTCCACAGATGGGGGCTGTGCTTACAGCCCAACACCGTGCTGGACATTTGGCATTTGCCAGCGAACTCCAAGATTGGCAAATTTCCACTGCCGCTATTTGCTCTTCACAGATGAAAACAGGTTCACACTGAGCACATGACAGAAGTGACAGAGTCTGGAGACGCCGTGGAGAAGGTTCTGCTGCCTGCAACATGCTCCAGCATGACCGGTTTGGCATTGGGTCAGTAATGGTGTGGGTGGCATTTCTTTGGGGGGCCGCACAGCCCTCCATGTTTTCGGCAGAGGTAGCCTGACCGCCATTAGGTATATGAGATCCTCAGACCCTTTGTGAGACCATATGCTGGTGCGGTTGGCCCTGGGTTCCTCCTAATACAAGACAATGCTAGACCTCATGTGGCTGGAGTGTGTCAGCAGTTCCTGCAAGATGAAGGGATTGATGCTATGGATTGGTCTCCCTGTTCCCCAGACCTGAATCTAATTGAGCACATCTGGGACATCATGTCTCACTCCATCTACCAATGCCACGTTGCACCACAGACTGTCCAGGAGTTGGTGGATGCTTTAGTACAGTCCTGGTAGGAGATCCCTCAGGAGACCATCCGCCACCTCATCAGGAGCATGCCCAGGTGTTGTAGGGAGGTCATAAAGGCACGTGGAAGCCACACACACTACTGAGCCTCATTTTGACTTGTTTTCGGGACATTACATCAAAGTTGGATCAGCCTGTAGTGTGTTTTTCCACTTTAATTTTGAGTGTGACTCCAAATCCAGGCCTCCATGGGTTAATGAATTTGATTTCCATTGATGATTTTGGTGTGATTTTCTTGTCAGGACATTCAACTATGTAAAGAACAAAGTGTTTAATAAGAGAACTTCATTCATTCAGATCTAGGAAGTGTTATTTTAGTATTCCTTTTATTTTTTTGAGCAGTGTATAAAACAATGCAATCACATCATTTACAACCACAAATTAAGTCAAAAGGTTTCCGATCCATCCATTGTCTGCCACTTATCCGGAGTTGTGTCACAGGGGCAGCTGCCTAAGCAGGGAAACCTAGACTTCCCTCTCCCCGGCCACATTCACCAGCTCATCTGGGGTATCCCGAGGCGTTCCCAGGTTAGCCGAGAGATGTAGTCTGTCCAGCGTGTCCTGGGTCTTCCCCAGGGCCTCTTTCCAGTGGGACGTGCCTGGAACACCTCACCAGTGCGGAGTAGCAGCGACTCTACTCTGAGCCCCTGCTACACGAAGCTTCTCACCCTATCTATAAAGGAGAGCCCAGCAACCCTGCAGAGAAAACTTATTTCGGCCGCTTGTATTCACAATCTTGTTCTTTCAGTCTCTACCCACAGCTCGTGACCACAGGTGAGGGTAGGAACGCAGATCGACCAGCTTTACCTTTTGGGCCAGCTCCTTTTTCACCACGACAGACCGATGCAGAGTCCACAACACTGCAGAAGCCAAAAAGGCCCGATAGGACTCCTTCTACAACTTGACGGCATCCCTCACTGCTGGTGCCCACCAACGAGTTCAGGGGTTACCGCCACGACAGGCACCAACGACTTTGCGGCCACAGCCGCGGCTGGTTGTCTCAACAATAGAGGCACAGAACACAGCCCACTCCGCCAGATGTTCCCAGCAGACCCTCACAACATGCTTGGGCCTGGCAGGTCTTACCGGCATCCTCCCCCACCATCTGAGCCAACTCACCAACAGGTGGTGATCAGTTGACAGCCACGCCCATCTCTTCACCCCACTGTCCAAGACATGCGGCCACATGTCCGACGATACGACTACAAAGTCGATCATCGAACTGAGGCCTAGAGTGTCTGTGCACATGTGGACACTCTTATGCCTGAACAAGGTGTTCGTTATGGACAATCCACGAAGCAAAGAAGTCCAATAACAAAACACCACTCGTATTCAGATTATGGAGGCCATTCCTCCCATTCACGCCCCTCCAGGTCTCGCTGTCATTGCCCATGTGGGCATTGAAGTCCCCCAGCAGAACGAGGAAGTCCCCGGAAGAAGTACTCTCCAACACCCCCTCCAAGGACTCCAAAAAGGGTGGGTACTCTGAACTGCGGTTTGGTACATAGGCACAAACAACAGTCAGGACCCATCCCCCCACCTGGAGGGAGGCTACCCTTTTGCCCACCGGGGTAAACCCCAACGTACAAGCGCCAAGTCGGGGGGCAATGAGCATGCCCACACCAGGTCGGCGCCTCTCACCGGGAGCAACTCCAGAATGAAAGAGGGTCCAGCCCCTCTCAAGGACAGTAGTTCCAGAGTCCAAGCCGTGCGTTGAGGTGAGTCCAACTATATCTAGCCGGAACTGTTCAACCTCACTGAAGTATAAAACTTCTTGGTTTCTGCGAAGGTTGTTTTTTGTGCTGCTTGCATAAGACCCATGTATTAAATCAAGCAATGCAGCTGCTAAGTGTCACCATTGAAACTCTCAAAATAAGTGCTGAGAGTCATACTATTCTGTTTTTCTCAAAATAATGGCTGAGAGTCCTACTATCCTGTGTTTCTCATGCTTTGTAACCATTGAAACTCCAAAT
>JBAMHW010000010.1:15454410-15468967 GCA_037177495.1 Rhadinocentrus ornatus
CTGAAGCTATCCTGGAAATATGACTGCATCACGCTCCAGCATGTAATGAGGCGTCTACTTATATGGTTGTGTGTGTGTATGCTAAGATCTAGTTGTTAACCTCTATGGCTACAACTATGGGGTGCCAAGTGTACAGGTTTAGGATAAAAGTTGTAGCTGACACATTTTCAATATTTATCTTACTTTTCTCACATTTAGCACATTTTTCCTACATTTTCCTACAATTAACATAAATGTTAACCACATATATAAGGGTCAAACAGAACATCTAAATCTTAAATTTTAAATCTAAATGCTATGTGTTAAATCTAAATGTTATATGTTATTTCTAAATATTATATCTTACTTAAATAATATATCTAAATCTTGAATCTTAAATCTAAGTTAAATCTTATATCAAATCTAAATGTTTTACCTAAATGTTTAGAATATATGCTAATTGACCCCGCCCCTTTTAACCTCAACCTATACGCTAGTAGGGTGTGTGTGTGTGCGCGCGCGAACGTGAGTGTTTCCCTACTAGCGTATTGGTTGAGGTTAAAAGAGGTCTTCTAAGCTATTCTAAGCTGTTATAAGACATCTTAGAACATTTACAATGACTTATTTCACATAAAAATGTACTGCACATTGCAGTCAAGCTAGACAAATTCAGCCTAATTTAGTCACACACTACATGGCAGAAGTAAAATGCAGAGCAGGTACAGGTTGCTCCTGATTTGTATCAAGATGGTAAGTGGACAAGATGCAAGAGATTTTATTAGGAAATTTATTCATGCAGCACTGATGGCAGAAACCTTAATCACAAAGCTTAAGTGACTAGTGCTTTAATAGGAACAGTTACCAAGTTTCATCTGCTTGTATGTATATGAAAAATAATTGGTCAAGTGTACACGTTTAATGAGTATTTGAATGATAAAATACACTCCCTGGTGGATATTGATATGCTATAGCTGTAAGTTTTCCTAGATAAATTTGTTTACTTGTTTTAAATAACAGGTTTCCACTGACTGGCCTCTTTATTAGGTTGTTGTTGTCATTTGCATGTCAATGCAGCATGTAGATGTGGTCAAGACAACTTGCTGAAGTTCCAAACGCGCATCAGAGTGGAGAAGAAAACAGGATTTAACGTGACTTTCAATGTGGCATGTTTGGTGGAGTATTTCAGAAACTGCTAATGTACAGGGATTTTTACAACCAATCATCTCTAAGGTTTACCATGAACTATCCACAAAAGAGAAAATATCCTTTGAGTGTTGATTGACTGGATGAAAATATCTTGTTAAATGTGCTTGAATCTTTTTAGCATCTGTTGTCAAATCAGACTTTTCTTCCAGTTGAACATTGTTCATCTTGCTTTGTCAGCTAAACCATCCCAACAATTACTTGCTCCAGATCCAGCATTATGCTCAGCAGTACTTTCCTTCACTGATGATAAGTTAGCTCACTGGGGAAAATTAAAATACCTTGAAAACTTACTCATGTATGTATTATCTGTGGGCAATCTTTCTGTTAGCAATTTGTAGCATATGACCAGTGGCTTGATGATGTGATATATATATTTGCTTGCTTGTCTTTCCTTCTCTGTCTATCCATTCATAATCTATCCTACACATTGCTTCTTTACTAAATTAATTGTGATGGAAGGCATTTTATGTGGCAGCCGAGGACAGATGTTGCCCAGTGTGAAACTGACAGTTTGTTATATCCAGAGGCAGCAAATTTTTATTTATGCTGTGTCAGATGGCAGAGAGCTGTGAAATTTCTCAGGGCTAGAGGCTTATTCAAGATGTCCAAACTAGTTTCTTTTTTTCGAAAGCCATGTGATGTTATTGACATTAAAAGGGCTTATCTTTATCTATTTGTGAAATATATAAATTGGTATTTTTTGCAGATACGGGATTTTTTATTTATTTATTTTTTCTAATCTGTGCCCCATTGGTAAAATATAATTGTTTACGGCTAGCATGTCTTTTTGCAGGTTTTTCTTTTTTATTTATTTAGTTTTATGCTTTTTTTATTTCACCATAAATCACAAACCAACTCACGCACTGCATTCCCAAAGAGGAATAAACTGATTTTCTCATTTCTGTCAGAGAAAAATATTTCTCATCCCTTTTGTGCTTTTCTCTCAATAGTGGTCTTTCTTGGGTTTTGGCTGCGAAGCACTATACTTGGTGCTGTGTACAGGGTATGGTTTGAGCAGAAACTTTTACTGTAGATTGCTCCATCAATCAGCCTGAGGCTTATAAGATCTTCTGCATGTGCCTGCTTTTACTACAATCCACTCGAGCCATCACAGAATTCTCTTAATGTATTTTTTTTAATTTTATGTTATGTCCTGATAGCATCTAAAAGCCCTTATATACCATGTAACTCCTATACTATGTGTAACCAAACTATTGGAGTGTGTGGAGCATTGCTGAATGTTTGTATTTCTTGTCCTTAAAGTATGTTATGTATCATCTGATTTTGTCAACATCATTACCTCCAACAAGCAGAGGTCATATATTCAGCGGCATTGTTTTTTTTTTTCTGATAGTAACGTTATTCCCCAAAATTGGATGGGTTTTAATTAAATTTTTAGGAGCTCTCAAAAATGGAATAAGGAACAACTGATTGAATTCTGGGGGTGATCCGGATCACCACCTGGAGCCAGGGATTTTTTTTAAAGCATTCTTTACTATGGGGAGATACAATAGGGATAATTATGCCATTAGAATTTCTAACTCAGAATTTTTATCGCTGAGGGTATTCGGTTTGGCGGCCTCAGGATTGGGTCTCTGCTGTTTGCAGATGATGTGGTTCTGTTGGCTTCATTGGGCTGCGACCTTCAGCTCTCACTAGAGTGATTCACAGCCAAGTGTGAAGCGGCGGGGATGAATATCAACAACTCCAAATCTGAGACCATGGTCCTCAGTCGGAAAAGGGTGGATTGCCTTCTCCGGGTCAGAAATGAGGTCCTGCCCCAAGTGGAGGAGTTCACGTATCTCGGGGTCCTACCCTCACCTATGGTCACGAGCTGTGGGTAGTGACCGAAAGAACAAGATCGCGAATACAAGCGGCCAAAATGAGTTTTCTCCGCAGGGTGGCTGAGCTCTACCTTAGATGAGAAGCTCTGTGATCAGGGAGGGGCTCAGAGTAGAGTTGCTGCTCCTCCACATCAGGAGGAGCCAGATGAGAAGGCTCGGGCATCTGGTAAGAATGCCTCCTGGACGCCTCACTGGTAAAGTGTTCCGGGCACGTCCCACCGGAAAGAGGCCCCGGCGAAGACCCATGACACACTGGACGGACTACATCTCTTGGCCGGCCTGGGAATGCCTCAGGAATATGCAAAACAATGTTAAAATGAAAAGAGAAGATGAAATGTGAACAATTTTTGGTGCATTGCGGTATATAAAATTAATTCTGATCAAAACCCACTGCATCATCATATCCTTTAGAAAAGCTGCCCTTAAAGGCCCATAGTTATACAGCATGCATTGTACATCTCATCTGCAAATGCAGTTTTATTTTCCTTCTGAAAATGCGCCCTACCTCAGTTGCTAGTGGATTTTTGTGAAATGCTTCAAATGACTGCTGGGGCATAAGGTATACAGAAGAGAAAAAAAATAAACCTTGGTAATCTCATCCTTTATTTACTGACAGACTCTCTCCTTGGCTGGAGCTGTGAACTCTCCCTTTTTATAAAAATGAGTCTCACAATACCAGAGTCAGCCCTGTGTATACAACCCTCAAACAGGAGATGTGTATTGTAAAAGTAATGTAAAGGGACTTTTTGTTCATTCAGTGAATTTAGGTTCTCACTCTGTGATGCAGACGTCAATTACATTTCATATAATAGATATAATTGATGACCCAAACAAGTAAATGTAAAATTTCCTTCTGCTGATAATCAGTACATTTCTAGAACATCTTTAAAATGTAATAGATATTTTGATAAGAATGCTAAATAAGTTTGGAGCAGTAAACTGTCTCAGCAGGGTGAGTTGCTGACAGTCAGCATGTAGTTAGAAACAAATAAAAAGCTTGGTACTGATTGATATTGCAGGAGATAACAAAATGATACAAAAAACCTTTTACTCTGAATCTGAAGAAAGCATTTGTAACTTGGAATTATTGCATATTGATAAAAAAAAAAAAAGTGAGACTATGGTTTCAGAGGTAACCCTCAATGATCACTATTAGGTCCAAAAATGTTTCCAATTGTATTATCCTTTTGCAAACAAATCAAATTAGTTAAAATTTGTATTATTTAAAGATGAATATTTATTGTTCAGTTATGGGATTGCAGCAGCTTTTGGAGGTGATCACAAAAGAACTAAAGAAATTTAGTAAAAAAGCTTAAATTTAAATAAAACTCATTTGTCAGTCAGTCAGTCATTATCTGTACCGCTTGTTCCCATTAGGGGTCGGGGGGTGAGCTGGAGCCTATCCCAGAAGTGTTTCAGGTGAAAGGCAGGGTACACCCTGGACAGGTCACCAGTCCATCGCAGCAACAACTCATTTGTTTTGTGTGGAAATCATAAAAGAAATATACCAGGATAATTGTCCATTGATAATGTAAACAGATTGAAATAAATTAAATTTATTGGTATAAAATTGGACTACAAAATCTGTTAGAATCCATACATTATGATCAGGAGATGGCATGGCGCATTGCTGTCCTGGGGAATGCAAGACGCATACTAACTTAAAAATCACAATACACTACATATACCACATAGGTTTTCATTATAGATGGTTTATTGTAAAGGGGTGTGTGGAAACTACAAACACTGGCAGACGTAATCAGCATGCAGAAGAGGGGAGTGTCACACCAGATAGGGAGCCGACACCAAGGAGGCACCACCACCCCAAGCTCGCAGACCACTGAAAAGAAGAAATAATTTTTTTTTAAAAAGTAGAATAAAATGGCAGCACACAAACTAAGTAAATCTAAACTTAATTTAAATAATCAAAATAAAAGCCAGCTGTAAAATGCCATGCCGGGCCCAGGGAGGCTAATGATGAGGACGGAAGCCCATGCCCTCCTGGGTGACCAGTGAATTGCACCAGTACTCGACAGTTCAGCTAAAGAACAAAGGCAGGTAGTGAGACATCTTTCCCAGCAAAAGATCTTTGTAGCCCATAACATGCAGCAATTTTAATCTTAAAAGAAGTGCTGTGATAAACAGCCTTGAAAGGCAAAGCAGAACGGGCATCCAGCGAAAGCAACATCAAGTAAGATATCCTTAAAGCAAAGTAAAATAAAGCAAAGCAGCAGCAATAAGTGGGATGATCAGTGGGAGCGGTGGTTATCTGTAGCTCTTCCAGTGATGTGTACTGTAGCAGCCGGTGCCAGCTGCCTGCAGGACTGCTGTGCTGTTGAAAGCTTTCCGATCTATCCTTCATACAGGAACATGCCCACAAGCAGTGGATTTACCTACTAGGATGACAGAGTTAACCGCAGAGAGGAGTCTTCACAAGCAGGAGGTAACACAACTTACAGGTTTACCTATAAAATCACCGCCATTTAACGTCTGTACAGCCAAATAACAATGCAGGAAAAATGAAGCATACATACAACAGCAACTCAGGTATGCAGATCAATTTAGCGCGGTAGCAACAGGAATCTCCGTGACAGCCGGAGGTCACATGACCAGCCAACCAGGTGAGTGCTTGATGTCAGGTGCGGGCTCTGTATCTGCTTAAACATGTCGCCACCCTCTGCTGATTGGCTGGTAATGCAAGTTCTTATTTCATACTGCCACATAAAGACACTCTTTTTGAAAACACTCTTTTTAAAATTTACAGATTTAATCAAGTTTAAAACCGTACAAATAATATCCAGAGCAAGTAATAGTATAGTTTCCTTGCCTTTAAAAAGATATTGTGTAACGTTTTCTGTTGTTTATTGGTCGAAAACAATGTCTGCATGTATATATGCTTTATAGCTGTTGCTAATGATCTGACACATTCTCATAAGCGAAGAATTTTAGGTTTATTCAAAGATATGATGGGTAAGCCGGAAAGTTTAGCGCCATGACGGTCTGCCATTTTGAAACTACTGCTGCCAGCAAGGGACAAATAACACCAACTACACGTTTTTTTCCTGCAAGCCGGCACACCGTGATTGAGACTTGGAAGGAGAAGATAAACGAGAGCAGATTACTACCCAAGTTGCGAAATTTGTTAAATAGTTTTTTACAAAAATGCAGGAACATGTGCAGCAGCACAGAAGCCATAAAAGCGACAAAGGGGACTTAAAAGGCAAACATTACAATACAATACAAAAACGAGGATCAACATCGTGCTAGCTAGCCTTTCTTAGGTGGAAGGAACTAAAGATGGCGAAAAATTTTAAAAGGGATGCTGAAGTTGCCAGCTTTCTCCCCGACAAGTAAATCAATAGTACTGCCTACATTAGCCTAAAGCTAACTTTTTTTCATTGGTTTTGTTAGACAGCGTTGCTAGTTACCATGGGCAGCATGGCAGTAACACTAAAATACAACAGCCTTGGTGGTACAGAAGTGTATGTTTTTGTGGTTTCAGTCGCTTTCATAGTTACAGTAAACACCGGCCTTCATTTGTGTTAAACCCGGACTAAAAGCCAGTAAGAAGCTTTAAAAGCTGACTTTTAGTCTGACAAAAAGCCGGTGGTTTATTGAGGCCAGTTTCCCCATCGACTTTCTTTCCCCCTGTGAGAACCAATCTTCCTTCTAAACACAAAGGAGCAATATCTGAGTGTATTTTCGTCCACCAGATGTTTCCCCCCTGATCAATTATGGTCCAGAGGGAACTCTATTAACTATCGGATGACAAGCATTCATCGGTGTTGTCGAGGGCAGCGGCTACAGTTGTTGCAATACATGTGATCCAGAATTCCAACGTTAGATGGCAGTAATTCTCACACAATGTCCCTTTAAAAATTCATTTCCAGCATATATAGCTAAAAGAAGCTTTAAAGAAATCTTCACAAGTTTTAACCATGCATGGAAGAAGCAGGACCCAAATGCAGTTGAGACACAACTGGTGGGCATATGGAACAAAGGTTTAATGAAGAACACAAAGGTACTGTACAGGCAGGAAAAAAAGTAACATTGCTAGAAAACCAAACTAAGAAGAAAAATAAGGAATAAGAGGAAGACACTGGAAAGCTACAACAGTGATCTGGCAATAAACAAAAGAAACCAAAGGGTAAATATGCACTTAGGAGAAGAAAACTAAATGAGGAACAGGTCCAGCAAATTAGCAAATGAAACCAGGTGTGGGGAGAACAAGAAATAAAAACAAAATGAAATAAACAATGGGGATGGTCTACCAAATAGAACAGGAAAAAAAACAACTCAAAGACAACCAAGAAGAGAAACTAAAGAACAGACTAGTTTAGAAAATAAAAAGAGATAACCTAAAACAAGAAACCAGAAGAGCAACTTGGGTAACAGAAACAGAAAAAAAACACCCAAACCCATTAAAACATAGTTACTGATAGTCCTCAGTGCAGTATGGGAAAATTCCCTACATGTAAATGGAGTAAAACAAGATCTACAAAATAACATGAAAAAATTCACTCTGTCATTATCCTTCTAATAAAGCAAAGACAATATTTAGGCTTACATTAAAAAAAAAGATTCCTCAAAATAAGAACAGAAAAAGAACTTAAGTACAGGACGGATATCAGCTATCTCTTTTTTTAAATGGAGATGACAGATATGGTGCTGTGCAGCAAAATATCCTACAAACATCAAAATGAAGAGCTTGTGCAACACACTTGTCGGTTTTTGCTAAAAACATGTTAAACAGAATAAAAACACACCATGTGGCCCAGCTGGAATAATGGATAGATCGGGCTACTTATTATCAAAGCTGTTTTTTATTCTCCCATCTCACAGTAGGGATGTAACCTGGTTTAATTGACCACCATCATTGCTGGTTTTGATCACACAGAACCGTCATTAAAACTTTAGCCCCTGAAACGACTCTTCGACTTTTTTCATATCTAAATTGTTCCGGTTTGCTATAATCAAAACTAGCTAATTAGGGAAACATGCTCCAACAAATCACACGCAAGTGAGTCACTATCAGCAACTGATTATTGGACGTATTAAACCGCAACCATCCGTCGCCTTCAGCAGTCATTCTGTTTATTCCCGTGCAGCCGCAGAGAGCTACAGGAGTCAGGCGGTTTCCTTGAGTCAGTTAGATATAGCCATCTTTAAATACCACGGTCTATTTTAGGACAGTATAGCAACATGGGAGAGGAGATGCCCAGGCCTATGTGTCCTTAGCCACTTCCTTTACCTTCATTGGTTCCCCAGCTGCTCCTAGACAAACTGGGAGATTTAGTCCCTTGGGCAAACCTTTGGTTGACCCTGAGACACTCCCTCTAACTGAGAGCTTTAACTTGTGCCTCGGCTCCTTCCTAATATATGGGATATGGTCCAGCATTTTCGTAGTGAATTTGACTCACTAGCACACAAAATCCACCACTGTAATCTGAAATGATCATTTCAGCAAAGGGATATTTGATGATGATTGCTAGAGCCACTGCTGTTTCCTAACTTATATTGCTATTTGTTCACTAGTCGACCCAAGTTGTTTGCTGCTGTAAGAAGCAGATGGACTATCTGCTTCTGATTAATGGTATCCAGTCACACATTACTTAAAGCAAAGCGCATTGCATTGAAGACTCTCTTTCATCCAATTAGAATAAAAAAATTTTGGGGGGGGGTTTGTGGCCTAGGGTGACAGATTCCCAGGTACTCATGCCTGATTTATTGCAGACAGTAGTATAGTGAATTTCTGCTCACAGGGATCCCATACAAGGGAGATGAACTTAGATGTGGAACATAGTATACATTAACATGACAGCCTTTGCAGCCCAGTGAAGCAAGACTGGATGTCTATAGAAGTAAAATCCCTGTAGAGCTTCTCATTTGCTCTGGCGATATACTATATAGTTTAATAGGCTACAATAAGAATTCTGGGTCATTTCTCTGCCAAGGTTGATGCAAAACAATGATCACCAGAGGCACGACTCAAAGGAGCACCAGTAAGGGCTAAATAATAAACACTAATAAATCTCAGTTTGGTCTGTTCTGGCTCAAAATAGATCTTCAGTGTAATTTTTTTTGTATACAAAACATATGAGGGTCTCCAAACAGAGACCACTTCTTAGTAGTAGGATAAAAAACATGGCCACCCAGGTATTTTATGACCCATTTTTACCAATGTCAGGTTCACTTATTTAGAGAGTCTGACCTGACTTACTTTTCTATGAATTCTGAAACCAATCCCAAGTGAGACTTTGATACATGAAGTGATAAAGGCATAGGAGAATATTTTGTGATGTCAACAGTTTAAGACAAAAATGGAAATTTGTGGGAGATGGAGTAATGTTGATATAGAAATATGTTATGTTGATGACACAGTCATTTATATGCATGGGAAGGACGCATAACAAGTGGCTGATAGACTATCAGCTGTAACAGCAAAGGTAGCGAAATGGTTTCATCAATCATGCATCACTTTAAATGTTGAGAAAAAACTACCATGTATTTTACAAAATAACAAAAAAACAAAACAAATGGAATATCCTTTCATAACAGTTAATGGCGCAAATAAAAATGATGTAAGACTTCAAGTCTCTGGGCATTATATTAGATCCAACGCTTAGCTTTTAAAAGCACGTGAAACACAAGCTGCATAATCTTGTTAATTTAGAGATGTATCAGAAATTCAGTTATACCAGAAGGAGCTAAAATTTTTCTAAGTGCAATGATTTTTGTCTCAATTTTTTTATTGTATCTCTTGCTGGTCACATGCAAATAGTACAATTCTGAAACCTCCGAAACCCCATGAATCTCTGTATAAACAAGCCATTATGACACTGAATAAGAAAACAGAGCAATATCACCACTATCTTATACTTGCTAAACATAAGATTTTAAGTTTCGGGAACAGAATAATGTGTTGCAAATGTACGCTTCATTTATAAAATTATTTGTGGTACTGCAAAATAAGTTTAGCACATACCCCACCAACTAAATTCTTTCAGCAAAGCAGCTGAAAAGACTATTTAAGTTTATCAGTTTTAATTAAACTGAACTTAAACTCGTGTTTTGGAAATTAAAATGTGATTTTGTGAAGTGTTATTGCTAAGATACATGGAATTTATCACTTCAGTTTCTGCACAATTTTATGTACTTACAACATGCTCCAATTTATGGGGTTAAGTTCTACTAACTCAAATCTTTCCAGTCTAAAATGTAACTTTCATAAGGCTTTTTTTGTAGTTCAAACTTGTTAGATTTTACATTTTGTAAGAAAAAGTATTGCATTAATTCTAAAATATGAAACTGTGAATCTTTTGCCTTTTCTTATAAAAAAAATTATTTAACTATTAATGTGTAAATTCATGTCAGCTGTACTCCTACATAAAAATGTATCTATAGCTAAATAATGCTCAATATTTTATCCATCCATCCATCCATTATCTGCCGCTTATCCAGAGTCGCGGGGACAGCTGCCTAGGCAGGGAAACCCAGACTTCCCTCTCCCCGGCTACATTCACCAGCTCATCCGGAGGGATCCTGAAGCGTTCCCAGGCCAGTTTCATAAACTACAAATGCAGTCATACATATTATAAAGCTTTAAAAATATTATATGTGATGGACTGGTGACCTGTCCAGGGTATACCCTGCCTCTCACCTGATACAGTGCCGGGATAGGCTCCAGCTTACCCTGCGACCCATAATGGGTTAAGCAGTACAGACAATGAATGAATGAATGAATAAAAACATTATATATTTATTGTGGTACTTATTACATGTCACCACTGAAAATATTCAGTTTGAGTCTGATAAATTTGTAAAGGGTCTCAGTGTGGGGGCTTACTTTTAATATTTTTATTTTGTGGAGCTAGAACTCACTTTCAGCTTTATCAGTTATATCTCAATTAGCAGCCCCTACTGCTTGCCTTATTGAACTTTATTTATCAATGATGACTCAAAAATATTAGGGCTTTTCTATCTATCTTTTATCAAACATTTTTTCAGAGCTATTTGAACATTAAAGGTACTCTAAAGAATTGTATTCAGCATTTTTGACTGCTACATTGGAGTGTTCCTTCCTGAGGGTTCATAAATATTCATGAATTGTCTTGCAATGTACAAAAGAAAGACTGCACTTTAAATAAAATGCCCTGCCAGAAGTGCAACGAAAAGGCAAATAAAGTTATTCCCAAATTCAGATGGAAAATTATGTAGGACCTTTACTGAGGGTAAAACAATATGAAAAATTTAAAAGTAAAAAATTTTCATGTGATTTGAAAAGCTGCAATAGTTTGCAGTGCGTAACTGATGTAATTGTGAATCCTGCACTTTAAAAAAACTATCAGAATATTTTTAGCCATGAGCTAGGGGAGGTGTGTCTGGAAAGAACGACCTTTCGGTCCATGATATGTTGACACCATGTGGGGCATGGCTTATGACTGTGACTCCAGAATCTCCAGTGACCCCAAGTGTTCCTTTGCTGTCAGGTTCTTAGCTCTGCCTCTAAGGTGTCTGTAAGTCTAGAGTCTTAATGCAGTCTGAAGCTCAACTGTTGCTCGCTAGATCCAAGAATTGCAGCTCACTGATTGAAACTATTTGCCATTTTATTTCATCCAGCTGTCCTATTAATCCAAGGCCAATAAAGAATTATAACTGTGAAAACTCAATGTTCTTTTTCTGTTTTTCCACAGCATTTTTCACAGATGGAGATCTCAAATAAGTCTTCAAAGCAGATTCTAAGCAGATTCTAAGCAATCAACAGGAATCTTAAACATGCAAGGAAGTAATACTCTACACAGCAAAGCAAAACACTAAACACTTTGGCCTGAGAGCAATGCTTCATAGCTCCTATAATTGAAATTTCTTGTAAAGGCTGGGTCACTGTAGTGTCTTTCTTCACTTAGCAGAATAAAATGCGTGTAGGCGGAGTGCACTTAGGGAACTTTGACATCACATAGATCCAAGGCTTTATGACAAAGTCAGAAAAATCAGGCTCTAGTTGTACAAGTGGAAAATTACATTTCAGTGATAGAAATCTCACAAAGCAATATTGTGTTGGTCAAACTCTCTAAAAAAAAATACACTTTTTGCTTCTGGAGTTTCAATTTAATCTGTTGGCAGGGCAGAATGTGTAAAATCAAGGGCATGGATTATTATTTATTTATTTTTTTCCAATTGCTAAAACACAAATTTGCAAACTGGGCTGGAATAATTAAGAATTATTAAGCAGCATCTTGCCGCAGAGCTGGGTTTGGCCTTGTCCACATCACAGGCATCTTGCCAGACATCAAGGAAAGAAGTGCCTTGAACACCTTATTCATCTCTGAATCGCACCCACATTAATTTCATCACATGCCTTTTCCATTGCCTGTGAGGCATGCGCACAAAAGGCTGCTAATCGTATTCCTTCTACTGCCATGCCAACAACAACTCTTCTCTGGGGTTCAGAAATGGTGAGTATGGTGGGAGGTATTACATGAGAAATGATGGGTGGTCAGCAAACAAGATTCAGACTGGAGCTGCATTAGGAAAGCTCATGTTTTCCCATCCTACAACGTACCAGTTTCTTTGATGGTCTGCATCAGTCATACATTCTGGTGGAGTCTGTCCAGAAATGTGAGAATATGAGATGTGTTGTATGGTCCAAGGATGACAGTGGGAACACCATGCGTATCAGAGATGGCAGCTCGCAACATGATGCTCCCACTACACTGGCCAAGAGCATGACAAATGATGTTTCTTATCCTTCTTCTGGAGTCTTGAATGTTGTTGAATATGGTGTTGTCTTGGATGATGTGGCCTTGAGTTTCTCCTAATCTGATTTAATTATTTTTCAACACCAAATATACAACAGCAGCTTTAACATTTGGCTCTGTCCTCCACCATGGTTCTCAGTCCTTTAGAAAAGGAAAAGCTTGGACAATACAGCCAAAAATATTTCCCCCTCAGAAGAGTAAATTGAACAGGAAACCTTTAGTTAGTGACATCGGCCATTCATGTACCAAACTGTGTAAAAGAAGTTTTGGTTACATACCTGTACTCCAGTCTAAATGTCTGGATTACAGAGACAACAGTAAAACAGCTCAAGTTGGGCTGCACTCTCTGTCCAGCCTCTCACATTGTCAGCCCATTGCTGATAAGATGATCAACCAAGTTTGCTCTGATTTCATTTTTTTTTTGGCCATGAACTCCTCTTCCTGCCCTAGCAGTTCTACCCCTTCCTCTCGCTCCCCCACCCCCCTTTCATTCTCAGCCTTCCTCATTGTCTCTCTGCAACATCTTCCATTGTTGTTGAAAGAAAAAGGTGCTCACCTGTAGTCTTTTATAATGACTGAAGTGGTAAGAATTACATTTTTTTTCCACAGTTGTTTGCACAATGAAATGAAAATTTTCACACAGTTAACAAATCTTTACACACAAGAAACAAAACACTTCTTCAGAGTTGCACAACAATAAGCACAGGCTCAACTTTGCACTTTTTGTAGAAAATTACACACATTTGCTAAACTCTAGACACATTTTCACACCGGACACAGATAAGGATTATGAGGCTACTTCCTTCTCATTACAGAGCCCTGGCTTGCCAGTGATCACACTTATGAACAAATTGGATAACCACATCCACCAGGTGTGAAGACAAATATGCTTGTTGAAAACACAGCAATCATGGAGGTTTACAGTAAGTGCTATAAACATATAAATATATTCAGGTCATGGTGCAGGCCTGTGGTATTACTGAAGTTTTTTTCTGTGCAGGGGTGGATTCATCACACAAGGCGATTCTTCCAACGATGCCTTGCCAATGAAGACATTGCCTATAATGTGGACGAAATCCTACGGCCTGTTCAAGTGAGACAAAGGATAATGTTTAGAGTTACAGTATTGTTGTTGTTGCTTTTGGTTTTTGTCAGAGATGCTGTAAGTTTATGTACTTAATTCAGTACAATGCTTATTTGTCTTCAGTTACTGTCAGAAAACTAGTTGGTTTTGATTTTTCTTGTTGAATGATGTTACTCTAAATGAGTATATGATAGGATATAAATATTTTTAGTCTGCAGTAAGTTTATAGTATTTTTGTACTTTTCCCTGTATATCTCAAAGAAATCATAAAGAATGTATTGGGTTTATCAATAAATTGTCATCTAAATTCCCATAACCATGCTCTCAAACAATATTTCCGAATAGAATCCATCACTCTATTTCCCCAAAAAGTTTTTTTTACCAATGTGTTTCAATGGTAGTGTGAAATCATTGAAAGACTGAGTTAGTGACATGAGAAGAAAAAACAATTAATATTAATGTGTTTATGGTTTTTGTGGATATGTTTAATTTTGCAAAGAAACTTGTCCAATGTGTTTAGAAAAAAAAAAAGCCCTGCTTTCAAAACTGAGTGTAAACCATTGGAAAAAACTGTTATTATTAAGGCGTTTGGCTAGATGGCACATACACTGAGGAAAATAAGTATTTGAACACCCTGCTATTTTGCAAGTTCTCCCACTTAGAAACATGGAGGGGTCTGAAATTTT
>JBAMHW010000010.1:15483460-15494697 GCA_037177495.1 Rhadinocentrus ornatus
GCAAATTTGTTTGGCACAATACAGCAACCAGACTATCATTCTGCTTGCTATGATGCTGGACAAGACAGGTTAAAAAACAACAACAAAAAAAAACAACAACAACTAACAAACAAAACAAAAAAAACGGTTTAATCTAAAGTGATTAATCCAAAATGGCTTCCCAGAAAAACCTTGAAAAATTTGTCAACATCTTCTTCAAGGTACACCGAGACACTTCAGCAGGCCTCTTTATTCCACTTCAAGGCTGTAGTGGAGAGTGCCAACACAAATGCATAATGAAGATGAATACAGTCACATTATTTTCAACTTCACTGTCAATACAAAGACCACACACTACAAAATCTGGCATCAAGAATTCCAATAACTGATTTACTAATGCAGTGATCAAACCAGTTCAAAGGCATGTGAAGCTAAATGAACACAGTACATCCCTGATCATATAATTGAATGGCACAATAATGTAGAACCCAAACCATATGAGATTTAAAAGCTAAGTGATCTTTAAAGATAAATTTTACAGAATACATTTATCAAAGAAGCTACTGGATTTTAGGCTTAAACACATATATTATTAATGTGGACTAATTTTGCATCAGTACAGTATGACCATGAAAATGTCAGTGTTTTTTTTAGGATAATTTAATTTTATTTGAAAGTTGCTTATGTTGAAAAACAAAAAATAAGCCTATTACCTGTCCCCCTTGCAGTACACCTTTGTCTGTGTGTTTTCAGTTGGACAAAGAGAAAAAGGAACATTTATGTTTTTACGTAATGCCCAGGAGAAGAGCTATGTCCGAGTCAAATTGTTGCCTGTTTAGCTTTAGCAGTACTCTCCACTTAAATAAATATTAATCCGGGTTATGATCCTTTTTTTATCCAACGACTTCTTCACCAGCAACCGAAGTGTTTTTAGAGGTAATGTTGTATCCTGGTTGTTTGTAAACAAACGTTTTGCTCTGCTCTTTTTGCTCCATTTTGCTTTGAAAATATGAGCTGCCCTTGTTCATTTGCTCCAGCATTTTATAAGGAAGGAGGGAAAGGTAAAGAGGAGAGGGGAGGCAGCGATTCACAAGACGGTACAAGGACACGTGACCGGCTGGTAAACACAGGGCGGGAGATTAACATGGAGAGAGAGAATATGTGGTTATGCTGTACTCTAGATGATATTACACCATAGTCATTTTTTAATTCCTTAAATGTGGAAATAATTTTAAATTGCCCTTTTAAGAAACACGAGTTGTTGCTTTTCCTTCTGTTACAAAGATTAGCTTGATATATGCCTACAAGTGCAGTTAGAAAAGCATTTGCACAATGGTGATATATTGTTTAGTTTCTTTAGTTAGCGCTGTAGTTAGCTAGCTAGCAGTAGCAAGGATGGGTCAGTGAATGAGACAGTGGGGGAAGAGGAGAAATGATTAATGAGTCATTAAAGTGATTCTCGAGTATTAAACGATTTGTTTATGACTCACATAACACTGACTGAGGGGTAACCCTGGCACAGGGAGGTGGGGTTAACAGAGGGAAGTAACTTTATTTATTTCTCTGATGTTTTTAGCTCTACGGACAAGGTGTGAACCATCAGCAAAATCACACAGAAGCCTTTCATCTCATATAAATATCTACACCATGCTAGATTAAGGGAAATGGGTGCATGTAACAAGTTGCTTTACACCCTGTAGGTACATGTGTGGACAGACATCTGTCAGCTGAGATACAGGAGGCTCAGCCGCTTCCCCTCCACCAATTAAGTAATACTATGTTGTTTACAGCTCAAAAAATACATTTTAGGGTGCACTACCCCTTTAAAACTCCGCGTCTTTTTAAAGCCTCATTTGCATAGGTTTTATCCTTATGCAGTAAGCAGCCTTGCATATGCATTAGTACCTTTATTTGAAGACCACATGACCCTGCATTGGCATAGGACGGTAATGAAAATGGATGTATGGATGGAATTGAAAAACATATTAAGTAAGCCATCAATAAATAATGTATAAACATTTCAAATGATATATATTGCATTGTTTTGTTAAATTATTCTAAGAAGTAGGAGGTCAACAGCACATTTTTTATTTACAAAAACCAGCTTGCTGTTAGGAATGTGAATATGCAAGTTTTTTGTGAGCAAAGTATACTGTTTATGTATCTGGCCTCTGCTTTAGACAAATCTCTCATGTCAAGATGGATCTTTTATGTGACTTGAAAGAGAATGTCCCACAACATAAAGCTCTCTGTCATTTTTGCTGACTTTACTACAGGCCAACTCAAGGGTTTGGATCTTATTTTAATAATGGTGCATACTTAGCTTTTTGGCCACTGCTCATTAATACAGAAGACCCCTGTTTCATACCTATCTGGCATATCACATTCTGACAACATGCACCCAGAGTGGTAAGCAAGGCTCAATCATGTCCATCTAATCTAAAGGAGCAAGAAAATAGGCTATCTTTGACTATTTAAATGTCTTTATTTTTTTCATTCAGTTGATGTGTAAGGAGAACAAGGTTATGGCAGTTACAAGCTAATTCCAGCACCTTTAAACACTATTAATAACAGATTAGTATTCAAGCAAGTACTCCCAAGTACTCCCTGGGGCCTCCTTCCAATGAGACATGCCTGGAAAACCTCATCAGGGAGGCATCCAGGAGGCATCTTGAGCAGATGACAGAGCTAACTCATTTGGCTCCTCTCGATGCAGAGGAGCAGCGACTCTACTCTGAGACCCTCCCAGATCACCGACCTTCTCACCCTATCTCTAAGAGAGAGTCCGGCCACTCTGCTGAGAAAACTCATTTCGGCCGCTTGTAATCGTGATCTTGTTCTTTCGGTCCCTACCCACAGCTCGTGACCATAGGTGAGGGTGGGAACGTAGATCTAGTGGTAAATTGAGAGCTTTGCCTTTTGTCTTAGCTCCTTCTTCACCACGACAGATCAATGCAGAGTCCACATCACATCACCAATCTGCCCTGTCGATCTCCCACTCCATCCCTCCTTCACTCATAAACAAGACCCCGAGATACGTGAACTCCTCCACCTGGGGCAGGACCTCATTCTCAACCCGGAGAAAGCACTCCACCCTTTTCCGGCTGAGGACCATGGTCTCGGATTAGGAGGTGTTGATATTCATCCCAGCCGCTTCAAACTCAGCTGTGAATCACTCCAATGAGAGCTGAAGATCGCTGCCCGATAAAGCCAACAGAATCAAATCATCCGCAAACAGCAGAGAAAGGGAGGAGAGAGGGAGGCAGAGAAGTGTGATTCCCCTGTAGTTGGAGCACACCCTCCGATCCTCCTTTTTGAAGAGGGGGACCACCACCCCAGTCTGCAAATCCAGGGGAACTGTCCCCGATGTCCACAAGATGCTGCAGAGTTGTGTCAGCCAAGACAGCCCTACAGCATCCAGAGCCTTAAGGAACTCTTGGCGGACCTCATCCACCCCCGAGGCCCTGCCACTGAGGAGCTTTTAAACCACAATAGCGACCTCAGCCACAGAGATGGAAGAGCCAACACCAGGGTCCCCAGACTCTGCTTCCTCATTGGAAGACATGTTGTTGGGATTGAGAAGGTCTTCGAAGTATTCCCTCCACCACCTTACAATGTCCCGAGTCGAGGTCAGCAGCCCCCCATCCTCACTGAACACAGTGTTGATGGAGCACTGCCCTCCTCTCCTGAGCCACCGGACCAGAATCTTCTCAAAGCCGTCCGGAAGTCATTTTCCATGGCCTCTCCAAACTCCTATGCCCGAGTTTTTGCCTTAGTGACTGCCGAAGTCACATTAGCCCGCTGGTACCCATCAGCTGCCTCTGGAGTCCCACAGGCCAAAAAGGCGCGATAAGACTCCTTCTTCAACTTGACGGCATCCCTTACTGCTGGTGTCCACCAACGAGTTTGAGGGTTACTGCCACGACAGGCAACGACGACCTTACAACCACAGCTCCAGCTGGCCACCTCAACAATAGAGGCATGGAACACGGCCCACTCAGACTCTATTTTCCCCCCCTCACCCGGGACATGGTTGAAGCTCTGCCGGAGATGGGAGTTGAAACTCTTTCTGACAGGGGACTCTGCCAGAAGCACCCAGCAGACCCTCACAACACGGATGGGTCTGCCAGGCCTGACTGGAACATGGGAGTCCCCGGAAGTAGTGCTCTCCAACACCCCTTCCAAGGACTCCATAAAGGGTGGGTACTCTAAACAACTGTTTGGTGCTTAAGCACAAAAAACAGTGAGAACCCATCCCCAACCCCCACACCTGAAGGTGGAGGGAGGCTACCCTTTCTTCCACTGGGGTAAACCCCAACATACAGGCGCCAAGTAAGGGGGAAATGAGCATGTCTACACCTGCCGGGCGCCTCTCACCAGGAGCAACTCCAGCCCCTTTCAAGGACAGTGGTTCCCGAGCCCAAGCTGTGCGTCGATGTGAGTCCAACTATATGTAGCCGGAACCGCTCAACCATGCGCACCATCTCAGGCTCCTTCCCCACCAGAGAAGGGACATTCCACATCCCTAGAGGTAGCTTCTGTAGCCAAGGATCAGATCGCCAGGGTCCCCACCTTTGACCGCTACCCAGCTCCTGCAATGTGTTGAGCCCACAGGAGGGGTGCCCATGTCACCCTTTCGGGCTAAGCCATCAGCAAAGACTCGCCCACCAACTGCTCGCCTCCTTGCCCCACCTCCAGGCCTATGTCCAGAGGGGGGCCCCAGTGACCGACGTCAGGGCAAGGGAAACCTGGGTCCATGGTTTGTCGTCATCATAGGGGTCCTTTGAGCCATGCTTTGTCTGGTCCCTCCCCTAGACACCTGTTTGCCATGGGTGATCCATGGGTGGAATGTCTATATGCTGAAATACGTTTTCAATTTGTTATCAGGTTTCTGTATTTTTATACTGGAGATTGAGCTACAAAAAGAAGAAAAGAAATTCTGAATAAATACATATGACAGCAAAGTGGAAAACCTTCCAAACAGTAACAATACAGTCTTAGTCCAGAGTCTTGAGCATTTCTGATGTAGGCCTGGCTCCCTGTAGAAATGGGTTTGGCTGTGTAGGAGAAAAACTAGCTCAGTTGTCAAAGAGGCTAAGTGCTAAGGCAATGCTGTTAGTCATCGATTGCAAGCAATAAGGTGGGTGGGGGGGTGTGGGATTGGGTTACGTGTGATTTCCTGCTAGGAATTGTGTATTCTCATGTGTTTGGTTGTGTGTATGTATGTCTGAGAGAGTGCAAATGGAAATTTATTTGAAGATCTCACAAAAATAAGAAACAGTGCAATCATCCTTGCTTATAGAGAGCATTGTTACAGCTGAAATGCTACAGTGATGCTTGATTTTAACATCCTTTTTCCTTGTGGCTTGTTGTTCATCTTGATTTTGTTGCTATGGCTGGTTAACTCCCACTGAGGCCAGCCAGCCATTAAATGTTTTCTCTTTTAGCTGTTTAAGGTGTCTGGATGAAATGGGATATTTGGTCCTTATACTAATCCCTACAGTTTGGAGCTTTTAAAAATATGCATTTTCCCTAACACTTGAAATCCTTGCCTTTTGATCATATATAAAAACTGGCAAACAACGGAGCAAAATAAAAATCTAAATAAAACAAATTAATCTCCAATATGTTTTTTACATGAACTGTGATTCTATTAGCAAATAAAGAGATTCGACATTGTCACAAAAGTAAGACAAAAAAATAGAATTTCTTATTGTTGGTGGATTTTTTTTATCACTCCCTTGAAAAAAATATGAAAGCTCACAAAGCAGAATGTCAGTTTAACTGAAACAGCAGGTATCTTGCACATAACTGTCCTAAACTGCATAAATATACAGCAAACTGCAACAAAACCTCTCTCGGACAATGCTTCACCTCCTATTGAGGTTAGCCAGGAAACAAGAACATGGCAATACGGCAGGTATCTCTGTTCATCTCAGGGCTGACAACAGAGCTGCTTGCAAATGTGACAGTCTATCTTGCTACTGTTCAAATTCAGCTCCACATGTTCTTGTCAGTATGGAACAAAGGGAACATGAAATCAAATAACAGTTAGACTTACACACTTGTCAATACATCTTTCACATAGCTAATCAAACCGCCACAATCTAATTTATCATCATGCATGCAGTGAGATGTAAAATCCCCAATGTGACAGTGTGATTTGTATGTAGAGCATCATACATTACTCCTTTTGTAAATAATTGTATTTAAATGCAATTACAGGAACGTGTAAGTACTGGATCTACCTTCTGGAACTTGCAGCAGTGGGCTTTTCTTAAATTCCCAGTTTTATATGTCCAGCCTTTAATTGACTTTCTTTAAGTAGTACACATATGGCTGGAGTCTCAAGGGCAAACAACCCTGCAGTTATACCTGAATCACTATCTCTTTGTTTTATTTCTGCATAGTCTGTGAAGGAAATCCCATTCCTATACACAGGACAGTAAATGCATATTTATGGGCTCCAGCAATAGGTGATCTTCACATTCAGTGCTTTGGTAACCGTGGCAACACAACATTTTTTGCTTGTTTCTATGAAATGGTGACCAAGGCTTAGTTAATAAAATTGGATCCTTTAGATAAGGAATGTAAAATTCAAGTGCTCCAAAGTCGCTGTCCTGCTGGTTTTAGATATTTTTCTATTTCAAGACATTTAATTCAGATCAAATGAATCTCCTCAACAGATTGTTAAAATTTGAAAGTTGTTAATGACCTATTAATTTGAATAATGTATGTTGAAGCAGGAAATTTTTTTCTTGAATACTAAAAATATTCAGTGGACATAAACATTATATCCAATACCACAAAATGCCTATCATCAGATCCTCTACAGATAAAATGCCTTTATTGTCCCGCAACAATTAATTAAGCATTTTCAGTGCACTCCTGTGACAATTCAGCCTGAGCTAAAAGTAGAGTTACAGTACACCCTTAAGGGAAGAACAGCAATCGGCTGGCTGACAAAGGACAAAGTCTTCCTGGCAGCAAAGCTTCTGGCTTGGATTCAATATGTGCAACTGACAGTTTGAGTTTGTGGGTGAGATAACAGTGTGGGATCTTTCATTTAAAACTCTAGAGCCAGGCTCTAGACAAACAAACAAACTATCTTTGTAATGTCAGAGCACCTTAGACAAATTTGTCAAATTGTCAAATTTGAGTGTAAGGCGACATTAATAATAACAGATTTTTATCAATTTGTTGAGGGGCGACCACTTAACTTTTCTAAGGACATTTTATACACCCACTCGTAACTTTTTGACCCTAAAACTCAGCATTCTGGACTCGTTTGATGGCAGAGTAATCTATTATGTGCATTTCTGAAGCCGTTGCTGCCCAGCAGCGTCCCACAGCTGAGAAACCACATTATGCAACTTTTATATTCAGAATTCTGCGTGATCTTGAAGCTAAGTTTCAAGCACGCGTCACATGCTAGCAAGCTAATGTAAATAAACCAGCTGTTTTAAACGCACACCGTGGCTACTTCAGGAAAGAAACATTAGAGGCCATTTTCAGAGGAAGAGAGGAAACAAAACAGAGCCAGAGACAGAGCAAGAGATAAGACAAGAGTCAACATAAGATTGTTTTTACTGTCTGGAGAGTCACATTACAGGTAGGATGGAAGATGGGTGCAGAGTTAGCCATCGATATGGGGCGTCGTTGAGAATGGCAAGTAGTTAATCTTTAATATGTTCATTGCGAGTGGAAACAAATATTTTAACTATTTTACATGTCAACCATGAAATTTAGTTGAAATCAATGTCCCTATTAGAGTTGTATCTATTTGTACCCAGTGAGACAAAAAAAAAAAAAAAATCACATGTACACTTATACATGTTCAGTGCAGAACAGTGATGAAGGGTGCCACAAATATTGACGGGAAATATGCAAACAAACCCACCCCCAGAGGACCAACCACGGCAACCGCTATAACATGCAAATTTTTGTATTGTTTTTAAAGGCCAACATAGTTCTTATTGTACCAAATTGTGATGTATTACACTTAACTGTCACTTTAAGATTGTTATTGTGCTCACAAATGTTGTTCAGCTGAATGCCAGATCTGTAACTAACAAGCCCTTTCTACTTAACGATTTCTTCATCTCCCAACAGCTGCATTTTATGTTTCTGACAAAAACATTGCTTCATGTTGGTCAATCTGCTCCTTTTTCCAAAGTCCTGACTGTGCATTTCACAGTTCTTCCCAGACCACTGCAAAAGGTGGTGGATTAGCTTCCGTTTTTAAAAAACAGTTTTAACTGTCAGCTGATTCCATCTGATACCTACTTTAGCTTTGAGCTGCAACTACTGGAGGTGTACTTCACTCCTCCTCTGCTGTGTGCTGTCATCTACCGTCCACCAAAGAGTATTAGAGTATTAGGCATTTTACCAGATTTTACAAATGTACTGTTAGGACTCTTACTTACACATGATGATTTAGTTGTGGGTGATTTTAATATTTATGTCTGCTGTAAATTTGGATCTTTAGTCAAAGAGTTCTTTAACATTCTTGACTTTTTTAATCTTACACAGTCTGTGTTTGGATCCATCAATGCAAAAGGCCATGTGCTAGACTTGGTGTTGTCTATGAGTTGGATATACATGTTTTGAAATGTGTGATGCTGGTTTATCAGATCAACTGCCTGTGATGTTTATTACTTTGGTATCAGTCATAGCAAAAACAGTGGGTCCTTTGTGTGAGGTGTTCATATAATTAATCCTTCAACCTCAGAGTTTTTACACAATTTTTAAAGACTCAGTTTTTTGGAAGTTGCAGCTGTGATATGAAATGAGTGTTAAGGAGCTTCTGAACTGTTTTAACTCCACCTGTTCTGATATTTTAGATTGTCTTGCTCCATTATGAACCAAACGCAGCAAACCATTATCTCAGCCCTGGTTGAATGACTTTCAGATGTGATGGTCAGTGTAGACGGGCTGAGAGAAAGTGGAAAAGGACAAACTCCAGGTCTCTTTAGACATTTTGTGACTGTTTGTTGAATTACCAAAGAGCTGTAAAACCTGCTAAGACTGTTTTTCTTTCCAACCTTGTCCTAAACAACAGACACAGACCTCGGGTTTGGTTTATTGTCTTTAACTCAGTTACAAATCCTTGTGTTCCTTATCATTCGGTGGTGTCCTCTGCTCTGTGTGAAAGGTTTTTTCCATTCTTTGTTGCAAAAATTTCTGCTCTCAGAGTTCCACCATCTTATCTTGATAAAGATCCTTCATCCTTTCCCTCATTCTCAGCTGTTCTTCAGCAGTTTGAGCCTGTGACTTCCTCTGCATTAAAGCAGACAGTCAATTAGGTCAGGGTCTCAAATTCCCCTACAGACTGTATTCCCCCTCGGCTATTTGAAGATGCTTTTCATGATGTTGGTCAGTGTGTCTTTTTTTTATTATTATTATTGTCTTTATCATCAGGCTGTGTTCCTGATGCTCTTAACCCTTTATTGGGCAAGTGACTGTTTTTGATAACTTCCACAGCTCTCCTAAATGATGTCACCCCGGCTTTTTGGGCACTTGTAGAATAACGTGGTCTGGCCCAGCCAATCATCAGGGATCAAGCTTGTCACAATTCGCGCCACTGTGCAATCTGACCAATCAGCGGATATCTGTGACGCGCAAAACTTTAGTGTTTTTCCGGAAGCTGAAAACGCCGGTTCTGCTGCTCGATCCCCTCTGCTTTTACTGTTGGATCTTTGGATCAAACCATGGTAAGTTTATGAAACTCTCACATTACAGAGTTGAAAAGTAGTGCTACATGACAGCATATATGTTGTTTGTGTTAGACTTCATTTAATCGGTGAAATTATCACATGAAAATGTGATCATACCCAGTAAACAGGTAAAGAACAAATGACTATTTTTAGTCATATGCCCTATTCATCTGGTAAACTATACTTACCAATATATATATATATATATATATATATATATAACCCACTTGTAGAAGTTATAAAGCTAGAAACAGTGAATAAGAGAGGTTTCAGTTTTAGTATAAAGTTTTGTATTACTTGTTATTTTATATCCAAATTGCATTATTATTTTTAACATTATTTTATTATGTTTTATTCATGATATCTATATTATCAGTGCTTTTCAAGTATACAGTTCATTATCATACATGGTAATGGTTATAGTATTATAGTATTATAACATATTAAACAATATAATATCTATATTAATACATTTATTTAACGTTTCTTTTGCAGATCTCAATGAACTTATTCTATCAAAAGATGAAGAAGGTCGCTGTTGTTCCAGCCCATCTGACCATCAGTGATGATGATGAAAAGGAAGAAGATGATTTAGAAATGAATCCTGCCAACATAAAGTGGGGCAAAAAAGTATTTAGTCAGCCACCAATTGTGCAAGATGAGAGGTCTGTAATTTTCATCATAGGTATACCTCAACTAAATACCTATACCTCAACAACCCTAACCTTAATCCTAACCCAATGAGAAAGAAATCCAGAAAATCACAGTCTGATTTTAAAGGTAACCAATTTTCTATAATGTTTATTAAAAATGTTAATGCTTTACAACATTTTGTTCCATATACTCTTTTTATACTTTTCTTTACCTGAACAGGCAAGTGACTATTTTTGATCATTTCGTTTCCTTTCATTTTCAGCATGAAACGTTTTTTTATTTATTTTTTTTTTTTTATGTAATAATAGATTGTAGGTCTTTTTATATACCAGAATTACACTTTAGGGCTAAAAATTTTAATTTCAATGACAGCTCTACAAAGGGTTAAAGATGTTGTTGTGCAGCCTCTTTTGAAAAAGAAAAAAATTGTGGACCTAACTGTCGTTTCCATCTACTGACCATTATCAAAACTACCTTTTCCATCCAAAGTTTTGGACAAAGTAGCATGTGAGCTATTTCAAAAGATTATTTAAACACAATTATTTGGGTTTAGGTCACACCACAGCACAGAGACAGCCATTTAAAGAAATTTTAGCAACATTCATTTGACTGTAGACTCAGTGAATTCAGTTGTTTTAGTGCTTTTAAACCATAGACCACGATATTCTGTTAATCCACTTGGAACATCTTGTTGGTATTATGGGTATATCTGTCCTGGTTCAAATCATACCCATTTAGGCAAGAGCTTTTCTATCAACCTTGAGGATCATTCATTTTCAGCAGCTCCCCTTAATTTTTTTTTTTTAATTTTCCCTATGGGTTTGTATCTGGTCAGTGTTGTGATAAGTTTGTGATATGTCTCTTTGATTTGGTCATTACTTAAAAACT
>JBAMHW010000010.1:15494797-15509581 GCA_037177495.1 Rhadinocentrus ornatus
ATAAACCTCCCCTTTTCAAAGCAAATTTGTTTTGCACAATACAGCAACCATACTACCGTTTTTCTGCTAGGGGGCTTGACAAGACAGGTTTAAAAAAAAAAAAAAAAAAAAAAAAAAACTTTGGGGTTCCCCAAAGGATTTGTATTATTGTTTTTATATACTGCTGCTGGGTTCAGTTTTTAGGAAGCACAACATACTGTTTCATTGTTTTGCTAATGACATTCAGGCCTATGTGCCAGTTAAGCTAAGCAGCAGGAACACACTGACACCTTATTAAAGTGTTTTTGCCCATTAAAACTTGGATGAGGATGATTTTCCAAACCTTAACAAAAAGAAGACTGAGGCTATCTGGTTTGGAAAGCGTTGCTGATGTTAATGTCGCGCAGCCACTCTCCAGTGAGGAACCTGGGTGTCATTCTGCATAGTTCTCTTAAGTTGGACAAGCAGAAAAGTGCCGTTATTAAGTCTAGCTTTTTTCAACTACAACTTATTGCTAAATTGAAGCCTTATCTGTCTTTTATGGATCTTGAGAAGGTCATTCATGCTCTTATCACCTCTCCTCTGGACTATTGTAACTCTTAATATGTTGGGCTAGATCACTGGTTCCCAAACTATTTTCCTTGAGCAGGATGGGAACCACTGGGCTAGATCAATCATCCCTACAGCGCTTGCAAATAGTTCAGAAGGCTGCAGGTCATATATTTGACTGGTGCAAGGAAGCATGAGAACATTACTTCAGTCTTAAAATCTCTACATTGGCTTCCTGTCAGTCATTGCATTGATTTTAAAATTTTACTGCTCACTTATAAAGCTTTAAATGGTCTTACCCCTCCCTATCTACATGACCTCCTCAACATCCACACACCTTTGAGAGCAGTCTCGTCAACCAGCCAGTTTCTCCTTGATGTTCCAAGATCAAAGTTAAAATGTAGAAGTGATCGAGCATTCGCTTTGGCAGCCCCAAGACTGTGGAATACTTTACCACTACATGTCTGCACCGCTCAAGGCATACAAGCTTTTAAATGTAAAAAGTGCATCTATTCTCTCTGACCTTCCACTAACCAAATGTGAGACGTTAAATAGTTCATTTTAATTCTTCTGTGTTTTACTTACATATTGTTTAATTCTATTAGCTATTTTATGACTGCTGATGCTATTGTAAAGCACTTTGCTGTACTGTTGTTTTTAAATGTGCTATATAAAATAATTTGACATTAACATAAAAAAATATATTTTTTTACTGCAGTAGTGACATTTAAACATATGAATGTCAGTGAACATGTGAGAAGATCAGTCAGCGCCTTATTTAAAATCACTGATTGGCTGGGAGCTAACTTCATGTTTTCCATTTTTGTGTGGAAGAGGACAGAGTGAGTCAGCATGAGCGGATATTACAGCTGTTAGCGGTTAATAGTTGAGCTTTTCTGTTTGTGTCATTGTTGCGGCAGTCTGTGTCTTCCTGGTAATAAATCGTCAACAACATTGGATCACATTTCACCATTCAGAGGGCTCCAAAATATGGAACTTTACATAAGCTGAGATTGTGATTTTGTGGGAGTGGCGACATTGCTGCCTTCCACTTTTTTTTTTTTTTTGTCAATAACATCCTCGATAAGTGATTTGCCTATGTTCTTTACAATTTAGTGACACATGATTTGAGTATATAGGCACTTCCATGTTATATCAACAGGCCACAATAGGTTTTACTTCATCAAAGTTATGTAATTATGTTTTTCATTCACATATAGCAGGACTGACTCAAAAAAATTAGTCATTGTGCAGAACTTGATGGGCTGTCAGATCCATTTATTTTGATACTGGTGTGTTGAAGCAGGGATACATGGAAAACCTGCTGGATTGCAGCCCTTGTAGGACCGAATTGGAGAACCCTGACATATAGCAATTATTCTATCCAGCATTTGCAATCTATATACGGGATGCAGTACTTTTTTTGAGTTTTCATAAATTGATAAACATTGGGGGTGATGTGGGGTGATGCGGAGTTCAGTGTCTTGTCCAAGGAAACCACTGGCCCTTTTATGTATATAGTGTGATGTACAATGATCACATCTGGCAAGAGATGCCAATAAAAAGAAAATAAATATTTCCTTGAATCTGAACCTATTTAAGTATCTTCCTTTTAACAAGACCTCATATGTCATGGTCATGAGCTGACAATACAATGCTGCTCTGATTTATGTTTCATGGAGATTACTAAGTGATTTACACATGTCCTTAGATGTTATATATTAACAAGACTGTTGATTTCAATGACAAATTGAAAACAGCACATTTATGCTGCAGGTAAATGGGGAACTGCTGTTAATAATTATGGTTATTTTGACATACTTGCAGAACAGTAATATCAGTAGGACCTACCATCAGCCAGCAGGTGCTATAATTTGGACCCCAAATCTCTAAAACAGTATCTAAAACAGTATCTTTAACAGCTATCAGTCTGTTTCAGAGCAATCCATAGAACAAAGACAGCACTTAGTAACAAATTACCTGCGGAGTGTAGATAGAGGACAATTGTCGATTTTGATTCTCATAGATTTAAGTTCCATCTTTGATACTGTTGAACACCACATCTTCCTATGTCATTTGAAGTCATGGGTTGGTATAAAGAACTTAGCTCTTAGCTTGTTACACTCACATCTCTCTAAAAGAATTGTTTCAATTACTATAAATGACCTCCTAAGTGGCTTTACTCATTTATGGAATACAACAGGGCTCAATCCTTGGTCCATATGGTCTCCATATATGTATATATATTTGGAGGTAATTTTTTTTGGTCCCTCAAATTGCATCAGTTCTACTAATTCTAGCTGGGACAACCTTTTACATAATTTGGAAAATATGGAAATCTAGAAATAACATTTAATTTCAAACTTAGTTTTAATGTTCAGGTCAAAAATACAATACAGTCTTGTTTTCTCCAACTTAACAAAATTGCAAAAATCAGGTGATGTCTTTAAACTGCTGACCCACAAAACGTTGTGCATGTCTGGCGTTGTTAGCAGGATCGAGTTTGAGAGCACCTGTACCACCAGAGCTTTTACAACCTGTTTATATTTATTTTATTTTTTTATGGATTTTTACCTGCTGCAGTAGCTGAGCCTCACCTGGAAGGAGAAGCAGCCCCAAGGAGACAGTTGCCACTGCATTTTAGAGACAGTCAAGGTTGCAGGGACTGCAACACACAACAGTGGGAGAATGTCACAAGGTGGTTCATTTTATTTCAATTCAATTTTTTTTATGGCATGTTTTATTGGTTTTACTTTGTTTATATTTTGGATTTAGTTGCATGCTTTAAAAAAAAAAAAAAAAGGATTATTTTCCTAGTTCCACCTGTGACATGATTGCAGTATTGGCTGCAGGTGAATGCTATTGACTGACAGCTCAGATAGCCAAGAGGTTTGAGGCAGTGAGCCAGTGTGCAGCAGGTAGAGGAGGGGCTTATGTTGTCACCCATGGTTTTGGGACGAGATAGAGAATTTAAAAAAAAAGGGGCCTGGGGGCCCAGTGCCCAAGGAGGGTGCAAGGGGCAGGATACCCAGAGAACGTGGGTGTTTTGGGCTGGCATGGGAGGAGAGAGCAAAGACCCAGGGGCCACATCCGACTTAGAGGCAGATGATGACATTGCCAGGTGTGGAAGAGGGCAGCAGCAACGCGACATGCCGTGTACGGGCAGGGTAGGGACCCTGCCAGGCTATGTGAGTATCGCTTTCTAACATCTTGTGATGCCTTAAGAGAGCCAGTTACTGTTGCCAGATCCCCTTGCAGGAGCACCTCAATGGAGCCACATAGTGGAGCCAGGCCAAGGCACCAGTACCTGAATATCTGGTTAATTTCCCCGGCTTTAGTGACAACGCACGGATAGAGGACTGTGATGGTTCTGGTTACTGACTTTTTTCTGGACTCTATTTCATCAATGAATTTGGTTAAATGCTCTGCTAGCCTCCTCTTGGTGTTGGTGCTCTCCACTCGATCTTTTTAAGCTATGGTTGTTTTTAATTTTAAAGCAAGATCCTACTAAAACTAGGCAGGTCCATTGTTCTCTCTTGAAGCCAGTGGTAGGAGATGATTCTCCAGGTGGCGCTGCAAGATCTATGTCTGCCCCTCTTCGGCGGCCTCAAGTAAAGGACGAAGCCTCATTTGACAGAGATTTGTTGGTTTTGATACCTGCACATTGTTGTTCCACCCCCCAACGAGCAGCTGCAGTGATTCAGACCACCTCTCAGCCGTTGCCGCCTAAGCCAACCCCAGGTCCAACTACAGGGCCAGCCTCAACAGTCGATGGTACCCTTGTGGCTGGGGTTGCGTCATTTCCTGGCATCCGTAACTCCCCTTCTTGGAGGGTGCAGAGATTCGTGTGGGTATTGCTGCAGGCAGTGCATTCATCGAGCTCTCGGATCCTTTAAGTGGATGCTGCATGCGGTGTAACCTGCGACGGATTGCTTCACCTCACGTGCAGCCCTGGATAGTGTGTTATACACGACGGTGTGACATCGCGGCGCTTGACACCGTGCGGCGGTGGACGAGGGACGGTCGGTAACTGCTCCGCTATACGGCGTATGGTCCCAGAAGACCTGATTGGGCCGTAGATCGGCTGTACAGCGCCGGATTACGTCTGTTGGAGATCACTGCTGCTTTTACGTCTTGCTCTTCCTAAAGCTGTTTAGTAGTTGTGGACACTGATGCAGTCACCGGATGATTAGCGTGACACCTGCCATTGACGGCGATCGGCCGATTTAGTATGTGCATGTGTTGGCGTGCGTGCGTGCATGCGTACCTGCTGTAGTGGAGGGGATTTTGTCATACTTCCCCATAATTTCATTGATCTTGCTTTTTATTAAGTGTTCTTTTAATAATTCTGTTTTTTTTCTTTTATCAGGTGCTGAGCCTATGGTGGTGGATTAGGCGTCCCTGGTGGTGGTGGAGGTGCCCCTTTGTTTTGTGTGTGTTTTTTTGGGTTTAAATTGGTTTGGTATGTTTTTACTTCACGCGTGGTGGTCCTGGGACCCCCTTCTTCCTTTTGTTGGACTTTGCCAATCCAGTAGGTCTCAGCCCTGATTTACCCCTACGGGTTTTATGGTTATTTTAATTCAAACCCTTATTCTTTTGTTAAATAAATTAATTTGTTTACTGGAACCGTTGTCTCTGCCTTGTGCATATTCAACCCAGGCACCTGGTAAGTTTACTACCTTGGCATATTTCCCTGGGTGAATGTCCCAGGGTGGCGTTGTTTGACAATTTTCCGGCTCTCGCCACACATGCTTTGTTTATTCTCACTTTGTCTAGCCATAGTCCTTGTAGTCAGCTATCAGTCGGGTTTCTTCCATTTAAAATGCTCAGGAATAATCATTAATTGTTCAATAAAGTACAAGCACATCACCGCTGTGATTGCTTCTTTCCACTCACTTCCTGTTAGATTTTGTATTGATTTCAAAATCTTAGTGCTCGCTTTCAAAGCCTTGAATGGCCTTGCCCCAACATACGTCAGATGTATTGACATGGCATGTGCCCTATCAACCACTAAGATCCTCAGAAAGTTCTCTTTCTTTTAACTAGCCCCACATTGCAGTTTGTGACAGAAAGAGATCACACCTTTTTTTTTTTTTTTTACATTAGAGCCCCCAACTTGTTACTCTGCCTGCTGCACTCAACACACGACATCTATTTAAACCTTTAAATCCCTCCTTAAAGCTTTCCTTTTCTTTGGTTTTGTATAGTTAATATATTACTGATTATGTTGCTGTTAATATAGCTTCCCAGGCCCCTCCCTTTTCTGAGTTAGAACTTAGTAATTCTGTTAGGAGTGTTAAATTGATGACACTGTTTTTACTCTTATGATTATTGTTATTGTTACCATTATTTGATTGTCTTTTTAACTTTATGATTTTATGAAGTTGCTATTAAAATTTTGTTTTATTATCGTTATTATCTTGAAAACAGATTATATCTCCAATTACCTACCAAAAACCAGATGACCATGGATGTTGTTTTATGGCTAAATCAGGTCTGTCTGTCGAAGTCTTTGCTTAGCCCAAAAAAAGAAATTGAAATTTTGGCCATGTTTAGACATTCAACACAGACTGGATTTAGACCAAAGTTAACCAGAAATCAAATCTTAGCAAATCTCAGAGAAAAGTTTTTAAAAACGTATTGGAAAAGTGCAGGTGTTGAACCCTCTTAGCGGGAAAAGTGCAGTGTTGTGCCTGAACAAGTTCACTGAACAATCGTTCATGGACTCGTTCATATTTTGGATGAATGTGGACTTAACATATTGTATTTCTACCTGATGAACATAATTGTGAGCGTGCTCATTCTGCCGTTTGTGAACAGTATTCTATCACAGTATCAAGAGAGTGACAGATTTACATGGAGCCTTCCAGGCAAAATCCTGGCTAAAACACATTGTAAACAGGCCTTAATATATAGGTGGAAAACACCACATCTGGCAACACCAGCCACCACAGAGCCGCACCGTGCATACATCATCAAATTACAAAACATGGAGGCAAAATCCAATAAAGGCATGAACACCACCTGTGCCTCAGTCATTACTACAGCATCTTTGTATGATCACTTAAAATAAAGGTCAGTAATGATCCAGGAGGGAGAAATCTTGCCTTTCTGTGTAAACTTTGCCCGCCGCATGTCACGAAGCAACTCCGGAAATCAACTAAATCAACAGCAAACCTGAAACGACATATTGAAATAAAGCACCCGGCTAGCCACAATGTATGTGAACTAAATGTCACTAAAAACAATTTAAAGACTTGACAACGGCGTGCTAAAGCAGATCCTCTACCACTCAAAACTAAATAATGGCATACAGTAGCAGGAGCTCCGTTGTCTTCATCCACCAGACGCATCTGGAAAACCTTGTGCAATGTATTGTGAGAGACGTGCAGCCTTTGAGGAAAGAGGAACCCTCAGCTTTCATAAACTTGACGAATGCAAGAAATATCATCTTGCATGTCTTTTTTTAAAATCTTTTTTACTTTTTAATTTGGGCTGAATATTGCACTTTTTTAAGCAAGTTCTAGTAGTTCTCTTTTGATAAACTAGTCAGAAAAAAATACATTCACCAAAAGTTGAAAAGTGACTTAATGAAAAGATAAATGCTGTTTAAATGTTTTGCACTTTAAATATTGCACTTTGAGGTACATCCTTTGTTTCCTACCTCAGCCTGGTTCCTACCTCAGATAGTTAAATAATTCCTCATTAAAAAAGACCACTCAAGCAAGTTTTTCTTCATGTTTTTATACTGTGGGAGTGAAAGCTGCAGCTGGCTATGTGCGTAGACTGAATGGGTGGCAACAAAAGGAAAATGCCAGTATTCTATAGCTCGCAGCAACAAATTGGGAAAAAAGAACTATGAACTAGTTCATTTTTAGAACTGTGAAGTAAAAAAATTTTAATTATGAACTATGAACTGAACTGGTTTTTAAAATGTGTGAACTAATCTTTGAACTAGCTCAGGTCCAAAAAAACTTTCCCCAACACTAGAAAAGTGTGGCTGTTAAAATCATCCTCCATGGGTATTATTCCATCAATGTTCTTTCTATACTCAAATCTATCCAGCTGGCTGATCTTGTTCAATGTCCATATTATCACTTCTTTCAGTAACAGGTAATCTAAGTAATTACTCCTTTCATTGTTTCAACGCCGTTACCATTACTGAGGATAAAACGTTACTGAGAGAGTATTACTATTGTATGATAAGATTAATTTTTGTTTTGGGTGATACAACTGAAACTAGAGAATACACTCAACGCTTGAGTAGAATAGTTGCTGTGTTGTGACCGAGTACAAGAGAAGTGGTTCTGCACCATTAATGGTGGAGTTTTCATTCTTTTTTAAACATGTGATCAGATGGGGCATCAGCCGGATGAGCCCCTCAGATCTTACTCTGACATGTTTGGCGAGAACGCCACTTTTAACCACATGGATGGAACAAACAAAGCAGAGTCGGTTTTCCAAGAAACTTAAAAATGCTCCAACCTGATAATGTTTATGTGTGGCTCTTTATTTGTTAGTAGATAACCGCATTAATATGATCCTTCAAACAACAGCTGACTTTATTATTCTTTTTAGTTGCTCTAGGCAGCAAAGTTCTGTTCCAATCTGAATAATTGCCCCAATTTATTAAGAGATCTCCAATGGACACTGTTAAACTTTGCAGACTGCAACCTTAAAGAGATGCATACAAAATTATGGCTGTATTATTCAGCTTTTTTTTTTTTTATCAATTTTGTCCTAAATGATCCATGCCTCTTTTATTTTGGGAAAGCCTCTTTCCAATGGCAAATACTTTCCTCCTCTGCTGCTCGTCATCGCTTCTCTCTGTGTCCTGGCTGAGGGTAAGGAAGCAGACCCAGTCAGTACTCGCGGCCACACACACAAACAACCAGGAGATGCAACAATGGCGAGTCCAGAGAAAACAGTTTTTAATTGGAACCACAAACATCATTTTCCCCTTAGTAATATGAAAGACAAAAACGTTATGAGAAATCTTCGTCATGAGCAGAAACATTTATTTCTATGTTGGCTGTAAGCACTTAGAATCACAAGATGCATCTTTTCTGAGGAGGAGACGGAGACACAACATCAAGCAGCCTGAGATTAATTTCCATGATTTTTTTGTTAGTAATTTATTATGTTAGGATTCCATTTCAAGCATTAGCCCTAAAATTCGGTTTTATTATGAATCAATTAACATTCAGATGGATTTGAAATTTCACATATCTCGGGGTCTTGTTCACGAGTGGGGGAAGGATGGAGCGGGAGATCGACAGGCAGATCGGTGCCGCGTCTGCAGTAATGTGGTCTGTCGTGGTGAAGAGGGAGCTGAGCCAAAAGGCAAAGCTCTCTATTTACCTGCTCGATCTACGTTCCTACCCTCACCTATGGTCACGAGCTGTGGGTAGTGACCAAAAGAACGAGATCGCCAATACGAGCAGCTGAAATGAGTTTTCTCAGCAGTGTGGCCGGCCTCTCCCTTAGAGATAGGGTGAGAAGCTCGGTGATCCGGAAGGGGCTCAGAGTAGAGTCGCTGCTCCTCCGCGTCGAGAGGAGCCAGATGAGGTGGCTCGGGCATCTGGTCAGGGGGCCTCCTGGACGCCTCCCTGGTGAGGTGTTCCGAGCACGTACCACCGAAAAGAGGCCCCGGGGAAGACCCAGGACACGCTGGATGGACTACATCTCTCGGCTGGCCTTGGGAACGCCTCGGGATCTCTCCAGATGAGCTGGTGAATGTGGCCGGAGAGAGGGAAGTTTGGGTTTCCCTGCTTAGGCAGCTGCCCCGCGACCCGACTCCGGATAAGCGGCAGATAATGGATGGATGGATGGGAACATTTTTAAACATTTTCTAAAAAATAACGAAGTAGCTATTTTTTCGAGTAATAAATTACTTTTATAATGCTGTAACTCCATTACTAACGTTGCTACTAGTAGCTATAATTAATAACTTTTTGAAAGTAGCATTCCAAACAATGATCATAACTTTTAAATGACGGACACATTGGGCTTGTCATGCAACACATGCGTTAAATGCGTTAAAAATGTTAACGCAATTAAATTAGTTAGCAAAGTTAACACGTTTTTTCTGACAATCCTAATTTTTTATTTCAAAATTTTGTTCTGGGAGCAGAATCTATGGCGCTTGGAGTTGATTCTGTGGCACTGTGCCACATTGGTCATGTGTGGGAAACCCTGTATCTATATATATCGATATATAGATATCTTTCTATCTACAGTGAACAAAAATATTGTTCACAATTCGGTCTATATATGTGTTAGTGAGCACTTTTTCCAAGATAATCCATCCATCTTCCAGGTGTGTCATATTTCAATACTGCATGATTATTAGGTTAGGTTACCTTGGGTTGCCCTCAATAACAGGTCACTCTGAAATGCAAGTTTTACTGTATTGGGTGGGTTCCAAGGGGTCGGAAAACCAGTCAGTATCTGGTAGACCACCATTTGCCTAATACAAAGCAACACATCTCTTTTACATCAGGTTTTTGATTGCGGCCTGTGGAATATTGGTCCACTACTCCTAGTGGCTGTTTGAAGTTGCTGGATATTGACAGGAACTGGAACACTGGAACATACAAACATTGGTGACATCAAGACTTTCAAGCAAGACCTGCAACGTCAACAATGCAGATGTTTTTCTAAGGACCCAACAGAACTGAAATTCACAGAGGACTGGACACTCACAGGAGAAACAATTCCAAGACCCTTTCACATTTTCAACACCAGACCTGGTGAACATCAGCAAGCTAACACTTTGGTGGATGGATGGCCAATTTAGCCTGAGTCCAAGTGTCTTTGAACAGCGTTATAGAATCTGCACCCTCTTGGAGTCCTGTGTGTACGACTTCCTGCCAGGCAAAAGTGCACAGATCTACCAAGAACTGCTCCAAGCAGTGTAAGCATTTGGCTCCTTTTTTATTAGCGTTTTCAGCATCTGTCTTGGGATTTTTTTGTTGTATTTTTGCTCCTACTTCCTCCTAGTACTTCTGAGTGATTTTTGGACACAGGTGTTTGTGATTTGGCTCCAGCATAAAAACCTGGGATTGCTCTTCATTCCCAGTTCGTCTGCTTACCAGCGGTTAAGTACGGCCTCTATTTTTATCCCTCTCAGTTCAGCTTAAGCCAGACTGCATGACCTTTTGTTTCCTGGATTCAGCAATTTCTGCATGTTGGGAGATCCCAAGCCACTCTGCATTACTGCAGCTTTTTCTGAACTTGATCAAATTCATGGATTTTTGTTAACGAATTAAACCTGTTTTTACTCCCATTGATTTCTTCATTTCTGTGACATTCCTGCCATTCACCCTTATTCCTAACAATTTGTCTGCACACACTAGTAATGTATGCGTTCTCTCTGGGTTATTTGGTAGTTGTGAAATTCCTTTGTTTCAGTAATTGAATGGTGACTGCTTCAGTGTAGGCTCTGCAACCCTGAATTGGAATATGCGGGCGTGGACAGTGAAGGGACTATTTTTATATACAGTAAACCTCTACTACGTTATGAAAAAGACATCTTGACACGTTTAAAATTTTAACCAAATATAGTGGGCTGTGGACTTTCTCTTTTAAATGTCACAATGCTGATTACATGTTGGGCAAACCCATCTTTTCAAAGCCTTTTCAAAGTCTATTCAACATCTTTTCAACAGACTTGTGCTGGGTGAATCTCTTCCAGGAATGCAACAAAGGTGATTGATAATAACATACAGAGAAGTAGTTTTTTAAAGAGTGGTGAAAGCTGCTGTTCTAAGTTTTCTTGATATCCCGTCTCATAGTTGATTCTGATAAACATTAAGTGCGTAACAACATAGATCCCAAGAGACTAATCAAGAAGAGATGGAAAACAATTTTCCTAAGTTGTTGAAACATAAAGTAGGCTGTATTGAAGATTTGTCTATATTATGAGAGTGTTAAATATCAACACATGAGGGCTGACTTGTCATCCATAAGAAAGTTAGACAAATTGCCTGGGCTTTGACTCCCAACAGTGCAGCCAATTCTTTCAGCAGCCAGAAATGATGACATGACAAAAATTTAAGTGAACAATCTGTTTCTTCAGCTGATTATGAAGCTACCTACTGCGAGTAGTCAGGTGTCTTGTGTCCTTAAAAATGTGTTGTGTAATCCCCACTGCAATTTTGTTATATATTACTGAAATATATTAGTGGGTTAAAGATAAAAAAAAAATATATATATATATATATATATTTTTTTTTTTTTCATTTATTTGAAAGTTTTGTCTCTGCCATGGTGCAACCCAAACTTGTCAAAAGTTTTAATATACAGGAGTGACACATGTAAACATAGCGCATAATGACAAACAATAGCACAGTGGAACTAGATTGCATATTGAAAGTTAATATTAAAAACTGGCTGTTGACAGTTCTTTCATGGGAGTGTGACACTAGCCATATTGTTCTTAGGGCTTGATATTAAAAGGCATTATACTTCTGAGAACTATAATTGTACTGTACTGGAAAACCATAGATATGGTTTCCTCCAGAGCCAACTAAAAGAGAAAATTAACAGTAAGTCTGATGATAATGTATGTATTTATTTCTCTGGATGGAGACACTCAACAGCTACAATAATATTCTAACCCTTACACAGTTACAGGACCATTATTTGCTCATTGTACAAGGCCATTCAGTAATTTTTACATCTTTATTTTAACTACTGGAGGCCAAGTCTAATAAATATGTCATCTGCCCTTAGGTGGTCTAACGGATTATTATAATGTACATAACTAAATTATGACCCTATAAAAACTTCAAATAAAGCCATGATGTGCAATTTCAGAGCAACTAAGGAGATTTAATATATTTTAAAAGCAGGTGAAATACAGTGAAATGGCATGCATAGTATCATTACACTGATTAAATGACCAGAAATAAGCACGAGCTGGGTTTATGTATAATAGGGATTTCATTTTGATTTCAAAATCCATGAACAAAGAGACATGTCTTCATTTGCTTGGACAGAAATGCAGTTTTTACATGTAAAGCACTGAATCGATCATCTTACCTTTGTAGAACAGAAAATAAAATACTTTACTAGTGTAGGAGCACTCAAAAATAAAAATAGATAGTTGTTTCACGCAGGGCAGGAAGGGGGATTAGGGAAAAGATGTTTTAACATATTTTCTGTCTGTAAGTGTAACCTGCATACAATTCATATGCATCTGAATGATCAACCAGTTCAAAGAAATAAACCCATCCACAAATAATAAATCTATCAGCTTTTTGGTTACGATATATTATTGAGGTCTTATCTTTAGAAGTGTTTTCTTTTTTGACTTTGTGCATCCAAAGCCAATGATTAAACCCTCAAAATCCATTCACAGCCAGGCAGACAGTAACATGGGTTTATTCTTCAGTCTTATAAGTTTCTGATTAACATCTGTCACCCTGGAGGTACATGAAATCTGAGTGCAACACGCAAAGGAATCTTGCAATCTGAAAGCCCCTTTCATTGAGGACTTGTAGATTGATCTTAGAGTGATGCCACAAAAAATGCTGAATGTTTTTCTAAAAGATAAGTTCAAACCACACCTGTTTAACTTCCTATAATCCTTAGAGAGAGGTGGATTTTTATGTGCTTCCTCAGTTAAATTCTTTGAAATATGCACACAGTTTTATTATTTCAGACAACACATGTTTGGTCTTGTCATTTCTATTAATTCAAAGGGTAAATAATTATAATAATAATAAAATAAATCTTTTAAATCAAAGATGAATACATGATATATATCCAGTTGTTTTCCTCAAGAAGCCAATAATTTTTTGCCCCCTTCAACGTGAAGCACACCATCAAAGATATATTGCTAAAGACTGTAGCAGAATATGTCAAACTTACAGTCCTTACTTTTACACTGCTCAAAAAAATAAAGGGAACACTTAAACAGCACAATGTAACACCAAGCCAATCACTTCTGTGACATCAAACTGCCCACTTACGAAGCAACACTAATTGACAATGAATTTTACATGCTGTTGTGCAAATGGAATAGACAAAAGGTAGAAATTATAGGCAATTAGCAAGACACCCCCAATAAAGGAGTGGTTCTGCAGATAGTGACCACCGACCACTTCTCAGTTCCTGCTTTCTGGCTGATGTTTTGGTCACTTTTGAATGCTGGCAGTGAGTTCATTCTAATGGTAGCTCGAGACAGACTATACAACCCACACAAGTGGCTCAGGTAGTGCAGCTCATCCAGGATGGCACATCAATGCGAGCTGTGGCAAAAAGGTTTGCTGTGTCTGTCAGCGTAGTGTCTGGAGACGTGGAGGAGGCCGTAGGAGGGCAACAACCCAGCAGCAGGACCGCTACCTCCGCCTTTGTGCAAGGAGGAACAGGATAAGCCCTGCCAGTGCCCTGCAAAATGACCTCCAGCAGGCCACAATGTGCATGTGTCTGCTCAAACGGTCAGAAAAAGACTCCATGAGGGTGGTATGAGGGCCTGACATCCACTGGTGGGGGTTGTGCTTATAGCCCAACACCGTGCAGGACGTTTGGCATTTGCCAGAGAACACTAAGATTGACAACTTTGCCACTGGCGCCCTGTGCTCTTCACAGATGAAAGCAGGATCACACTGAGAAGATGTGACCGATGTCTGGAGACGCCGTGGAGAATGCTCTGCAGCCTGCAACATCCTCCAGAATGACCGTAATGGTGTGGGGAGGCATTTCTTTGGGGGGCCGCACAGCCCTCCATGTGCTTGCCAGAGGTAGCCTGATTGCCATTAGGTAATGAGATGAGATCCCAAGAGCCCTTGTGAGACTATATGCTGGGGCAGTTGGCCCTGGGTTCCTTGTAATGTAAGACAATGTGACTGGAGTGTATCAGCAGTTCCTGCAGTTTGTTCTCCAGGCCTGAATCCAATTGAGCACATCTAGGACATCATGTCTTGCTCCATCCACCAACAAACTGTCCAGGAGTTGGCGGATGCTTTAGGCAAGGCAAGGCAAAGCAAATTTATTTTTATAGCACATTTCATGCACAAGACAATTCAAAGTGCTTTACATAAAACATTAAAAGCATTGCAGCGGGGAGCAAGAAGCAATAAAAGTGTATTAAAAGCAGACTTTAAAAGAAATTAAAGAAAATTAAATAAAAACAGAAAGGAAAAGACCTCAATAAAACAGATTAAAATTACCATATTCTATTCTATTCTATTCTATTCTATTCTATTCTATTCTATTCTATTCTATTCTATTCTATTCTACAGTCATTTG